>CM035787.1:26058620-26106120 GCA_020466265.1 Siphamia tubifer | reverse complement strand
AGATAGATAGATAGATAGATAGATAGATAGATAGATAGATAGATAGATAGATAGATATTACTGCATGTGAGGAATAGGTTTTAGATCAGGGGTGTCCAAATCCAGTCCTCGAGGGCCAGTGTCCTACCTGTTTTAGATGTGTCCCTCTTCCACCACACCTGGTTCAATGAATGATTGAATTGAATTGAATGGCTTCAGTGTCATTGCATATAAAATACAATGAAATTGAATGCTGCTCCAGTAAAGTGCTTAAGTCACAAATGCATAACATTACACTCTTAGTAATATAATAAATATAATAATTACAATAGTAACAATGTTAAAAAGGTAGAAATAAAAATACTAAAATGCAAAAATGTAAATACTAAAATATAAAATCCAGCAACACAAATGATCAGCTCATCATAAAGCTCAGGGGAAGTCTGATCATGATGTATGTAATAGCTTCCAGGTGTGATGGAAGAGGGAAATATCTAAAACGTGCAGGATACTGGCCCTCAAGGACTGGGTTTGGACACCCCTGTTTTAGATCAAAACCATCATCAGAGCATCTTCAGTGCTCCAAGCTGTGGAAGGATAAAGTCTATTTGGTGATTTGGTGATTTGATGATGGAGGTGGTGAACACTGTCAAACATATGGTCCCAAAATCTGCCACCTGCCTTTAGTTGCGTTCCGATCTGGTGACTGTGAGGACCATGGCATAGAATTCACACCATTTTTTTTATCAAAATACTTGGTGAGCCCTGGTCTGGAAGAAACTCCTTCTATCAAAATCTTATCACACATTGATCATAGCAAAATATCAATTCTGTTCTGACTTCTGAGTTGTCACATTGTGGTTGTGATTTGGTAACATTTAGTTAACATTTAATATGCAGGCCGGGTACCAGTCAGAAGTCAATGTACGTCCTTTGTCAGTGGAGAGTGACAACATATCATTATTAAGAAGCAAAAGCCCTTTTTCATTTTCCCTCTTTGTTTGCTTTATTTATTCTACGGCCCTCTACTCCCATTCACTTTGAATAGACGTTCCCAGTGTTCTGTGGGCGGATTTTTTTTTTTTAATAACTGCCCGCTGTGCCATTAACGCCCTCTGCCAATGGCAACGCGTTTTGTCACTTCAGATTCACAGTACCGTATCACTCCACAGGTAGTTCGGTCACTTTGAAAGTAAATATTCCCTATGTTGTAACAGCTATTTTATCCAATCTGTTAGAGTAGTAGCAGTAATAAGCTCTAATAATAACCCGTAGAATATGTGGGATAATGTATTGTCCACGCGTGACTATCAAAAAATATTTCCCTTCAATTGTTCGGCCCCATCGGGAAATATTTTTCTGATAGTCACGTGTGGGCAATACATTATCCCTTCCATAGCCCTCTGATGATCCATCTTTTCTTTCCTACCCCCAGGGTTCTTTACACTTATATGGGTACAGATTGAACATGCTGTCCATACGTCTTCATTATGTCTGAATTATGTCTGAATGAATCAGACATCAGCTTGAAATCACAGGAGAAGTATAAACGTTTAATACCAAGAGGATTTTTCACAAAACACAGTGAAGAAACAAGAGTCAGTCACCTCATGGACCACTCACTCCAACACTGCTTCTGTCTTTTGCTTTTCATAACACATTCAATCATTTAGTTTAGTTTTAGTTTAGTCATTTTATTTTGAATATGTCAAGCACAAAAACATTTGATCTTTCAAAAGCCAATAATTGATAACATAAGACAAAGACTAATATAGAATAAATAAAAAAAAATAAAAGGAAAATAAGAAGACAATCATTAGCATCATTAGCATAAGCCTTATCGCTAGCAATTTGTCTTTAAATTTATTCAAGTTGTTTTGTGCATAAATGTAACCAGACCATCTCTATGACTGTCCTACATGTGGGAAATGTTTGTATTGACGAATGACACCTACACTGTCAAACAACTCTGCTCTGATGGTGTTGTGCTCATGGAAATATGAAATCCTAACCATAGGCTAGCCAGGTAGCACAGCTAATTTCAAAATAGGATCATTTAATTCCTAAAAGTTGTTGACACAGACATGTCATTGATAGAATAAATACATTTAACAGACTATCATTTCCAGTAGCTTTAATTCTATGGTTGTAAAATACAAAGGAGAAATCAATCCAGAAATTTGTACTTTCATGTTATTCAGTAGTGTGTGGAATGCCAATGAAAAGCAAAAGTTAATTTAAAAAACACTGACACAAACCTTTAATTTAAAGGTAACATTAAAATAAAACTAGAAAAGAACTCTGAGAGCACAGACCTTCGCCAAGGTAGGTGCATTGTATTTTCACATACAGTTTTTTTCTATTGCAATTTTACAACTTTTTGCTTTTGCTGATTTTTTGTTTTGTTTTGTTTTTTTTTTTTTTTTTTTTTTTTTTTTTACAGTGCATTAGAATTGGATTCAATAATTAAGTATTAAATTATTAAATGTAATAAAGCTATTATCATTATGTAATACTGAGTGTTTTAACTTCATACAGGTCTGTGCTCAGAGTGGATATATTATTTTGTTATTATACTATGATAATGCAGTCTGGCTGTTGTATTAACATTAATCAGAAAGCTCCACTGAGGCAGCTTTTAAAACATAATGAGTTAGCCTTCAGTGTTTCTAATTCAACACTTTTTGCAGCAGCTCTACTGTGACCTCCCACTGATGTTGTGTTACTTTTATTTTTGTTCTTATTTTCTTATATTTTGTACTTTGTTCTCACCCACTGAAAGGCCAAAATAAAGGTGGAACAAACCTAATGGTGCTTAAAATATAGCAGCAACACATAAAAGCACAGTATATTTTATTTTTACACAAAATATATTGCCAAAATATGACCAACGTAGTCTAGTAAAATGTCATGTATGTACAAAACAATGGAAAAGTGCGTCCATATATACAAATAAACTAGTGACATAGTGAAACTGCTGACCCATATTGTTGAAAGCTAGTGTCTGAGTGTGTGTTTTGCGGGTGTGCAGAGCCAGACAGCATTACGTCAGCTCTGTGATTGACAGGCCCCAGGGACCAATATGGCGAGACTGTAACAGCATGTCTCATCTGAGTCAACTTTCTAATTAGGTCTGCTTGACTTTATAGCTGCAAGTTAAAATTTCTTTATTGGCCAGCTGGGCTAACAAAACCCCTAATCACATAGAAAAGATAAACATATATTGTACATAGCTTCTAATTGAATGTCTTGAATGTTGAATGTTTTGAAATGCTGTAAGAAAAGCATCAACAAGTGAAAGGAAAAAACTGAGAACCATTGACAAAGGGAATGAATCAGTGACTGTCATTAAACATAAGTACCAGGCAGACTGTTTGTGTATTGTTGAAAGTTTAATCATTTAAGTATCCAGAGGTTAAATCATCCCCTTTGCTAAAATAAAACAAAATATTAGAATAAAATTGCTACAAAGGGTAATATTATATGAGCTTGTTCATGTACAGCAGAGGGTAATGGACACTATTACAAACAGTGAGTCACACTGAGGGTGGATCTTCTTTAAGTCAGAGGTGGAAGTAACTAAATAGAAGTACTTCCTTTACTGTACTTAAGTGCAGTTTTTAGATATCTGTACTTGAGTATTTATTTTTCTGGCAACCTTTTACTTTTACTCGCTGCATTTTTGTATAAATATCTGTACTTTATGCTCTTTACAGTACATTCTCAGAATAGACTCATTACTTTTTCAAACGACACAAACAGTGTGAAAAATATGTCATTAATCAGAAGTTGTGACTTACCATTTAATAATGTTGACTTTTTTATCTCATAATTGTCCATTTCTTATCTCATAATTTTGATTTATTTCCTCATAATTTTGACTTTAACTTCATAATTTTCACTTTTTATCTCATAATTTTGACTTTTATCTGATAATTATGTTTTTTTAAATGTATTTATTACATTTAAATCTCTTATTTATGACCTTTGAACAAAAGTGGAAGTAACTAAGTAGAAGTATTTCCTTTACTTATTTGTACTTGAGTATTTATTTTTCTGGCAACGTTTTATTTTTACTCCCTACATTTTTGTATAAATATCTATACTTCATACTCTTTACATTCTCAGAATAGACTCATTACTAAATTAGACAAATTTGACAGTATGTAAAATAACAAATTGTGACTTTTATCATAATTTTTGCTTTCTATTATCTCATAATCTTGGCTTTTTCTTATCATTTTGACTTTTTGTCTCATAATTTAGATTTTTTAAAATCTCATAATTATGGTTTTTTTTTATATCCTATTTATGACTTTTTAATTCTTCCAAAATGTCCTGTCCATATCCGTTAAACTCAGTACCATGACCCAATAAAACACATCATCTACACCGTAACTCACATTTAAAGGCTTTATTTTTTGGATATTTTTGATATTTTTCCAATTTTTTGCTGCTTAAATAAGTATTATTTCATCCATAGCAAAAAAAAATAATAATAATGCAGTTTTACTTTTTACCTTATTACAATTGAGAAGTTGTACTTTTACTTCAGTAAATTAGTTGAATCAGTACTTCTACTTTTACCAGAGTATTTTTTCACACAAGTAGCTGTACTTCTTCTTAAGTACAGAATGGGAGTACAGTACTTTCACCACCTCTGCTTTAAGTCTGTCTTTAATTCTGGTCTCTCCCTTTTCTCCTGATGTAAATGTCAGAAATACATCAAACCAAATTAAAACTGAAATGAGGCTGCAATAGGACACAGCTTTACCCTCTTGAGCAATGCATGTTTAATTTGGTGTAAAATAGTGTGTAGGGCCTCTGCTGCCCCCTGCTGGGACCATATGCCTAAAGGTTTAATTTTTAGGAAGATACCTAACTGAGTGACATGTCTGCGTTTTCTAAATTCAAAAGAAAGAAGCTTCAAGGCTTTCTTTGGTATTTTATTTAGCACAGGATACAATGAACCATCTTTTTCCACAGGAGAGGACAGAATGTCATTCCACAATTCACTGGAACAGCAACAATCGCTGAGCCAACTGGACATAATAACAACTGATTAACATGACAGAGACAAGACACACATTTTCATCTCACGCAACAACTGTAAAGTGATGGAAGGTGTATAATGTGAAGTCAATGTAGTAGAATCTGTGCATAGTTTGACTATGTTTTCCTTTGAACATCCTTCAACTATGGTCCATTGGACTGTTAATATCATGGATGTTCAGCTCCTTCAGTTACAGGTGACTTAATAAAACTAAACTGTGGACAATGAACTGCATAATGGATCTTCTACAGCAGGGGTGTCAAACTCATTTTAGTTCAGGGGCCACAATAAAATGGAAGAAAGTGGGCAGCACCAGTGAAATAATAGAAATAATAGGATAAAAACATCTAAATAATGTCAACTCCAAAGTTTTCTCGATGATGTTGTTGTCTCAATGAAAATGTTTACATCTATGAACTGTACTTGAATATAACATGAACAAAAATATTAACAACCCAAAAATTCTTAAGAAAAATAAGTGCAATTTAATATTAGGTTAATTATTTATACATGTGTATCACAAGTTAAAGATAACAGTGGATTTGCAAATACACACATTTAGTAACATTCATAATATTGGTAAAATTCCATATACATTTCAGGTCTTTTTTATTTATTCATTCATTTATTCCCTTTTTGTACACTAAAACAAAGATGAAAATTTAAGTTTTTCATAATTTATTGTTTATTAAAATCATGATCTGATCCATTTTACATCAAATTGATGTCAAATTATGTGAAGTTCCTTAATTATTAATATCTTCTGTGTCATTTTTTCATTTCACAAATTCATCCCAGGGGCCACATTGGACCCTATGGTGGGCCGGATTTGGCCCCCAGGCCTTATGTTTGACCCCTGTGTTCTATAGATATCAAACTAAAGTAAATATAAATGTGAGATAAAATATTAAAGTTGATCTACAGTATCTGTCAGTTCCTTTATACCCACTTCAGGAGATGAACTTGACGAAACACTCAAACCCTTTATTTAGTTTTTATTGTTAATTATTCCACCTCTTCATACTTCTATGTTATACTGTAGATTTGTATGTATCTAACAATGTACATTTTACACATTTCTCATACTTGTGAACTATATTTGTTTACTATAAATCTATAGTTTATGTGTCTGGGTAAGAGTAGAAGGTCTTTTTCCTTGTTTCCTTATTCCTTCCTCAGAACAGACAGATGGACAATGCAGTGATAACTGAGACGGCAGTGAGTCAGTTTATCGTAGATGAAGGTCTGGGTCACCAAGGATCGGACAGCCAGGTGTGGCCACTCCTTGTCAGCCTTCCTTTGAATACTAAAGTGGTGAATCACTGGGCTGAGCACTGCTATTTCTTTGTTCATCCTAACTTCTTTGACAGTGAGTGTTCTCATTTATCACTGATTAAACTCAGTTTGACAAAGACATCTAACAGCACATCTACACAAATACGTTTTTGATTCAGAACATGCAACTTTTGCGAAATTTGTTGCTACCATCCATTAAACCTGCACTGACTAGACTACCAGTTAGTACTTACTCATTGTTAACTTAACTATGCTCTGTCTTTGTTTGGCACATTGAAGAATGTGTCATCCCATTTCCTGAGAAAACTGAGGTCCTGGAACAAATTAATTTCACTTTGTGACAAATGATACCTGATAATTTCACATAGTTTTAGTTGTTTGTTTTTTTTTTTGGTGGTGATGGTGTTGGGGGCGTATGAGGAATTTAAATATTTCAGCCACAGCAGTGTAAATCAGAATGAAAAGATTCAAGGAATGTGAATGGATCTAGATTTGAGTGGGTAAAAAGGGTCAGGATTCAAGTCCAACATTATCATCATGATTTATGATCCCTCAGATGACAAAGCGTCAAGACAAACCGTTCATCTAGGGCTGATAGAACCACATAGGTCAGCATGCGGAGAACCTTTGTCAGTCTCTGCTAATGTCAGTTTGGATTTTATTGAACCAAATGAAAGTTAAGTGTGTCCAGAATCTGGGCTCTGAGGCACCTGGCGAGGACCATCACTCAGTAGAAACAGGAGCCGTTTTTACACAGTACTTCTATTACAGGAATATTTTGTCTTTATTCCAGAATGTTTGTGTAAATGAAATGGTAGGATCATTTTGTTCCAACTCTGCCACAGCTCTGTAACACCTCTGGAGGCATTAACAGAGCTACGATAAAGATGGAATCATGAGTCTAGTTTAGTGTGTATAGAAGAAGCACTTCTCATTCTCATATTGTGTGTGCAACCCCCCCCCACACACACACACACATACACACACACACACTGGGGGTATTTTAACATGAGCATGGCCCATGTACAGTCAACTAACATATCAATGCCACTCATAGACAGTATATTAAAATGGACGAAGCCTCTGTTCACATGACCCATTGTCAGAGGTGGGATAAGTATTCCCATTCTGTACTTAAGTAGAAGTACAGCTACTTTTGGGGAGAAAAAAATGCTCTGTTAAAAGTAGAAGTACTTAAAGGTGAGGTAGAAGATCTTGGAAAACAGTTCCTGCAAGTTACAGTATATTTTGAAAGTATACACACCCATGCCTCTTCGTCAGCCCACCTCTCGAAACCACGCCTTCAAAAATACATGAACGCGCTACTGTCTGGAGCGACCATGGAGGTTCACTCATCGTCAATTAACATCCTAAATAACAAAACAATAAGCAACATTTATCAGTTTGTGTCACATGATGCTTAGCTAACAAAAGGTTTAGAAGAGTGAAATAAACACCATGAGAAAACTAACAGATAAGGACAATAGTTTATGTAGGGTGAACATATGTCCGGATTTTGTCCGGACAGACGGCTCTAAAACCAGACTGGCCGAATGTCTGTCACATGTCTTCACTTTTTACATGTTGTCCTGAGGTCCTTAGGATGAAATGTAAAAAGTGAGTACACATGACAGACATCCAGACAGTCCAGGTTTAGAGCCATCTGTCCGGACAAAATCTGGACATATGGTCACCCTAGCTAATGGTGTTACAGCAGCAGTTTACACACAGTGTTGGTAACTTAGTAAAGCCTGCTGGAACATTACTGTATGTTTGGTCAATATCTGACATTTTCTCACTGATGGGGTGAATACCATACCCATAACTGATTAGTATATTAGCATTAGTATATTATATAATTATCTTATCTATTGAGACTTTTTGTCTCAATTGTGACATTTTCCCCCATTTTTTTCCCCAAACTTTCCTGCCACAAGAGGTGGTACTGTGACCTAATCAAACGCATTATCTACACAGTAACTTACTTTAAAGGTCTTTATTTTTGCATGCTTTTGAAAATTGTATGATTTTCCTGGTTCAATAAATATTGTTTCACTGCTGGCAAGAAAAAAAAAATGCAGTTTTACTTTTACTTTATTACAATTAAGAAGTTGTACTTTTTTTAACTTTTACTTAAGTGAACAATTTCAAGTATTCAGTATTTTTTTCACGCAACTTCTACTTAAGTACTTGAGTATATGAGTAGTTTTACCACCGTTTCATTTGTTAAGTAACTTTAGGATGATGGTGTGCATCAATGTGGCTAGTGTTTTCAGTGAGTTAGCATTAGCTTGATTAGTTTAATTCCACATTGTTCCCCAGATCTACTATTATATGGGTGAATATGAGTGTTGGTTTAAAAATAAAAACAGGATGGCAACCATGTGATGGCTTTAAAATAGTAGCCCACAAACCACTGGCTGAAGTCACATAGGCCGTGTCCTCCATTTGTACACAGTCTATGATTTTCTATATTCTGATCTATGTAAATTGCTTTCCTCTCATTCAGCATCTGTTTGTTTTTCAGTTCAGTTTAACATGCAAGACAGAAAGAATGCAAAACAGTAACATAAACATATTGACAGATTTCTCTCCCTGAATATGTATGCCTCTTGGCCCAGGTGAATGGTAGTCTGTGGGTAATGCTTGCATTCGGGGTAATATCCGTCTGAGTTTTAGGCGGTGGCCAATCCCGTTGCAGGTGGGATTAAACAGGGATTAAGCATGTTTCTCCGTGAAAGCAGTCAGACAGACTAGCACTAATCTGACTTTAGCCCGGTACCGAAAAATGCCAGGCTTGAGCAATCCCACTCTAGCATGACTGTCTCGTGTGTGTGTGTGTGTGGCTGAGGAGGGGGGTTAGTGTTTGTGGGTGTGTGTGCTTCTACATTTATGGGAAATAAATGACTTTCAAAGAACAAAAGATGATGACAAAGAAAGGCAACTCTAACATCAACACAGGGCTAGTTTAGGATTAGATTTGGAACCAACTGTCAGGACTTGAACAATCATGGCTAAAATCCCCACTAGTGTTCATCTCCACCATTGGACAGCAGTGGGAACCATAACTAGTCACACATTTGATGAAGAAATAATCCTTTATATGTTTTATTGCAGTTTTAAGACAATTTGGCATCACATAGAGCAGCATCTTACATCTGGCAAACATGGATACACTCCAAATAGCAGCATTTCTTTTATTAACCATTATATTCACAAGTTTGCTTTTTAAAATAAAGCTGATCAAAGTCATAGACTAGAAGAGAAGCATCAGGGTTCAGAGGTCAGCAATTGTACATCTTCTTGTGACCGATCAAAGAGCGTGCCCATACCACCAACATCAGCGACTTTGGGTCCAACAGACTGTTGTTTGGTGGGAGAATTTCGTGAATTGTATTGTTGTCCTGGAGGAATGGAGGGAAAATGTCAGGATGTCACAGCCATCGATAGGCTTGGTGTGGTTTAACAGCTGTTGACAGCGTATTTATGCGGATCAATATAAATAAAAAAAAAAAAACACGAAAAAACAAAAAGAATGTTGCTGTGTGCATGAAGTAAAACAAAGCTTTAACATATGGGTTTTAAAAATACCCAGGTATGTGTAAACTGGCCCTGACATATAACATAAAACTGAAAAAAATATATAAAAAATGTAAACAAATACTTGTAATGTTTGTGAACATATAGATGTTTTCTGCCTTTCTGTTATGCTCTATGTAGTTTATTCAGGAAAATTGTAATCAAATACTTTTCTAATCAATCCAAGTCGATTAATCCATTCATCTCCGCCGTGATGCTAGTCTGGGGTCGTTGCTACAGTAGTATTGGATATGAAAGGAAATAATTGGTATCAAAGAAAAAAGAAGAGCTACAATGTAAACTACATTTTCGTTGTGGTTTTAAGCCCTGTACAGGAACTCTCTCTGATAAAGGCCTGGTGTTTGACTAAAATTTGTGCTTCAGGATATTGCAAACAAGGATCATGCTCGACTGCACACACACACACACACACACACACACACATACACTCTGTCACCCTCTCCTCACTGCAGTAGCTGTGTGAGGTAATGTCTGTCTGCGTCTGTGTCTGTGCAACACCGTGCAAGAATAACAAATCCACCTCTCTCTCTCTCAGCCTCTCATCCCTCCTCTATCTCATTATCTCACCCTGTGTCTGTCTATCTGTCTGACACCCCCCCCCCCCCCACCTTTAGCCCCCCACCCCTTGTCTGTCTACACTCATACCTCCCTCACTTGCACCCTCCCAGCCCATGCTTCTGTTTGAGACCAGACGCAGTAGACTATTAAAAATGTCCTCTGTCAAGAAGAGATCGTGTTGTACGTAAACAAAGGGAGAGGGAGAGGATGGAGAGAAATGACTGTGGAGTTGGGAGGGTACACAGGATGAAAAAGTAACAGAAAAAGCAGACGGAGCAAAGGACTAGACAAAGAGGAATCACAGATTTGATATTTTGCATCATGAATGTTTTTCCACTGAACACTAAATTCTGTTCTCCTGCTGCTGGATGTGTGCAGGTGGTGTTCAAAGTTCTTTGGACAGACCAATATTCAATTCATCATACAAATGGTGTTGTGTCTGCGTCTGTAAGCTGATTTACCTTATCTGAGCTGTATCTGAGCCAAACACACCACTGAACCTCCTCAATGCACTGGGTGACATATTTCTTCTTTGTGAAAAAAAAACCCCCAGGAAACTAGCTTTTATCAAAACTCTGAACTGTAATCACAAAAGTAATTTTTTTTCAGAGGTGAGAAATTCAGGTTCTCTCCTGTTTCTATGGTCTTGAAATTTGTGTCAATAAGTTCAAAGACATTTTTTAAAAGTGCCCACAAAAAGTCTCAGGTCAAAATACCAAATGAAAAAATCTAACAAAAAATAATAATTCAAATGAAAAATATAAAACTACAAAAAATATTTGTAAAATATGTAAATATGTAAAATATTTGCCTTCTCGTCTTTCTCAGTTTTGGTTGTTTTTTTTTTCCGTTTATTTAGACTTCAGTCTTTTCGTTTAAGCTCCCTGACTGGTGGGGGCGGGACTTCCTTTGGTGGATTACTATTGGTTTATTTATGTTTGACAGACAGCTACGTAAGCGTATAAAGCGTCTCTGGTCGCAGCAGCTACTCTGTTTCTGATTGGGTACGCATGCTTAGCTGTCCGTGAAACATACTTGCAGTTCACTTAACTTTACCGGGATTAGAAATGTTTTACCCTCCTTACCCAAAGACAGTGCAGAAATGGTGGTAAGTACGGATATTGGAACACAGCACTGGAAGTCATACACTGCTTTAAATTCAGTTAAGCAGTTTTGTTACGCATATTTTGTTATATATACAAAGTCATGTTAATCAGCATTCAATTAGATGCGTATGATGTCATGACGTCGGTGCCTCATCACGCCCACCACCGCCATGTTTATTTTGTACATTAAATAAACGGCTGAGTCAGTTGTGTTTTGTGTCAGCCAACAGACAATACGGTCGTTAAGTGTTTTTTTTTCTTTCTCAGCTAGGCTAGTCGGTAAAGTTGTTCACTATTACCTAAGTAAAACGCAAAGCTGCCGCGCAGGGATGATTAATATACCCACAAGTTTTTTTTAATTATTATTAGAACTGTTATTGTTAAAGGGAGCAATGGATACGACTTTTATTTGATTGTTTTCAAAGCGACGTTTCAACCCTCTGCTTCATAAAGAAATAAGGTCTGATATGATACAAACACTTAATTTACCAAAGAACAACTGTAGAGCTGTTATTCATAGGTTGTCAACCCTTCAAAAATAACTGAGGGAAAAAGATTGGTCAATTAAAAGAGACAATATTAAACAATCAGTCATCAAATCCCATCTGTCCTTTCCTGTCAAACTGGTGCCAAATGAACTATCAGCTGTAACTACATTGTCATCATATAGTCTGACTCTGGCAAAACAGGTCAAAAGTCAGTGCTTGAGTGCAGCAGGACATGAACCCTGACCATAATCTAATACAATGTTAGGAATCTTAACAAAAACATGTGCGTGATTAAATGGTAATTTAATTACCATTTAAATTATACATTTTTCTGCTATATCCTGAAATTTCACTTCATTAATCTGAGTTACAACAACTGAACAAACATAGAGAATATGAAAAGTTGTGATAAAGTGAGTTTTTCCATGAATTACGTAAGCCTCTGACCTGAGCTGTACGTACGTCTGTGTGATTCACTAAATTTGGCAGTAAATCTGTCGTTTATGCTCTTTCACACTTCTTTAACACGCTTTCCCTGTTTCACATTCAAATGAACATGGTGTGTGGTTTTGGACAGAGGAATTGTGTGTGTGTTCATATGTTTCTGGGGACATTGATATGTTTACACAGTCCCGCCATGGGGACCAAAATTCAGGTCCCCACAAGGGTTAAAATCTCAATGCTTATTATTGCAAATGTGTATCTATCGTACGCGCTATAGTCAAACTATACCACTTAATTTAGCACTTCCTTTTTTTTTTAAACTTAAATCTAAATTCAGGCGTTCAAGGATTAAATATAAGACCCCATCTGTATGGGAATGAGTTCGCGTGAAACCGATGTACTTTCTTCACAGATTGCCTTTAGTCAAAATGGGACCAGTCTCATGGAAAACGGGTCCCAGGGTGGAAAGATCTAGATATGGTGCCATTTCCGTATCCATACTGACAGACATCCCTGTGGGTTCACACCCACATCATGACCACATGACCGAAAAAAAAAAATCCACAGCCTTGCACCCGTAGCATTCATTCTCCTCACAAGACAGTGACAAGACGGTAACAATGGTGAACAAGTAGCAGTGGTGAATGGGTTAGGATGTTAGCAGTGTTATTATTGTTTGTGTCCTGTGTGTGTGTGTGTGTGTGTGGGTGCATGCGCAGTACTACTTCTACTGTTCTCTTGTATCCAGTGGGACTGGCTTACAGCGCCCATAGTGGTGTGGCATGTGAATTGTGTGAAATAGAAGAACCTTGTAGCATCATACTCAAACAGAATTGAGGGTGTTATTACTCCCAAAGTGGAGTCAACACCATTATATTTATTTTGAGTATATTTGCAAAACTTTCAAACCAACTTTTTTCACTCTGTCATGAGAATTTTGACATTTATTTTTTAATTGAATCCATTTTGGAATAAGGTTCTAACAAGAAAATGTAGGAGAAAAAGTGCAGTGAATGCTTCCCTGTACTGTATTAACAATCTAAATCTAATGTGAATAAAATATCAGGGCATATTTTTAATGTGTCTGTAAGATGCTGCAGATCAGAATTGTCATAGCATTTGGCAAATTTGCAAAATAAAGTATATGTGGGTGTTAATGCGTGAATGTATCAGTGGGTGGCAGGACTTAAAAGTATTATTACCCAGAAAACACCTCAGTCTTATACAGTGAAGACATGGACTCAATCCACTTTGGACAGAGTTAAAACAGTATTTTCCCCTTGTACATCATAATGATAGTTTGTAGTGGATTTGAGGTTTTATAGCAGAAAAGCAAAGTGAGCAGACAGAGTGAGTGAGCAGGCGAGACAAATTAGAAAGATGAAAAGAGGCAGCGATGCTGCACACAAACACCTACATGCACATTATGTATGCTTTATTGCATTCTAGAAAATTAAAAACAGCAGGCAAGTGGATAAAACACACACTCACATTTAGATTCATGCACTTGCAGATCAAATTTTGGAGACAAAATGACACACAGAAGAGTCTGGCAGGTTATTTTCACTTCAGTGCAGCTCTAACGTCAGTGTGTCTGTGTGTGTAGTCGATTTAATGAGGTCATTGTATAATCAGACTAATCTGATTACAGTGTGACAGATTTGATGCCTTTCAATTTCCTGTCTGTCTGCCTGTCTGTCTTGACTGCCTGTTTCACATATTAAGACTTTCTGCCTTACAGTTTCTCTAAATCACTGCCTTGGTATGACCTAGCATATTACTTACACCATAATTAACAACCTACTTATCTGCTCTCCTTATGTCTGTCTGTCTGCCTCTTGAAATAACTAATCTCCTGATATCCCAGCTGTTATATTTGCACCACCACTGGCTTCCCCTTATTTCAAATCAGTGTTACAAGCTACGTGCAAAATTATTGGCTATGCTAAGCTAGCCATTTAACCATTTGTAAGTCAATTGATCGTACTTCATAGCTACGAGAACTGACCACCATTTTGTCCTCAAAGCAGTTTAAACTAGAAAAGCACTCTGAGAGCGTAGACTCCACCAGGGCAGATCAGCCCCCACCCCCCTATCAAGGCTCTATGTACACAATCCCATGTTACACTTCAAGTGTATATAATGTATACATATGTATAAAGGTCAATCCATGTCAAAGCATCCAGAAAAACAGATTTCCAGAGTCACCCTCTCAGAAAATTCTCAAAATTCACATAGGATCCTCTTATAGACTTATGAAATAATACCAAGCTTTAGACTGATATCCCTCATAGTTTTGAAGTAAAGGCCTTCCAAAATTTGGGGTATACATATTAACATATCAAAATGTATCTCATTTCTCATTCCTATCAAGATCCAAACAAAATTAAAGTGAAATGTCAATGAGTTATCACGATTAGTCACAAAGGGAGTTTAAGGCTTCAACTCCTTAAACTTTATGATTTGTGGCATTTAAAAGGTATTACCATTTTTGGTGTCTTTTGACTTTTCAGCCATATTTGGAGCCATACTGTGGAGAAACCAAGGGGGATAGAGCTAATTTGAGTATATATTCTGATTCTAGGGGAAAAGTTAGGCAGGGAAACCAAAAATGTAATATATAGGTCAAATGATAGGGGAGCAGTGGAAGCTCAAAGTTGGATCAAACACAACTTAGTCACAATAATTAAAAATACCCCATATTTTGGAAAGCCTTTACTTAAAAACTATTAGGGATATTGGTCTAAAACTTGGTATTATTTCATAAGTCCATAAGAGGAACCTATGTGAATTTTATGAGAATTTTCAGAGACGGTCATCTGGGACGGTCTCGATGCTCTGACATGAAATGACCCATAAGCAGTTATGGAGAATAAATATGGCAGGTGAATCCAATATTTACTGTTTTGGTGGTTAGATCAGTTGGTATGCAATCTGCTTTAATTTAAAAAAAAAAAAAAAAAAAAGGTATTTATTATCATTTGTACAGTTGTCAGTTTACTTACAGTCAGATCCAAAAGTATGACACCATTTAAAAAAAAAAAAAAAGATTTGTATTTTTAAGTCAAAATAGTGCATTAACCAACGTCCTTTTTCAACGGCTGGACGAGAGTTGGACAAGCGACTGAATAACCGCTTCACGTCCAGATGTGGCCTGTCCCCTGGTTATATACTCTGACAGAGGAAGCAGATAAATGGTCTGGAGTTGATTCCAAGCTGTCAGACACAATCCAGAACCAACTCCTGATGCCAGGCCCATCGTCAGTTGGGAAACTGAGGAGGATTCTTGATGGGCTGACTCATGTCAATCTGGACTTTGTGTCGGTTGGATAAGAGAAATAATTTGGACACTTATCTGTCACTTATCTAATCTTCTTGCATTCCTCCTCCATTCATCTGACAGCGCAGACACCACAGTAGAGCAGATGGGTTCTACCATCTGAGGGAATTCTTTCTTCTCAAATTTTTAGGTTAGTTGGGCCGACCAGTTGTCTTTACAGAAGAGGTAAAATTAAATATAACAGAAAACCAATGGAGGCCAGGAAGAGGCCAGATGGAGCCCAAAAAGCCAGGGTAAAGAACAGAAAGGTGTTGGAAGACTATTCTTCTAAATGTTTGAAATGAACAGACCTGTTTTCCAGAGGACAGACCACAGTGGCTCATATAGAAATACTTAATACGTTTGTATTGTCAGTATTGCATGATGTTTGCAATGTCAACTTAGTGTAGTTGATTTTGTAGAGCCCAAAACACACGTAAATATAATTTAGAGTGAGAGTTTAAACCCAACAATAGAGAATCTCTATTGGGATGAAGAAATGTTATTTTAATTTAAACTTATTGCTCCTGTACAAAGGTACGTTTTCTTCTTTATCATATTTAGAATTAAACATATTGTTAAAGTGAAATGTTTCTGTTAACTTGCCAACATGTACCTGAATGTATACCCAAAAACATGCATTGTCAGTTAATTGATGTTTCACTTATTCAAAGTGGAATGGAATTGTACTTGGAACCCAATGGAAAAAGTGGGCATGAAAAAGGGCCCACTATAGAGCCCCTCTATGTTTGTGCTGAAGTGAGATATAAGCAAACTAACGCTATAGATAGCAACCAACACTGGGAATTAATATGAATAGTCTCATTGGAATCAAGCAATAACAATTTTCTTTACAAAATTAAATCCAATTCCATAGTGATTCATCCTGGTGGTTCTATGGTTCATATGGCGACATCATATCTTAAATATGTGTGCAGCATGTTATATCCAGTGTGTGATCCCTGAGTGCAGCTGTTGTCTCCTGCAGGGACCTCCTGCTGCTTCAATTTCAGGTTTCTACAGAGGCTCTGGTTGTTTTACGCTTTGGATTAGGCAGATGAGATGTTTCTTGGCTCTGTTTATTGTCCTTTTGTTCATCTTCTCGCTACTGATAATCCAATGTCCGCCCCCATTTTATGCAGACCATAACCAGTGAAGTGCTGGTACTGCTCTGGAGCCATCCTCCTGGACCAGTTTTAGGTCTTTAACTGTCAAAACACGACAGTGAGGTTTGAGAAGACATACTGATTATATCCTGCGACCAAACCACAAAAATTCAGCAGGATGGTAATGGTAGTGTTTCAAGAAAGGAATGTAGTTTTATTGTTTTTGTGTTGTCTGTTCTTTAATTACAATATTGAAATCATAGAGAAAACGTTATGCATACGTTTTCATGTTAACAATAACCTTAAATGTTATTTTTGTTTAATATTTGCATGTTTTATTATTATTTTTGTTCCTTTTATTGGGGAAAGTGCTTGGTAGAATAGAATAGACGTTTATTGCCATTTGTGCAGAACACATAGGAATTCTTGGTGTTAAAGTTTGAACCTTAAAGGGCCATTCACACTGAAAGCCTGTGGCAGTTCTACATGAGCGTTGGAGGCAACGAGGGGGGCGTGGCTTCAAGCTGCGGCACAGATGTCAGCCCAGGTAGATGCGTCATGACAGTAGTCATTGTTGTTTTCACAAAGCATAATGTAATTTATCTAAACTATATAATTCATGACTAAATGAGTGATTATGATAAATGAACAACCACTCATAAACACAACCATGTGATCGTTAGAAGTCATAAGATCGTCATATTTAATCGTTATGTATTTACATATTTGGTATGTTCGGACAAATAAGCAGGGGTGTATTTTGGAGGGACAGAGGTGTAGTATATATGTGTGTGTGTGTGTGTGTGTGTGTGTGTGTGTGTGTATATGTATGACTTGGTTTCCCCCCTTCACCATGAACCCCACTGTGGGAAGCCTTATCTTTGCATTGCTTCTGTTTATAGAGCTGTTGCTCCTTCTGAGTCCATAACGTCCTGAAAACACAGTATCTCCACAGGGAATTTCATCTGCTGGTTCAGGAGCTCCGCTTTCAAGTCAGTCTGATGACCTCCTCAACAAACCAGAGTCCACACCCAGATAGTAAACCTCATATGGCCCAGATCCAGCCCATAATCAGACGCTGTCTGGGCAATTATTATCTTCTCCCGTATTTTTTTTCCCTGCCTTGCGAATCCAGATTGGCTCACAATTGGTTGTCAACGTGATCGCACTGCTCCTCATTTGCATAAAGTTTAAACGTCTCAACTTTTCCTCGTTGCTCAATTCACTCACTTCGCGTCGCTTGCCATCGCTGTCGCCTGAATCGCCCCTCCTCGCCAGCGGACATAGACAATGAATGGCAGCTGGTCACTCAGATCACCCCTGTCTCTTTCGGTGTGAATGCACCATAACACCTTCTTCATTGTCTTTACACAATGAAAAAATAAACCATAAATTATGTTTTTGTTTTTTTTTTGGAAGTGATGAATTACAGCAGTAAGTGATGGCAGATATTGGATAAAGATGTCAATTTCACAGTTCTGTTTTGAATTGCTACTGTCTATCAGGGCCTACAGGATTTCATGGCCAGTTTTTTAGATTAAAATATCCTAAAATATCTGATGTTGCATGAGCTTTTCAGAAAAATTGTGATGAAAGTTTGTAGGCTTTTGTTGCAGGTAGAAGTGAAAGTTGCGATAAATAGTTGTGATTTTCCCTTTTTGTCATCAAAATTAAGTAATATTTAAAATATTTATCTACTGGAAAATTAATTCAAAGTCATTGTGATATAGTCCTCGAAGCTACCTTTTACTGAGATTACAAATAAATGATTACGAGGATTCTAAAAATTGAACAAAGTATATTTTTTTCCGAATGCAGTCGTTGGTTGATATGACCTCACAACACTACATGAAGTTGTAAAACATAATATAAATGTCTCAGCCAGTTAAAAAAAATATTACTAGAACTGTGTACTGTGTAGTAGAGGCGGTTTCTCTGACAAAAATAGAACAAAGACACACATATTAAGACAACCTTTCAAATATGGCAAATAAAATATGACCCGGATGACAAAAATGCAGCAGGAAAAGTAGTCTTTCAAATGCACCTGTTGGTACTAGTGCATATACACACATTTCCTGAATGAACATAGGCAAGTTCCTTTTTAGATGATCATACCAAAACAAAAAGTGTAACTAACCCTTTCAAAGTCCTGTATGTTTCTGCAGATGCATCTTGTGATTCTCTGTGGTACAGATGTCCCTGAACTACTCCTGTCTTAACATCCACACGTGGACTGGATCAGGTACTGATCACCTCCATCTCAGCCTCTGAAAGACTGGAGTCATTTTCAGAATTGCTCAGTGAAGTTGCATTCAAATGTGTTGAATGCATAATGGATGTGTGTAACAGAGTATTTTCTCTCTGGGTGATTACTTGCAGGATCTAAATCGTCTTCTACTAATGTTTTGATAAAGTATCTGAGCCAGTCCTGCAGTATTATGTTTAGCCTGGCAGTACCTCCTGGTCATGAACCCTGCACCCATACATGGATGGTGAATGGATGGTCCTGGCTCTGCACTGATTTGCAAAATGTGTCAAAAGAAGGCAACTCTGCTTTGTGTGATATATTAGCTTTTTAGGGGGGTTCCAGTCAATCTTGGCTTGTGTTAAGATAATTGTAAGTCTGTCCTTCTAAGGCTGGAATAATGTCTGTGTGTCTGTCTGCATGTCTCGCTGCTTGACTGCGTGGGAAGGTTTCTTTAGAAGTCAGTGTTGTTTTAGCTGATAGAAAATATTCTTTCATTCTCAACGGAAAAGAAAAAAGTCCCGGTTTAAAGACTAAAAACTGCAGTGCTGGATAAGCCTATTACCGTGTGTGTGTGTGTGTGTGTGTGTTAGCATGGTGATGAGTAATCAACGCATCCAAAAACCTCCCAGACACACACATCCACACAGTGAGTAAAGCCTGTGTGACTGATAGGGTTTCCTAACACAGCGTCTGTGTTCTGGCTCAGTGCTGTTCCGTCTGTGTGTCTCTGTTTCCATTCATCCTATCTGCTCATTCACTCATGTTTCTTTCCAAAATTTTATTTCCTTTTATCCTTATTTCACCTTCTGCTTCATTCTTTCTCTGTAGTTTAACCTTTCATTTTTCATTTTCCCTTTCCTTGTATAACTGTCTCATTTATTTTTCCTTTTCACTTTTCAACCAACTTATTTCAATCAACAGTTTTCTTTTTTCTTTTGTCGTGGCTGTTGCCACAGTGCTGTGTGGCTACCTATCTCATTTGTCTAGAACCACAGAGCCAATCAGTGCCCTCATTCCATCCTGTCTAGACTGGTAACCTGTCACCCTGCTGCCACAGTACCATGGTAATAAGCATCACACATGCCATGTGCTTATCCAGTTACAGGAACAGTCTAGGGTACCAGTTACCAAGGCTACATCAAGATGATAAATATCATGGTATTTTTTTCCTACATTCTGAAACATTCACGTCCATTCACATCATTTCAAGAAATATCTATGTCCAGGTGGAAATGGAAAAACTGGGTTAAAATGTATGCCAGGATTTGAATTACGGGGGTTACCTGGGGGTACGGACCCTCCGAATGTGACTTGGTACCTCCCAAATGGTACGAAAATTATACTTTGGGGGGGTTAAAAAAAATAATAGATTTTTTCTTAAATTTACATACGAGAAAAATGTGTCCTTATCTACTATCTGTGTACTAAGAGTAAACAAATCTAATTCATAATTCATCATTGCATACTTTAAAAAACACCATCAACCTCCTTTGGAATTGTGAAATGGTTTCACCCTGCTGAGAGAAATTTGCGCGTTCCCTGCTGTAGTTTCTCACGCATTCTTCTCATGTGGTACTGGTGAGAATGAAAGAAGAACCAACTAACAGGTGGGTAAAAATAGTGTCATAACAGTTCCATTCTGTCTATATTGTACCATGCATTTTGGTTTGCTAATATTCCATTTAGCCTAGCTATCTTGACTTTATTAGCAGTAGACAGTAACCAGCTGTAGGCTGGCTCAGATATTATTCATGGTTCGTCTGGATGTGGAGTTATATGTCCTTGTCTTTATGCTGACAAAATAATGGGAGTTCAAATACATCTTTATTGCAGCAATCAAAATGTTTTTCTTGATGTGTCAGAAGCTTGCCTCTCCAAGTTGGGGTGCATTTGGTTGTAAAAGCCAGGGCTGTTTTTCAACGCAGTTGTATTTAAGTGCAGACCAATTTAACCCACAGCCTACTATGACATTTGTTATGGAGTATCACCTAATTGTGTTTAGTTGAACTTCATGGTTGGTGGACAGCATAGATCAGCTGTGTGACATACATGGGTGTGAATGATGCACACACTGAGGTGTATGTCGGTGTGTACGCGCCGGCATTTGAGTGTCTTCCTTGTGCATATAATTTTACACGCAATTGGTCCGTGGCGTGCAAAGTTTACATTAAATACAAGAAGATTTTAAGTCTGTACGCCATGCTTGACTCGCAGTGCGCTTATGCTGCGGCCGATGGTATGTGCTACACAGTTTGTTTTTGGGACTGTCTGCTGGATATCCAAGTGTGTCATGAATACAGGGGCAACATACTTTGTTGGTTTGTTGATTCATATACGTGTGTTAGCAATGAGTTTTCTTTTTAGTCACATTTATAGGCATTTAGTATAGCCTAATTTCCTTAGACTGTTAGACACCATTTGAGAAAAAAGTCTGTGGTACGTGGACGTGGCATAAATCTGACATGTGACGTCATGCCCCAAAATGCTGACCCCCCCTGAAGCTGGAATGTTAATTCGAATGCTGATGTGTGTCACACCCATACAGACCTTTCCAAAATATTTAATATCATGGAAACCTTTATTTCCATAACTATATAGATTCAAATCCCTCAATTTCAATTATATCAAGTATTTGTTTATTTTTAACATAATTTGTGCTTCTAGCTCATATAACCCACAAAAACAGGAATTAAAAAAATATGAATACTATAAAGAAAGCACTACTTACTTCTCAGTTTTTGCAGAAAAAAGAAATTAAGACTACTGTACATTAAAATCAATCAAAATATATTACCTTAAAAATGCAATGTCAGTCTTCAATACTTGGTTAGGAATCCCTTTGCCTTAATGACTGTGTCAGTACACCTTTGTATTGAGGCAATCAGCCTGTGGTATTGCCGGGGGGTTATGGAAGCCCAGATTTCCTCAATATTTGCCGTCAGCTACTCTTTGTTTTTGGGTCTGGTGTCCCTCATTGTCCTCTTGAGGATAATCCATAGATTACCAATGGGGTTTAGGTCTGGAGAGTTGGCTGGCCAGTCAAGCACTGTGATGGCATGGGCATCCAACCAGGTTTTGGTGCTTTTGGCACCGGTATGGGCCAGGTCCTGTTGGAAGATGAAATCTGCATCTCCAGACTGTTGACCTTGCTGTCATTGGATTTAAGAAAGCAGAGTTTGCCAACACATGCACTAGACATTGGACACAAAGTGCGACTAAAAAATGAGAGGTCGCACTGGTGAAACAGTCCTTGGAGGAAAAAATGTCAGCAACTCTACAAGTCTACAGGTGATCAACAAGAGACGGAACTCACTATTTGCATGCTAATTCATGCAGATGGGCGTGGTTTGGGTTGTACGTTCTAATAACGTTCTAATTAGTTGTCAACACATACACTTGCATCAGCTATATGCTAACGGCTATGCACTAATGGCTATCCTCTGCAGTTGTAAGTTGCAGCGCAGACACACACACTCATACTGAAAGACTTAAGTACATGTGAGGGGCAGGTGATTGTAATGGAGAATAGTCCATATGATATGGAGCTGTTCAGATTTTCAGATGTTGAGATGTTCAGTTTAGAGCCTTTATACTTGCACTTTTAATTTAGATTTTTTTTTTTTTTTAAATATAGCTTGTGATGTTTTAAGTGTAAACTTCAGCTCAGTGAAACACTTTAAACAAGAGCACTTTCAAGTCATTTCTAATCTTTTTTGTAGAGCTGTGCTCCAAATACAGAACCTTATGTTATCAAAATTGTTGATTAATTATTTACAATATTGTCTGTTTGGACGATTTAAAGAAACAAAGTGAACGTGTAAAGCTGCGGTGTGTGTGTATGTATGTATGTATATATATATATATATATATATATATATATATATATATATATATATATATATATATATATATATATATATATATACACCATACTGTATATCACTACAGTACTGTGACAACAAGAGGCAAATGAGTTCATGGAACTGCATCCATTGGCTCTGTAGCAACAAACTGTCCCTACTGCTTATTGTCACAGTACACATGCTAACATTTTAATCCACAGTACTGTGGCAGTAGTCATTGCCTTTTGTCTTCCTTCAAACTAAAAATGCTACCATTCTATATTTATGGAAACCAGTATCTGTATCATGTCAGTGTCTTTTTTTTGTGTTCCTCATCTGCTTTGCCATGACCCTTTGGCCTTTTTTGAAAGTCAGAGGTGGGGGGTGGCAGATAAGCACAACTATTTGGTTGTCAGAGACTCCTATAGGTTTTAGATGTTACACTATGAAAGTAGGACTAGGGTTAATAAATTATTGTTTGGTTTAAAAAAAATAATGAATTTGTCAGTTTTTGTTTTGTATTTTTCCCCATCTTTAGCTTTGAATTGCTCTGGTATTGTTTCCATAAGCTTGTGCAATATCATAACTGTTATTTATAAAAAAATAAATTAACACACAACATTACTGAACCTAGACCTGACTAAATAAGGCAATCCCATGCATGATGTGTAATCATTTCACCTACCACTAAGGAAGGAAAAAGAGGTGATCAGTCATGTACATTTAATGTGCATCATATGTTGCATGTATGCAAATAAAACAAAAAATGTAACATGAAATATTGGGGGATTTTTATTTCCTACTTAAAAAAAAAAAAAATCCTGGTTCCTTGTTGGCGTCACGGTGGTGGAGCAGTTAGCGCTCTTGCCTCACAGCAAGAAGACCTAGGTTTGATTCCCAGACTGTGCAGGCCTTTCTGTGTGGAGTTTTCATGTTTCTCTCCCCGTGTCTGGATGGGTTTCCCCCATCACCCAAAAACATGTTTGTTAGGGTAAAAATCCTCCAGCCAGGTAACTGACCACGAGCCTGGCTCCACATCTGGAGATGGGTCCCCGGGTGCTGCCCATGGCTGCCCACTGCTCCTTAGAAGGATGGGTTAAATGCAGAGGACAGATTTCATTGTACAATTGTATGATGACAATAAAGTCAATATCTTATCTTATCTTAGAAATATCTTATCTAACCCATAAACATTTTCCCAACTTTCAAATGGAACATTAAATACTTTTATAGAAATGTATAATATGGCTTTGGTAGGCTTGATTTGCTGAACCAAACCATTCTTTTATTTTTACCAAAATGGTTAATTGATTGATCGTCTTAAAATAGTTTTACAAAGAAAATATTCAGTTACAATTCTCCTGAATTGAAATTTTGTTTTGTAATTTTGCTGCCACTTGTATTTGATGCTAGGGTCAACCCACAGTTGGGTGTCAGTTCAGCTGGTGGTATAAGTTAGTAAAGTGGACACAATTGTATTGAAGATGACTGTTTTTATGTATAGATATTTTTCTATATTATTTTTTTTACAGTTCTTAATGTTATTTCTATATATACCATTATTTTCATACTTTTTGTGGTAATGGAATAAAAGACCAATTGTTTGTCATTTTCATTCATGTCTGTTTGACATTTTTTAATTTTTTCACCAACTATTTCAATATTCACTTAATCGAACTGAATTTAAGGAAATAATCAATAAATTTAGTGATTACAAAGTAATTGGTAGGTGCAGTTTTTCCTAATTTCCTTTTTGCTTTATCATTTTCCCTTCTTCTGTCGTCTCCTTCACTGCCTTGCTCGTGTCATCCCTAATCCCTTTACCTCCTTCCTTTACACCATTTTCTCTCCTCCGTCTGACACTACCCACTCACATCCTCCTCCTTCTCTCCTTTTCTTTTTCATACTCCACCCCCACCCCATCCACCAAACCTCTGCCTCATTATTCGGTATAATCGGTTGTCTAGACACAGACTCCCCACACAGATCACACCTGAGAGGCGAAAGAGAAGGAGGGATGGAAGAGAAAGATGAGAGGAAAATATAAATTACAGAAGGGGAGGAGAAAGCGATCACCCCCTACCCCCCCCCCCCACACTGAAACACTGGGGTGATTTCAAAGCTGAGAGCTGTCTGAGATATATATATATATATATATATATATATATATATATATATATATATATATATATATATATATATATAACTGACTGAGACAGAAGGAGGTGAGGAGACAAGAAAAGTAGGAGGAGAACGAAGAGAAAGATAAAAGAAAAAGACAGACCAAAGTGTCTGATACTCACAGGTCGGTGAACAAAGTGCAGTTTGACAATCTGAAACACATTGATTAGCTTTGGAAGGTCTAGACTGGTTGATTTTCTGGAAGTGGTTGTAAATGTGCATTTCTATTTCTGTAAACACTGATTTGCTTTATGTCAAGATTAGACCATACAATGTGTCTTAGGCTGATTTCTACACCGTCAGATCACTAGTAGCAGGAAAGGCTGTCATTGCCTCCACGAAGGAGGTTATGTTTTACCTCACATTTGTTTGTCTGTCTGTCTGTTTGTCAGCAAGATAACTCAAAAAGTTATGGATGGATTTTGATTCAACTTTCAGAGATGATTGGTAATGTGCCAAGGAAGAAAGCATTAAAGGTCAAGGTCATAGTGAATGTCAACGGATAAAACGCATAAGTGGAATCAGGCTTTTTTTTTTCCATTCACTTCGTCTTACCTTCAGACATCAGATGAGTTAACACTGGCTCGATGACATCGCGTTTTGATGTCTTATGATGTAAGCTATATTTGTAAAGTTTATTACCTTTACCTTAAAGCCGGGTTATTGACATATTTTGTTAAATCCGGCAATATTTTGTGCTTCATATTCAACATTAGATCTAACATGTGAAATTTGGTCGTTGTGCGACGTCGCATAATGTCAGAGTGACGTCATAATGTGGTCGAATATTGAAATGGACATATCTCAAAAATGAGGCCAAGGACTTCTTGGAATGTTTTTAAACCCTCTAAGGGATTGTTAATGACCGATAAAATAAATCATTAGCAAACACGGAACAGTAGTTTACAAATAAGTTATGAACATTCAGATCCAAACCTTGGCAGACTGGTGCTGCTTTGCAAAGGTCTGCATTGTTGGAGTGATCTAGTTTTATGACTATGTTCATATCATACAAACCTCTCCAACCTGAATGATCAAACACCATTGTCTCCATATATTACCTATATCAGCAAGGGAAGATTTAACGCTTCAGAGTTTGTAATATAAATGTCTGGTTTTGCCAGAATAAATCAGGCTGAATGTGTCTCCTGAAAGAAAATGAGATTTTATGATTACTGGGAACAAAAGTGCTACATACAGCACCTTTTAAACTACAGTGCACACTTTCTTACTCTCACTCCAGTATAGTTATTTAAACAGCAGATGAGCTTCGCAAAAGATACTTGTGTTTAGCCTATTGATGATCTGATGAACGTTATGTTAGGACATGAGAGCTCGTGTGATTACTTTTCACAGCTAAGATGTATGTAAGGAATAATATATTGTTAGCAGGTTGTCATAGTAGGAGTTAAATAAATGCAGACAAGACAGTTAGAACTCCATCAGCTTCGTGTCTGGCTTCTACCTATGATCTAATTAGCTCTCTATATCATCGTGTGTATATTACACAGCTGCTTACCAGGAAAATAACTCATCTGAGACAATGTTTTGTTTAAAATTCAATATAGTGGGTTAGAATACAGTATCTAATAGATCTAATAATACCTATGATTTATGATGGAAATATTGTTGTTGTAGATAATTGTATATTATCTCTGGCTACTTTTCTCACATGTTTAAGCTTTCCCAAATACAGTAGTTTAAGGAGACAATGGGAAATGGCAATGAAAGGGGAAGGTCATGTAGCAACTAAGAGGTCTGTGCTCTGCAGCGAACACTTCAAGACAGATGACTTTGACAGGACAAGGCAAACTGTCCATCTGAGAGAGGGAGTCAAACCATCTGTCTTCAACTTCTTTACAAGAGGATAAATAATTCATACATTTCTCTGATTTACGTGTCCATAAGGAATTGAAAGCTACTTAATGCCACACTTTTTAAACTTTTATTTTCTGTCTGCATGTTTAGGAATTAAGTACAGTACACTTTCTATATCTAATATGTCTGGTGTTTGTTACAAACAAACCCTGTCAAAACTGCTTGAGAATTGAGCAATTTATGACAACTTTAATTGTATCAGCACATCATTCTTCTAGTAAGTAAATAAGTAATGAACTGTAGGAGTGAGTGGCACCAGTTCAAAATGACTGCCCTGCAGACACGCCACTCGAGTGGGCGTCCGCAGTCAATGAGGCGCCTATGTACAGTATGTATGTATGTATGTATGTATGTATGTGTATATATATATATATATATATATATATATATATATATATATATATATATATATATATATATATATATATATATATATATATATATATATATATATATATATATATATATATATATATATATATATATATATATATATAAATATATAAATATATATATATATATATATATATATATATATATATATATATATATATATATATATATATATATATATATATATATATATAAATATATATATATATATATATATATATATATATATATATATATATATATATATATATATATATATATATATAAATAACATGTTAGGCACCATACCATTTAGCTAGCATTATTTTCAGTGTTTTGTTAACCTAATATGAATATGGTTGTGATAAAAAGCTAACCGGTAACAACCTAATGTTTACCATGGAGGAAGTTTACTAGTGATTGATATTAACCCTTGTGCGGTCCTTCGTAAAAGGCACACTGGCTGTGTCCTACAATCGGGTCTTAAAGACCCAGATTCCAAAGGTCAGTTCCATAGACTCATCACCCCACCCCCTAAGGATATATTACTGTTTTCAGTAGTAAGCAATGGCATCCTACAGTACGTATAAAAAGGTACATTTGTGAACCACCGGGTCTCTTTGACCCGAAGGACCGCACAAGGGTTAAATTAGGAAAACACCCACTATGAATACATATTGTTGGTTTACAGAAAAATGCATTTAATTCATACCATAGTGTAAATATTGTGCTAGCACAATCAACTAACCATTAGTTAATGTTAGTTAGCATCAGTTAGCAGGAACTGCTATTTGCTTTTTCTCAGGTCAGTTACTGGACCCTTTTTGCACCAAGTTGTCTGTCCATATAAATGTCAAACTACGCCAACACACCTCCTCTTATGTAAACCTTACAACATTCTGTGTTTACCCACCCAAACCTTGTTTTCTTTTCCAGACGGCCACCATGTGGGTGGTAAAGGGTCATTTTGCCTAAAAAGATTCAAAGCTTCAAGGCTGCGGTGACAGTGACATCTGGTGGACAAGTGTAGTCATAGCAACTTCTACAGAGCACAGCTGAAGCACTAACACAGGTTCAAATCCATGAAGTCAGAAGAGATTGTCGTTATTCATGTGTTTTATTTTCTTCATTTACACTAAATAATAATTACATCATCACTACACATTCAAATAAATGATGCTTCTAACACACTTAGAACCAAAACTAAGTTCTTTCTTTCCTTTTTTTCCCTCTCACCTTTTTTTTCTCTCTGTGTTTGGAACATGAGAAAAAACAACACAAACCAAATATGTGTGTCTTTCCTTTTGCTGTACCATCTTTGATAGGATGTTTCTTTCCTTAGTTGTGAGAAACCTGTTCTGTATGTGAGCGGTTTTTGTAACGGCTACATGTTTGCTAGCTTTGCATGAACACAGCATACAGCTGCTGCTTCCACTAAAGTCCTGTTCTTTCTTTCTGCAACACTGTTTTGCTTAGATCTGTTGTGTATAGTTATTTCATGGTGAATGCCCTGGGCTTTCAAATACTTTAGAACCTCTTTAGATGTGTATTTTCCACTATTACTTATTCTGAGTCTTTTCACTTTCTGCCTATTTTCATTTCAGAATATTTTATTCCAACTCCTTGAACTTGCTCAGAACTTAATTTTTCTTTCATGAATTACCCCTCACAACATCTGAAGAAATCATCAATGAAATTTACAAAATACTTGTCTGCAAATATGGCTTCAGTCTGCACATGGCCACAGATATCACTACACATTAAAAAATAAATACTGTAGAATTCACAGCAAAAAGGTCTACAATTGCAAGTTAAAGAACTGTAAATGAAAATACAATACAATGTTGTCTATTTCACAATTAAATCAAATGTATCTGTAGTTTTTACAGGAAGAGTATATGAACAAAACCAGATTTGCATGTAGAAATTATGTATTTCGATTGATTTGAGAAAATAAAACTGTAGATTGAAAAACAATTGTAATGCTGTTTAAATTGGAAAACAATAATGTTAAAATAACAGCCTATTTTTATTATTATTTTTATTATTATTATTATTATTATTAAAAAGTAATGAAATAAACATTTAACAATTTCACATTTTAAATATGTAAAATAAAAGATGGCTGTGGTTCAGTTGGTAGCACAAGTTATCCAGTTACCACAGGGTTGGTAGTTTACATCCTGGCTCTGACTGTTCACATGTCAACACACCCTTGTAAATCTGAAAACACTGAACCCTAAATATTTCCCAGTTTAGATTTAGTAAAGCTCTCCCTGGTGTTTAGACTAAGAATTGCAATAGACTCAGGCAAAAGTTCAAATGTAGGTCACATTCTATTTTAAAAATAGTAAATTGCCAAGACACTCATCTTCTACAAATTTGAAATGCCTTTATTTTATGAGCAGAATCATAACTAAAATACATTTGATGCATTTCAACTACAAGCCTTGGTCAGGAAGTAAACAGTCTCTGCATTGTGCCAAACTACATTTAAGAAGCATCACCTCTCTGAGTGTCTTCAGGTGTGCAGGTGGGACTGTTCATCAGCCAATCATTGACAAGGTAAAGGCCAACATGGTCAAACTGTATTATAATTATATTCAACAGAGAAAGACCACAAAAGCATATACGTAGATAATAAAGCAATGTACATTTACCTAAAGAAAATGCCTGTATTTTACCTCTTCATTTAACCCAGGGTTATTTCAATATCCAATAAGTCTCTCTCTGATTAAGAACTTTGAGTCTATTCCCTCCTCTTGGCCATGTTCTATTTGCAAGGGATAATGTATTGCGTACACGTTACTATCAGAAAAATATTCATCTAGATTGTGACTTTTTTTCCCATTTTTCCTACACTTCTTGCCCATACCTACACCTCTGAGTAACATGACCTGATCAAACACATTTTTTACACAGTAACTCACGTTTAAAGGCTTTATTTTTTTTGGATACTTTTGACAATTTTCAGGTTTTTTTTCTGGTTAAATAAGTATTATTTAATCCATGACAAAGAAATTCAGTTTTTCCACTTTATTACAATTGACTGGTGGAAAGTTGTACTTTTTTTTTTTTTTTTTTTTTTTACTTTTACTTCAGTAACGGAGTTGAATCAGTACTTCTTCGCTTTACTTTTTCGCACCAGTACAGAATGAGAGTACTTTGGCAACCTCTGAAAGCAACGATAGAAAACATTATGTTGAAGAATAACAAGCCTTTTTTGTTAAGTTACAACTTTGTAACTATATAGTATATTTCATAAATAAATAGATTTACTTTACATCATTTATTCACAGTATTGTCAGAATATTATAATAAAGTTGTCTCAAAATGATGTAAAAGCCATTATATATAGCACTGGCTTTTCAAAACCAGAGAAAACTAAAAGAAAACTAGTTATAGTTTGAATAGTTTGACTAAATATTAGGGACAAAATGTCAGTTGCCTTGTGGTTGTATCTAAGAAGATCACTGTAGTTGTTTGATCCAAAGATGATTTTTCCCATTTCCTATTGTAATGACCCTGTTATACAAATGTTTATTATATAGGCCACAGTATTTAGTTAAATGGAAAAACAAACAATTGTCTGAATCCGAGTCTGCTAATTAGATATATTCTTGTTTTGGAACAGCAATAATTAACCATAGAATCCACACCAAACTTTAAACATCTACTTCACAACACTGCAGAAGTATATCTGCAGCCCCATTCTACCTATTTTATGCAATGACATTCAAACATAAACAGTTCAATCAGTTTCAAGGTGGGATGTGATGGACTAGTAAGACCACAAAGACATGTGTCCTGTAGAGAAGGTAAGAGCTTTAATCTCTTTTCCTGCAATTATCATTGATTAGTACATCCATGAACATCTGTAGAACATTTCAAATATTTCCTTTCAGTTGCAATGTAAGTTTACCAACATCAAATTTATGCCAGACTAAAAATACCCATGTACACATAAAGGGTTAGTATTAAAAAATACTGCACTGTTTGAAAAGTCTCTTGAATTATCCTGAAAACCCATAGCTGAAAAGACACGATAGATAGATAGATAGATAGATAGATAGATAGATAGATAGATAGATAGATAGATAGATAGATAGATAGCAATTCTTGATAAAGTCACTCAGTCTTAAACATGTACAGCAGTAAAATGTATCAAACACATGAATGCAGCAGCAATAATGCATCCAGATCATCACATCTCACAAAAACAGGGACCCTTTCATTCATCATATTTAAAGTAGATTGTGTTAATAAAACATATTTCTTTTGAATGCATACATTTTACTTGTATTATGTTTTTACAGTGTGTACTGAGGCACTCACATAAGATATAAATCCTATTAGATATGTTCTTCCCATGACACTGATGAACTTCCTAAACAGCCTTTACATATGTTTGTCCCAGCAGAGGGCAGCATTTTACCATTTCAACGGCCCAAATAAATGGAAGATAATTAAAAAAAAAAAAAAAAGAAAAGGAATCTGTTGTCAATAGTACTGTATGTAGCCAGTTTTCTGATATAAATTCTAGTAAAAATAACATGTCTGCATAGCTTTAGCACAGACTTTGTATAAAGCTGATATGTATTTCATATAACAGGAATATATTTAGGGCAGAAGGATGCCATCTGTTGACTGTCCTGCAGCTGTTTGTCTCAGTAGTGTATAGTATAATCCTGTGGTGAGCCTGAATGGTGAGCCTGCATTAAAACAAAACAAAACAAAATTCAAAAGAAGGCAGAAGGCCATGTTGCATTCCTTGGACAGAGAGTGAAGGCATATGAAAGTAGCTCAGAGGACAAAGTAACCTGGCACAGGTTGTATGACTCCAACACCTGCCTTTGATTAAAAAAAAAAAAAAAAACACAGGAAAAATTGTGACCATATGGAACAGAAAGTGGTGACTTAGAAATGCATTTGGATTTGTACTCAATTGTAGACAATATGAAGACAATGTAGTGAGATTATATCATGTAATAGTTAATGTGTGTATATATATATATATATATATATATATATATATATATATATATATATATATATATATATATAATGCTTCGACTGGAACTGAGAAAAAAAACTGAATTTGACTTGAATAAACTACTTTTATTTTGGTTTTTATTTCAGTTAATTACATGGTTATGGTTACAAAAGTTATTTGGGGATGCTTTCAGAATGGCTTCATTTGGTGTGTTTTGTGTTTTATTAATTAACACTTCAGCTCAGAACCCTTCTGTCAAACCTACCACTTTAACCATCATCCAACACTGTATTTCCTTCATATGCATCTCTCTTGTTTTTCCTAAAACACAAGTTACATTCAGACAGCAGGTTTTACTAATGTGTGACATTAGATGTTTTATGTGTTTATTCATATTACACATTAAACATGACATCTATCAGTTTTGAGTATGAACTGAATGTGACGCTGATGTGGCCTGTACACACAAAAGAGGTCCTGACATAGTATGTGAGCGCACACTCACACAGTGTTTATGGCAGTAAATATGCTTTTCTCACCATTCCTCCTCCTGGGCAGCAGAATTATGATGTTTGTCACATTTCAATGATGTAAAGATCAGCAGAGGTGAAAATTAACTAAGTAAAAGTGCTTTGTTACTGTATGTAAGTAGATTTTTTTTTTTAGGTATCTGTACTTGAATATTTATTTTTCTGCCAACATTTTACTTTTATTCCCTACATTTTTGTATAAATATCTGTACTTTATACTCTTTACATTTTCAGAATAGATGTGTTACTTTGTCAAACTAGACAAATGTGACAGTATGAAAAATAAGTCACCTCAGAAGGAAAATAAGAAGTAGAGGAACTGTGACTTTATATATTATAGTTATATGGTTGTTATCTAACAATTTGGACTTTTTATCTCATAATTTTGACTTAATTTCACAATTTTAACATTTTATTTTAAAATTGTGCTTTTTTAATCTCATATTTATACACAGAGTGAGTTTTGATCTCAATTGTGATTTCTCACCCCCCCCCCCCCCCCCCGCCCTAAATGTCCTGCCCATACCCACAAAACTGAGTAACTGTGACCTGATCAAACACCATTTCTACACAGTATCTCACTTTTAGAGGCTTTATTTTAGATAATTTTGAAACTTTTCAGATATTTCCTGCTTAAATAAGTATTATTGCATTCATTGCAAATAAAAAAATCTGTTTTACTTTTTAGTTTTGTGTTACTTTTACTTCAGTAAAGGAGTTGATTCAGTACTTCTACTTTTACCAGAGTATTTTTTCTACACAAGTAGCTGTACTTCTACTTAAGTACAGAATGTGAGTACTTTGACCACCTCTGAAGGTCAGTAAGTGTGACCTGGCCATTCAGACTAAAGTTACCTTACAAAATACCAGATGCATATCTGATTTAGGACCACATATGAAAGTGGCCTGGGTCAGATTTGGGGGGAAAAAATCAGATTTGTGCTGTTTAAACTATCTTTAACTGATCAGGTACAGGTCATATATGGGCCACAATAATCACATTGAACCACATTTGCTTGCAGTCTGAATGTAGTTAAAGGGTATGATCCAACTACACTGGGTTTAGATGGGGGACTCCTGCACACCGAATGCCTCCTGTTTTTGCATTTATGCAAGTATTGACAGTGGCTGAAGTCAGTCACAGTCAGGGGTGGTGGATTTTGTAATGTAGTAAAGCTTTAACTTTATGAGCTGTATTTTCACAAAGAAAATATGTGATATAAAATCTATTCATAATTTGGCTTAAATTAGACTTTACAAAATGTTTATTTGTTTAATCATAGGTTAACATGCACACAGTTTTAATGTGTTTTTTTTGTGCAAACATAAATCTGTATCTCACATACGCCATCTTTAATGCTCTCATCTTGTCCATCTTCTTTAAAACCTACTGAATGTAACACTCTCATGGTTCTATTTCCAGTCATTCTAATGATCCAATCATTTGGCACATTTTTGCATTCAGTGATTAAACAGCACATCTTAACACAGAGACACATTTGTCTTCATTACTGAGCCTGTTTACATGCACAACAATACTCCTATCATTACCCGTTTTCCATAGTCGTCAGATTATTCAGTTACCATGTATACAAATTAATCTGATTTATTTAGTTTGTTTATGTTTAGAATTCAAATCATGGAGAACAGAAGTCATGTAATTAAATCTGGGTGGAAGACAACACTAAGTCTGAGCCTACCATCACTATGTATGTATGAACTTTGAAAAAAAATCCAATAATGGACTGGACCATCTAAACCAGCGTTTACAATTTTCATATTTCTTAAGTACATGTAAACAAATTAGATCTGATCATTGAGGGTCAATACTTGTTAAAATATATTTTGTGAGGCCACGTTATCTTCATTCTGTCTACAATGATGTACAAGTTGATTCCCTTCTGTTCTTAGCTGCATTTTCTACTGTCCCATTAATTTCTTATTTTTGAGAGTACTGTATAATGTCCTTCAGGGAAAATGTAATCCTTAGCTCTTCATATGAAATTCTTTGACATTACACATTTGTATTAAATATGCAAAAATTGAGCTTCTTCTTCTTGTATTTAGTCACAGCACCAGAACACCAGATTATAAAGCCTCAACATTGCTGTCATTGAGGCTGCATGCCATAACAGCCTGTAGATATTACATATTTACATTTTTGACTAAGATAAGTTGACGTTCCCAATGGCTGAGTGAGGGTCCATCCACAGAAAGTTTCACTCCTCCCTTCTTTGGTCTCATTTGTTCAGGTTTCTTCACACAGAAGTCCAAACTGAACCATCTGATCATCAGAGGAGTCTTCTTCAGTGCATGTTCAGGGTTATGAATCACACACTTACTCAGTTGAAATGTAGTGTCTCACCCTGAGGATCACTGAAACATGCTGTAAAGACCCTGTGACTGTCAAAGTCCACATGTGATATTTATAAAATGGTAATCTCAGTCTCTAGGTTCCGGTAGGCTTCCTCTTGTAACTCACTGTCTATTTGGTCCATCTTCTGGAAGGCCAGGTATCCTTTTTTACCTGTAAATGGATAGAAGGGATATGGAATAGGTTTGAGTTAATAAGTATAATAATAATAATTAATAATAACAACAACAATGGATTATATTTATATAGCGCTTTTCTATTAACATGTACTCAAAGTGGATACAGTGGATTTATTATTCCATTATTCATTCATTCACTCATACATTCTCACTCTGGTGGTGGTAAACTACATACGTGGCCACAGATGACCTGGTGCAGAAGCATGGCTGCCAGTTCATGCCTATGACCCCATCCGACCACCACCAAACATTCATACACATTCATACACCAGTATGAGTAGCAGCACATGACTAGGACAGAGTGGGAGTTGAACTACAAACTTTTCGGTCACTGGATGACCTGATGTTTCCATAAACCAATATAATGACCATGCTCAAGTTTTGAATTTGAAAATGTTCATGGAAATGACAACATTTCAAAAACATTTGTTTTTCTTTGTGTATATATAGAATTCTCACAAGACTGAACCTCAGAATACACTGATATCTGCTTTCATGCTTTTTTCTTTATTTGTTTATTACAGGTATGACAACCTCATGACAACTTCTTTCATTTAATAACTATAGAAACACATCCCATTTGCAATTTTTTTTAGGACTTTTCAGAAGTTAGTTTCAAATTTGCTTGACATTTTATGGACACCTGTGACTCCTGCCACTTCCTTTTTTTAACCAATCAGCAGCCAGACTAAAATATGAATGAGCTGTGGGTGGCCAGGGTGATAAACCAGTCACTGATGAATTCATTCTTATTTCCTTTTGTTCCATTAACTTTATGAGCAAATGCTCTTTTCACTCTACACTGAAGAAAGTTAGTGATGCTAAGAGGAGAGTGAGGAAATAAGTCACTATAGTGATGCAGCTGATGGTGACTGTGCACTAATATTGGTCTAATGTGATATTGTGGAGTTAGGAAAATATGCAAATAGTGCTTACTTTTTTATACCGCAAGACACTGTTGGGTAGTATAAATGAACTGGTATACTAGTATTAATTTACTATAGCAAATTAATATTTCACATACCATTCAGTTAGCAGCATAATATTGTTACACGTCACTGTACAGTGTGACCATTAAAATTATTTCTGTTCATTCAAACATTGAGTATTTATACTGAGAAAGGTGCTTACTAAAATGCCGGGTGTTGGTTTTTACAAGTATCAATATCAAGCAGTATCGCGGTACGTTTGAGTCTTGGGTGATAAGATTGTCATGTCAACCCCCCCACCCCCAATTGTGAGGAGGGAACTACCTATGATACATATATAATCTCTGTCAGACCCACAATTCCCCCTGCTAGAGAGCTTTAGGGGTAATGAAGGATAGTGATGAGTTAAGGGAGCTGTTACCTATGGAGTACAAAAAAAAAAAGTTTTCAGGGGGTGGGCAGGATGATGTAAAACAGGGGTCACTAATCCCTCTTCTGGTACACCTGACAGTCATTATCAGTCTTCTGTAGAGTTTAATGACAGGCTGATCATTAGAATTGAGTGTGTTGAAAGAAGGAAACATCTAAACATGTGGGATACGGGCCCTCAAGGACCAGGACTGGAGACCCCTGATGTCAAGGGATGTTTGTTCCAAAAACATTGAGAACCACTGTTACAGTGAGTCTCTGCTCAGCCTGTAAAAACAAAACAAGGGCAAAACACTTGATAGAATTAGTTTATTCTAACAAGATCATCCTGTGAACTGGTGGAAAATATTACCAAATGAGAGAATAGTTTCTCTGGCTGCACTGCGAACATCTTCATCTGCACATCTCCACAAATCTGCGATGTGGTCCACACTCTCTGTTGCCTGGAAAACACACGAACGCTACTGCATCAAAACCTGCTGAAAAGTGTTTATTCTGCTGCTGTGTTCTGTACGATGCTCACCTTTAGGGATTTGAGAGCCAGGCAGGAGCCCTGCTGGATGTGAACGTCAGGGCTTTTCAGACTCTCTGTGTAGTAAACTATGGCCTGTGGAAAGCAGACAACACAAAGGCAGATATTACTTGTACTGCTGCAGTAATTGCATCATCATGAGGTAAAACCTGATGAAAACTTTGTTTCTGAAAGTGTTTAATTTTTATGCAACAGTGACTAAAACATAGAAAAATTGCTGTTTCATTAGTAATAGGTGGACAAATCACAAATGACATACACGGCTGTGGAAAAAAACAGAAGACAAACAGATCCAAAGTCTTGACAGGCTCAAATATATGGCCCGTGGACCAAACCTAGTACGGCAAACAGTCCAATCTAGCCTGTGTGAGATTTTAATGAAGTGGGTGATCTAAAGTGGTTTGGACCAGTAAAATACAGTGATACTGTACTGTACTGCTACTTATGAAACACCCAGCTAATGAATAATCCAAGTAACGAAAAACCTTTACCTCAAATTTTCATCTCTGAATACGAAAGAAAATTCAATTTACAAAACGAAACTGAAACCCCTGAGACATGAACAGTACATTAATGTACGTACATTAACTATGTAATGTACATAAATACGTCACATACAGTACATACTGTACATAGCATCCCATTGGCTATGCTTTTCGTGACCCTTTGACCCTCATTCATCACAGTTACTGTTATTTGGTGAGTTTTTCCCAGTGTGCTCATATATATTATATATATTATATATATATTATATATATAGGTATATATATATATATATATATATATATATATATATTTCCCTTTTTTTTTTCTTTTTATTGATATACTATATGTTGAATGTTGCAGCGTTACACCGAGACAAATTCCTAGTTGTATACTACATGTGTACTATACGAACAATGGCAATAAAACTCTTTCTGATTCTGATTCTAAACTTTATTACAGTACGTTTTCATTATTCATCATGAGCCCAAAGAAAGTGATTCCTGGTGTGAATGAAAAGAAGAAGCAGGCTGCGTTATTAATAGAAGTGAAACAGGTGATGATAAAAAAAAAAATATGAAGGTGGAACACGGTTGAGTGATATCGCAAAGGAATATGTGACCCCTTCGAAAAGCATCTGTGTGATATGGAAAAAGAGGTCATCACTGAATGACCAGATGGAGAAACTGTTACTGATTTGGATAAAGGAGAAATAAATTTCAGGAGATACAGTGACTTTCAGACAAAGCATCCGCCATATTCAGTGATCTGATGATGGAGGGTGGGACACCCCCAGACTTTAAAGCATCGCATGGGTGGTTCAAACATTGTTGAAGGTGAAAGTGACAAAACCACCACAATAGTATGTAAATGATTTGTATGTCTGGTTAATTTCAATGATTTAATGTTTAATGCTCAGTCAGTGAAGACACATTTCTTCACTGAAACCAATAAATTTAATCTAAAATATAAATCTACATTTTCTTTCACTTTTAACACATATTTCATACAAAACTGGTAATTTTTTAAAAATCATTTTAAAGGGTTTAGGGGGTAGAATTTGGGGCCTTGGAACCAATTATGAAAATGTGACTATTTACGAAAAATTCATGGTATAAAACCACTTCTGGAACTAATTAATTTCATAAGTAGAGGTACCACTGTACTGTTAAAATAACATCATTAATAAAAACTGCAACCATATAATTTATTGTGCTTTCTTTAGTCATTTAAGTTTCTTACACTTAGAAACATTGAATTATATTTCATAATTTTGAATAAATAAACTTAATTACTAGATATGAAATGAAGTGAACTTAAGACTAATGATCATATTTACTTACTTTTTTTGTGTAACCTGTTTCCTAGATTTAAATTAAGTAAGACCAAGTTTTTATATCCATTTATTTGTTCTTCTATCTCAATTTATTTGTATTTATTTTTATCCGAGTTCAGATCAGTGGGCCTTTATGAGTACTTTGAAGTATTTCTATTCTCTTTTCACATTGTATAATGTGTATTTTGTACAATGCAGACGCCCTCTTCTGTTACTGCAGAACAAATCTACCCACAAGTACAAGTAAAGTCACCTTGACCTTATTTAAAAGCCTTTGGTATACATGCCTCCTGCTCTGGCATGATTTGGACACACGGTACCTTGCTCCTGAAGCTTTTGCAGCTTGCAGCTCTGCACAGGCAGTTGGTGGCAGCTTTGCAGACTTTGTGGTGGGAGTCTATCTGCAGAGCGGCCAGAGTCTGCAGTGTGCAGCCTAGTGGGAGGAGCTCTGTAATGTGTCGCAGCCTCAGCTTATTCAAAGCCCTCCTGCGTTTGGGAGTTTTTAGAGATGATAGGATGTACTCTGAAATACACCAAGACAGCAAACTTCCATTTAGAACAGGGTTTTCACTCTACTAACAAGATTCACAGAAGCAGACTGACAGTCACTGACATTTAATATATTTAAGATAATATTTTAATCAGACATTTAGATTCATTCAGGTGAAAGATGATTTATTTTCTCCACAATATTAGCAAGAAATTGAATATGGAATGAATAGTGCTAATTGATTTCAGGCTGTCAGGGGTACAATGTACATTTTATTTCCAATAACAAAGGGTTAAGACTTTTAGAGTCAAGATTACAGACCTTTATACCGTATATTAGGGTGGTTCTTAGACATGACAAAAATGTAAAACTCTGAAAGGTATTGCTCTTAACTCCTAAATGTATTCATTTTAGCAGGAAATACAAATAGAAAAAATGCATAACTATATTGAAACATTTTTAAAGGTAGCTCAAAGCAGTTGAAGTTTCACATAATTGAAGGAATGACAATACTTTAGTGTCACAATTTGTGAGTTCAGTAGTGCAGTATCAAATCACCCGACTAACTCAATAACTTTTCGGGAAGACTGAATATAGCTTGAATTCAGAAATGAAAAAAACCAAAACATTATGTGATCATTTTTGTTCATTGCCATTAGTTGACTTTCTGTTGTGAGTGTAAACTCTTCTGTGAGCGAAGAAACCCTTGAATGAGAGCCACTGTGTTCAGCATAGTCAGTGACCACCTTCATGTATTCAGAATAATAGTGCGTTACAGTTCAGTTAACCATACCTTCTTTGGAGAGCTGTGAGATGTGTTCTCCCACATCTTGGATGCCCCACCGTTTCAGATACACCGACAGCTGGAACAGAGTGACCCTTTCTGGACTGCACAGTAGCCGAGGGCTAGGGACCATTCGACAGGAGGCCTGGACCTGCTGTAGAAGCTGTGAAAACACTGGAGAGCACAGGAAGAGCAGTGGTGAGCTGTCAGCCAGGCAGGAGTGATTTACATGCACAGACTGGGTTTGTGTTGAAGACAGAAAACAAGTCACATTAAATTAAATCTAAAAAAAAAAACATATAGGCTGTTATTTCAACACATTGTGGTCTTGTAATTTGAATGGCAGCATATTGTTAGTCAATTTACAGTTTTATTTTCTCAAAACAATAGAAATACGTAATTTCTACAAAAAAACATTGCTATTTTTATTCCCCATTTTTCATTTTAGTCTTTTGTAAAATTCCATTCTTAGTCTTCGTCACTTTTAGTGAGAGTCATATTTTAGTCGACTAAAAGTATTAACATTTTAGTCTACTTTTAGTCAGACATTAACGCGAGGTATTTTAGTCCAGTTTTAGTCCAAACATGTCAGTAATTTAATGAATATTGTTGTGTATTAAATCCAGTTGAGTTATGTTCTACAACTAACATATTTATTACGTGTCTTGATTGAATTGACTTGAATGAATAAATCCTCAGTGCTTCTTCAATTTATTAGAAATAGCAACACATAAAAACATTACAATACTACACTTATCTTTATAACTGAGCAAACACATTGAAATGAAATAAAAATTGAAGATGACAGTATACCAAATACTGTACAGATAAAACTTTCTGGATAATAATACATCACAAAAACTCTAAAGAATTATCTGTTAGCAGATGGAGGTCTACAGTAGAAAACTAGTGTAAAAACATATATACTGTGCATATGGTATAATATATTCTAAATAATAAATCACAATAACTCAAATAGACCTGAGTCAAAAGAAAAATGGAGGTCTACAGTAGAAAGCCAATATGAAAATATGTGAAATGTAATCAATAAATCAGTCATAACGTCTTTCAGGAGTTGAGGTTCATTGGTAGAACTGTGTGTTTAAATCCACAACAAGCATGTGTTTATGACAAGCTACATTTTCAGTGTTACATGTAAGGATGTGTTTTTAGCGCAGAGAGTTAAAAACCTTGTCTCCTTGGTGCTTTCCCAAATACACATGTTGTTGCTAAGTTACAGACATCACCTACGTCCTGTTACATCCATTGTATGTATAAGCATTAACACACTGTGGTTGTCCCGCCTCTTCCTTGCTCTTGATTGCTTATAATTTTTTTCATTTTTTCATTAAGAGAATTCTGACATTGACGAGCGCAGCGCTGTTCTAAAAGTTGAACTATTTCCAACCGACAGCGTTCGGACATATTCATCAACTAACACACATTGGCACAGTTATCGTCAGTGTTTTTAGAAAACAGCTGTGTCGTCTCGTCATCGTCTCGTCTGACGAAATAACCCCTGCATACAAATCTACTTTTGTTCACATACTCTTCTTGTAAAAACTACAGCTACATTTGATTTAATCATTAACACAAAAATCTTCTCAAATAAACAACTTTTTATTGTATTTTTGCTCACGGTTTCTTTGCAAATTTACAATTGTTTGTTGTTAATTCTAGTCATTTTTACAGCATGCTTTGTTCGGTACCATGAACTCATGGTACTAATGTAAGGAATGATGTTTAAATGGATAATGTAGATGGTGACAGGTGTCTGGATCAGCACTTATGTTGATGTAATGTTATAAAATACATGTTCTGTTTACTCTACATTTATTTTTCTTGTAGTTTTTTTTATATTTACTTGTTGGATTTTTTTTTGCCACTTACCGGTATGGTAACTTTACCTTGATTTTTTTTCTGGATAATACTTGTTTTTTAAATTTCATAAAAGCCTTATTATGTCCTCCAATAACAAACTATGGTTACGAATTGGAATTTCAGAGTATTTCTATGAATGTCCTATAATGAGTTAAACAAAAAAATACATTTCTCGACATGACTCTTCCATCAATAATATCTGAATGTGTGTTCTGCTGTACCTTTTTCTGATTGGCCGGGCTGCTTGGCTTTCACTTTATGTGTATAGCGCTTCCTTAGCGTCCTGGAAAAACTGTCGACATGGCAACAAAAAGGAGCACCGCTGTCAGTCACACATTCTTGCCAGAAGAGCAACAGTTCCCTTGTTCTCTGTGCCTTCGGGAGGACTGAGGAGAGGAAGAGGAGGGGGAGGAGGAAGAGGATGAGGAGCGTACACACCTTAGCTTCACCTTTTCTCAAACCGCCAGTACATAACTGACTTGCATACAATGTGTTTTCAGGCTCAGAAGACATGGTCGTCCTTCTACTCACTGTCAGTAACAGAAATGTTGTCGTTCTTCTCCAGCAGCAGACAGCTGACTCTCTCCAGAACTTCAGCTTGTAGAATAATTTCCTCCAGAAGATCACGCCGAGATGGACTAAAGTGTGTCGTTTCCAGAACCTAATCAGACACAAAATTTAACTTCCTTTATCCGACGACCTTCTACAACTCTGTCATGTTAAGTGTGACATTTGGATATTATTATTATTTTTAAAGATACTGCTGATCTGGTCTTTTAATCACTGCATCCAGCTTCTACTGTGCAAGTGAATCTGATGGATGCCAAGGTGTTCCCCAACCAACTGAGGCTTTAAGGACAACGTTTGCTTTTTAATCCTAGTTTACTTTGAGGTTGTTTTACATGAGTACTTCCATTTTTAGCAGGTTATGTTTTTGCCCGCGTTTATCTGTTTGTCTGTGTTCAAGATAACTCGAAAACTTATGGGCGGATTTTGATGAAATTTTCAGAGTAGGTTGGTAATGGGGAGATCTGGAAATGATTAGATTTTGGTGGTGATCGGGGGAGGAGGGGGTCTATATCTTGGTAGTGGTCTGCGCTCTGAGAGTGCTTTTCTAGTTCAGGATATGATTCATTTTGTTTAAGTTTTGCTTTAGTTAGTTATTATTAATTTTACCCAACATTAATCAGGTGAGATTATTGTAATCACTTTGTTTGTCTGTGTGTGTGTGTGTGTGTGTCTGTGTGGGTGTCCACAGACACATATCATGCTCTAACTCAATGCATACTTGAGATATCACTGTGAAATTACATGGGCACATATATATATATATATATATATATATATATATATATATATATATATATATATATATATATATATCTAATATGCATCAGATGCAATGGTCCATGTGAGTAAAGGTCAAGGTCAACCTCACAATTAACTAAAATGTCAAAATCACATTATCAGTTATAACTCAATAACGGAGGGTCACAGAACTTTCAGATTGGTACCAAACGATGCGGAGTGAAGATTTCTACAATTTCTACAATTATTAGAATAGTTTTTGAGATCTCTAGAGGTCAAAGGTGACATGTTGCAAAATTAACTTCTCTAACACTGTTTGTGTGTGTCAAGCATAGACATATCACACTACAACTTAATCAATACTGGATATATCAAAATCAGATTATTGGCTCCAATTCAAGAATGGATTGTCATAGAAATTTGAGATTGGTAGAAAATGGAGGCGAGATTAGGCCTTCTCTGAATACTTAACTAATGCATTGACCCATGGGGACCACAGGTTCTAGATGTGGTAAAATGTCAAACACGTAATCAAATATTTGGTACCAATGCTGATGAACCCTGTTTGACTGTACATACAGTACCTACTGTATAATGTGTATAATACACCTACAGTGCTGGTTAATTGTAGATTTATGCATTAAAATTCCTTAAGTGTGTATGAATATTTACTAACTCTATATATAACATTATATATATTATAAGTATCCCCATAATTCTACTCTAGGAAACAGGTTTAAACATAAGTACTGTAAGCACTGTACCTGCAGCAAGATACAGCAGATGTCCAGGTGAGTTTCCAGAGCCTGGTCAAGACCCCAGTTCCCAGAAGTCATAGGGGCAATTGCCAGCTCTTCCTCAGAAGCTGATTGGCTATCCTGAGAGACCAGACCGATACTCCTGAGTGTACTCTGCTGAAATGAACTTATGCTGAAGGATAAAAATGAAGAAGTGGTGGAGTCATTTTACATTTGACCATAGCTGAAATGTCAAAGGACAAACCACTGCAGTGTATTTATGAACTCACCCACTGTCTTTAAGCCTCAGACTACCCACACAGGAGGTGTCATCGTCCACATTGAGGTCATGTGACAAAAAGTCGAAGCTTCCCAGTACTTCCTCAACAGCCAGAGTCTCCTCTGATGATGAACTTCTCAAAAGGGAGAGGTCATTCTGAGAAACATGTGAAACAGGTCAGACGCACAGGAACACACACACACACACACACACACACTCTTATTCTACACTGTAAAACTGTTTCAGAAGCACTGTCCATAAAACTGAAAATTTGAAAGCCTTTCCCCTCCCAATACATTAATTATCTTTGCCAACGAGGTATTATATTTGAGTTGGTTTGTTTGTTTGTCTGTCTCTCAGGATTTTATGGATGTGTTGAGAGTGTCACAAGGAACAAATGATTACATTTTGGTGGCGATCTGGAAGAGATCCTGCATTCTGGATCACTTTGAAATGTATTCTCTATTTACCGCAATGTAAAATTTCTAAGTGAACCAGAATCCAGGATCTTTTCTGAATCACTTCAAAATTGTATCATTTGTTCCTTTTGACACTCACAACACATTCTGAAAATGTTATCAAAATTCATTCAGGACTTTTTATATATTCTTGCTGACAGACAGACAAACATACAAACTCAAATGTAATACCTCCTTGGGGGACGTCTCTTCATTCAAAGGGGGAAGGTCTGCCTTAGTGGAGGTTTGCTTTTCTAGTTAAATTAGATTTTGTGATGTATTTGAGTTTTAAGAAATTAAAAAAATATATATTAGTATAACTTATTTCTCACCAACAAACTAATTTGATAAAACTTCACAATAAAATGGATTTCATAGTAGGTCATAACGTTTATGGAAAGTTAACGGTCATAATTTGCCCACAGAGGTCAGCCATCTTGTTCATTCATCTACAACCACATGTAAGATGCACATGCAGGAAACACTGGATCCTCATTGAGCAGATTTATACACGATACAGGAACCAAAATAATTTTCATTAAAGTCTGATTTTACCTAAATTACCAAGATTTTGCTGTAATATCCCAGACACACATTTTTTTTTTTTTCACAGTCCTATCCAGTAGGAGGCAGAATGAGCAAGGCCACATTAACTCATGAAATTTCAAAATGGCCGCCCCAAGAACAGATGTTTTGACAGATGACACTTTTACCCCACTGGTGAAAGAGCTGAAGCACTGGGAAACTTAAAGTAAGGAACTGTGACAGAAGGGAAGGTTTGAGAATGTCTAAAGATCTAAAAAAAGGGTTTTAGGTTATTAATAAAATGCTTCCTGGAACTGTGTAAGTGTCTGGAACATAGGAGGAGATAGTAGGTATTTATATAGTAAGGTAGTGATGTTTGATACCACTGATGTCCTTTCCAATCTGATAATGAGTCAAATTCAGTCTGGTGTCTGACTCAAATGATCAGCTCCTTATCAAGTTCTGATGAAGCCTGATAATGACCCACTGCTGTGAATCAGATGTGTTGCAGCAGGGTGACATCTAAAACATGCAGGACAGTGGGTCCAGGACCAGGGTTAAAGACCTCTGAACTATAGCGTTGACCTCTGCTATAGTTAAATCTACTTTTTTTTTTTTTTTGCTTACAAGAAAAGTTACAGTAAGTTTGAAATTTAGAGAAATTGGTTGAACTTCCAAAAAGCCAAATATATATATATATATATATATATGTGTGTGCTCAGATCAGGATACCTTCAGGATGGTGGACAGGTGGAGGACGTGATGGTCCAGACCTCTCAGCTCTTTCTCCAAACAGCTCTGGCTCTGTAATGTTTTCTCCACCTCTGTTACCAGAGCTCCCAGTCTGAGGGCCAGTGCCCTGCGCTGGGCTCCACTCACTGCTACCCTCCCCAGGGATGGAGCAGTGGGGACGGACGAGGACGGTGCTGTCGGTGGGGATGGAGAAGGAGGCAAGGCTGTGGGTGAATTTGAATGACAGTCTGATGTGTCCTGGAAGAAATGTGACAAAGGCAGACGTGCATAATGGTTAGCCTCAGTTTTGTCCATTCACTGTATGGACAAAAGACACACGTTGAATTCATTTCTTTTCTAACAGGGGTCTTGGATACACAACAAGAGCAAATGTCTTTATAGCCTCCTTTTACATTAAACAATTGTCTTGATTAGAAATTCCAGAATACAGCCATTGTTTCAGATAGATTTTTACAATTATTTGTAATTTTATTAATATATATATTTATTTAATTTTTTTACTTGAATGTCTGTTACATTTTTATTTACTTATTTATTTGACATGGTGCACTGGACAGACTAAAAATGTGAAAATAACAGCAAGGCTACAGCTGAAAATCGACTGATTTGTTAAAAGTTGTTCATTATTAACAGTCAATGCCAGAACTCTAGTCACTCCCCCTCTTTTTTTCCCACTATTTTTTGCTAAAGTTGAACACAAGTCAAACTTTAACTCTTTAATTCCTTGGTGTGTTATCGCTGACACACTGTGCGCTTATACAGTTTGGATGGCTGTTAACTCTTTCACTGTTTGTATAATTGGAAACATTCCAGTGTATTCTGAAACCTGAGATATTAGATTTTAGAGGCTTTACTGGGTTATTACTGTAATCTAACCCACGCCTTTACTAGAAGCTGGAAAAGAATCTGATTTAGCAGTATTATAACATACTGTATATTGAAAATGACTGCTGGATTTTGTAAGTTGAGTGCTTTGGAAAAATGGGAAAAAGGAGTCACTCAGCATATTTATATTATTTTTATAAG
>CM035787.1:26001120-26056120 GCA_020466265.1 Siphamia tubifer | reverse complement strand
GAAAGGTAACGTCTACTCACTATAAAGTATTTTTCAGTGAAGGAGGGGCTGCTGGTCGCTGTCCAGCTGTAGACTGAACCCTTTCTACTGGACACTGACTGCCTGCTGACAGACAGAGGCTTCATCTTCTCAGTGCTGTCAAATGGACTACAGGACAAAAAATATATATTCACTTTAGATACGACTTAAATTACATATAAATAATTTACCTGATGAACTCAAAACAATTACTCAAGTATGTTAATGCATGAAATACTCACTGATTTTAAACAATAAAGACTCATAAAGAGTTTTTCTCAATATTTATTTTTTTGTCACCATTGATTGTAATATTATCCTCCTCGTTTTTCATCTTCTTCATTTTCCTATATTTTATTTACTTGTGTAGCAGTTCATAAAACCTCAGATTAATGTTTATGTATGTATGTTACATCAGAAAAAGAAAAATGAAGGAAAAAAGGAATTTTTCAACAAAATATAGTATTAAGGGAAGATAAACCAAGCTTCTCCATCCACTGTTAGTGATAGAACATTTACTGCTGAATAAATAAGTTGACAGTGTTTCCATGTTCACATTTATAGATAATAATAATAATAATAATAATAATAATAATAATATCTGTAAAACAACATGATATTTCCATTCTTTGCCATTTTTATGGAATGACTTCTCGTATCATCCCATAACAACAAACAAATCATCACATTTGTGACTTAGCCATTATGCACTTCTGTTATTTTAACATTTAGTAAATATTGGTCAAGTTTTGTGTATATATGCAATGGAAAAACTAGTGATTACATTCAATAAAGTCTATTTAATATATGTTTAACATGTGTCCTGGTGTTACAATACTGTTTTTCACATGTTCTACCTTCAGAATGAGCTTCTAACCATAACACATCATAGTGTATACAGTATATATTTACAGTTCAAATGAGGCAGCACAACAGTGGAACATGTTTCCATTGTTCCATGTGTGACTTACTGCACATCAGTGTGTGATTGTCACTAAGAACAGTTTTTTGTTACGTGCTTTTTTTCAATCCCACTAGAGAACATCCATGACATGTCCTCCACCTGGCTTCTCTAAACTCTGAAATTTGATCTGTCATGGTGCCAGGCCACAGCACAGGTTTCAGCTGCGACTGTTCCACTTTTGTTGTGCACCGTGTTTGTTACCTCCGCCAAGGAGGTTATGTTTTTGCCTGCATTTATCTGTCTGTCTGTCTGTCTGTGTTCAAGATAACTCGAAAACTTATGGACGGATTTTGATGACATTTTCAGGGTAGGTTGGTAATGGGGAGATCTGGAAATGATTAGATTTTGGTGGTGATCCTGGGGGGGGGGGGGGTGTCTATATCAGAGGTGGGTAATTCCAGGTTCATCAAGTCAAAGTCCAACCATGTATTGGTTCAAACCTGTTGACTGAACACAGGTGATTCCACTAATTATCCCATTTACCTGGATGAGACATTGTGCTTATCAAATTATCTGGTTCAATGAACAGGTTTGAACCAATACATGGTTGGACTTTGACTTGATGGACCTGGATTTACCCACCTCTGGTCTATATCTTGGCGGAGGTCTGCGCTGTCAGAGTGCTTTTCTAGTTTATGTTGTGTTGCTCTTACTTCCAGGTGACTTCGAGTTGCAGTTTGATGGTTCCCAGTTCAGTGATGTCCACCAACATCAGCTGAGGCCTCGCCACGAAGAAGTCTGCACTTGCACATGTTACCATGCCAACCAGCAGCCAGCCCAGTCCCTTTGCTTCTGTTACCTGGGAGAAGGTAGTCAGTGCAGAAAGGTGTGTGCTTTTTTATGTGAAAGGCGTTGAGGGCCGTACTTTGGTGATCTGTTTATGCATCTCTATAATGTGCTCACTGTGTCATTTTGGATTCTTTCAAATAATGTGAGGTTGTAATTTGTATAATTTTGATACTTTAACTTGAAGTATATTGTATAATTTTTTAATATGTGATCGAAAAATAAAATTATATGTGAATAAACATACATTTATGGTGTTTCTTTTTGAAAATATCATTTGTCCAAAAAGTCCTACTCTGCAAAAAGTGCAGTCCGAAACATCCTACATTCCTCACTGACACCACTATCAATAAAAAAAAAAAGTTTGTTTTTTACAAAGTTGTACTTCTCCAGATGTCTCCCAAGGGCCAATTTCCTAATCTCCCACTCATGTTTAGTTTGTCTTTACAAACTAAACATGAGTGTGGGTCTATATGTTTAACACTAATAAAGACCCACCTGCCTGTTATTAGTCATAGTTTGGTTTATTTTAACAATAATATACAATATAAATAGGCACACAGGAGCTTGAGAAATTTAAGAAAAAGGTCCTGTTTTATTATATTTTTTGATATTTAGTACAGCATTAATGTCTATGATATACATGTTAAAGATCATTTATCGAGAAATATAAATAAAAAACATTGGTAGGATGATACTTTCACATCTATAATAAGATTCACACCTAACACACACACACACTCTGTTAGTTCTTTTATTTTTTCTAACCTTGATCTCAAAGTTGTGGTGTATATGTGGTAGGAAGACCATTTCTTCCACATCCCAAGACTGTGTATCATCTGATTCAATCTTCCCTCTGATCCTCCAACGCTGCCGCCCCAAACGCACCACCACCTGGTTGGGTCATAATCCAGAATAACAAACAAATCAAATCAGAACACAGTCAATTATTACCCACAAGTTTTAAAACACTGTGGTACACACTCTAATAAAAGATTGATCAAATATGTTCACACTGTATGTAACTAAAATTCATGATCATTAAAACTTTAGGAATATATGATGGATAATTTAAAAAAATATTTACAAAAATTTGAATTCAAACATTTAACTGGACTCCATCTCGTGTTAAAGAACATGTATGTTGAATTGGAAAAGTGAAAACTCATAGACTTGTGGTCTGTCTATGCCACATCAAATATTTCTTATTAATCGCTATCATATGTCAAACAGAATCAGAATTTAGCTTGACTCGCTCCATTCACTCCCATTCAAATTTTTGGCGAGTTAAGCACCCATGGACCGGAAGTAGAAGGGCGTGACTTAGCCTCCCCTTTGCAGAGAATCTGAAGTAGCATTAGCATTAGCATCTACAAGAAAAGACTGGGCCACAGTTGCTGCACAAACTTGAACAAAATGGAGGACTAACTCGTTCATGTGTGGAAATAAAGTGTCATTTTTTTTTCTACAAGTTTTTAAAACAAGCCGCGGCACAAAACCTAACTGGATGTTACTCTGGGAAGGTAAACACACACAGAACGAGAGGGGAGGGGTGAGTATTCCTTCACGCATTCTGAGCCAATCAGAGACGCCTCATTACCGCTTCATGGACATGTACTGTATGAGGAAGTACCGGTAAACTGTTGCTCATTTTTCTACCCTCCAAATACAGCTGGAAACAAAACAAACTGGAGGTTTTTTTTAATAGAACCAACACACAATGCATTACATAACAATGGAGAACAAAGCAATATTAATGAAATAACCATGGAATGACACCTTTAAAGCCCCGCCCCAATGGAGTTTAGGAAGGATTACATCACACAGAAGCGATGGCATACTGTAATAAAAGTGTTTCAGAAGTGATTTAAAGAAGATTCACCTCGTACTGGTCTCCTGGGCAGAGACGAGCAAAGCCGATCAGCCCTGCAAGAGAAAACACATGTTAAATATGAGGGGATCGTTGTAAGTGAGCATCACTCTGGGACAGTTTTATGTGTGTGAACCTTTCATTTTGATGTGTAGCTCTCCAAGGAGGATTTCCAGCTCTCCTTCCATAAAGGCCATGTCCTGCACAGAGTCGAAGTTTGATTTGAGTGAAAGTTCAGACATTACATGAATCTGTTTCTCAGCGCTCGGCTGGTTCTAATTCTCCTCAAACAGTTGTGATACTAACTAATAGATGCCTATTTTATGGCCAGAATTAAGAGAAGAAAGTTGTAAAATTGCAACATAAAAAAACCTAAGTGAAAATACAATACACGGTTGTTTATTTGAGAACATTTTTGTGTTAACGATGAAATGAAATATAGCTGTAGTTTTTACAGGAAGAGTATGTTAGCAAAAGCAGATTATTTATGTAGAAACAATGTAATTCTATTGTTGTGACAAAATAAAATGTACATTGAAAAACGAAATACGTACCAAAAAAAAAAAAAAAAAGGAACAGGTGGTGCCCGACAACAAACCCCGCCCCCTTTGCACATATTTGACCTGGTTTGCACGTTTGAAAGATGCAACCCTTAGTGTCTTTTTATCGACACAAACCTTTAGAGAGTCCAGTCTGATTTGTTATGTTTTAATTTGATTCGATTAGATTTATTCGATCTGGCCCTGAGTGTTGACATAGTTCTTAAGTGCTAATTTTTATTAAGCAGATTATTTCGATTGAAAAGTTTCTCTATGTCATCAAACAGTTAATTGAAGTGTTTTGTGTTTTCAGTCTTCATGGAATATTAACCCTTTAAACTTCCACTCAATTTCTCCTAAATTTCTTAATAATGTAAATTGAATGTTGTTCTTGAACCTTTTTGATGTTGGCAGTTGGTGTTTGATTATATTATAACAGAAGATATTCAGATGAAAACTGGGATATTGGAGGCAGGTCCTGTTAAATGATGCAATAGATAAAACATTTGTGGATATTTATTGATGTTTTGATGTGTTTTGGACTACATATGGAAATTTTTTGGGTTTGTTTTGGATGTTTTTGTTGGACTATGACTGTGTTTGTTAGAATATAGTTCCTCTGTGGATAATTATGAGACATAAAGGTTCAGATCAGCTGTTTGTCATTTGTATTGTAAACAAATGAGTGATTAATTGTACCTGCTGTGGTTATTTTATCAGAAAGTGACTTATTATATATCGTCCGATGTGTGAGAATCTCCGTTGTCTACATTAGGTCATGTGACATTTGGGACAGGTTCGGGTAGTTTGCTTAACATTTTTCCGGATAATATGTGGGTTAAGGTCCATGGGAACACATATAATGTGACGGTAAGATGTGTTGACTCCTGTGTGAGCATGTGTTGGAACACAGTCTGCTGGGTTTGAGAAGACGAGTGTAAATGTTCAACTTCAACACACAGACAGTATGAAAGAGGCCTCAGTTGGCTGTTAATGATCCTTATCCAGTGGCTACAGACACTGAAACTCCTCAGAGAGCGTCACTTGCTGCAGATTCCAGCCCTCCTACTGATTTATTCTCATAATTTACAACCAAAAGTCTCGTTTTAACATGTTAACAACCAGGCATTTGAGAACATTTGAACATTCTCTGTAATACCACCAGCTGGTTTCTCTGTGACCACAGACACTTTTAATGCAGAGTCTAAGTTAAGTATTTTGTGGGATTTTGTTTTTCCAAAGCTATCTGCTAATGACACTTGAGTTCTTTTGTGACTAGTTTTGAACACATGGGGAATTTTTAATGCTGCTGTAACAGTTTGACCGGTCAAGGATAATACACTTTAAACTGCAGCCAAATCCCACACAACATAATTACAATTTAACTTGCCCAAAACACCAAAAATTATAGAAACATTAACACCATGACGTTTTATTAACCCATAAAGTCCCAGTTCTACTTCTGTTAAAATTCCCAAATTATTTTTTTCTCTAGATTTAACCATTTGTCACCATTTAGCACAACATTATGCACTCTATTTTGCTTAACCCCCAGTGAAAATCTGATATTTTCCAACATTTAATTCACTGATTGTATACTTTAATCATCAGGCTGAAAGTAAAATACATAATTAACTGAACATTAAAAAAAAAAAAGTGTCTATTTACTGTCATTGATCCAACTCTATGGGTTTTATTGGTGAATCAAAGCAGTAGAAGATGACTGTGAACATCCATATGGGTCATATTTGATGACCACGAAAAGATGACAAACTGTATTAACACGGACTGAAAGGATTAGATTCAACAGGTATTAAACAGTTTAGATCAGCAGATGCTCTTGGATACTTGTGGATATTAGAGTCCTCATGTGAAACTGTATACAGTATATTCTAACCTCAAATCTAAACGTTATTTCATCAGAGGCAGTAAAAGACCGCCTCACATGATTTGTTTCAGTAGAAATACAGATACCAACAGTTACAAAAGTGATTCATCTTCTTTACTGCAGTAAGTGTAACTCTGAAACATCCTCCAGGTCTGCCTTTGAAGGACAGTTATTGTAACGGTTTGTCTTCAAAGTGAACTTAGAAAAGAAGAGAGGAAGTGTATTAACAGTAGTGTTTGTATGTAGACGCTTCATCTGACAATTCCATGGTTACACTCAAAAGTTATGTAGGAAAGGCAAAAATAAACACAGTATGAAACAGGATATGACATCTGGTCTCTTGTGTATACTGTAAGTCTGAAATCTTTGGTGTTCTAACATAACCACCGCAACCGCCCCCTAAACAAAATGTTAAATACATCTGTGTATTTTTAATAATAATAATAATAATAGATTTTTATATAGCAAGTTTTTTGCCACTCAAAGCGCTTCACATTAGTGACCCATTATTCATTCACTCTCACATGCACCCTCTGGTGGTGGTAAACTACATATGTATCCACAGTTGCCCTGGGGCAGACTGACAGAAGCATGGCAGCCATTTTGACCACCACCAAATATTTATACACCAGTGTAAGTGACACTGGAGGCAAGGAGGGTAAAGTGTCTTGCACAAGGACACAACGGACTGACTAGGACAGAGTGGGATTTGAACCACTAACCATTCAGTTGCTGTATGACCTGCTCTACCAACTGAGCCATGGCAATAAACACAATAGGTAAGTTGTTATATGAACACAATTTATCATAAAAGAGGTTGTTGTTTTACCTTCAGTCCATTTCCTCAAAATACCAAAACCTTCAATGTTAATGTTTAACGTGTGTGTGTGTGTGTGTGTGTGAGCTTGTATGTCTATCTTTATGGGGACATTGATATTTTTACCCAGTCACACTATGAGGACCAAAATTCAGGTCCCCATGAGGGTTAAATATAAATAAAGGTCCCCACTAGTAAAATAGAAATGATGTGGCCCTATAGCTACACTAATTTGTTTTTTCTGGAAGTCCCCATAAAGCATGGGGAAACAAGTGCAGAGCAAAAGGTGTATTTTTCAAAGGTTTGAAGAGGTTTCTATTACATATATAAATAACAGACAGACAAACAGACAGACAAATTCTGGCATAAAACATAACGTCTCCTCATTCAAAGGGGGGAGGTCTTCCTTGGTGGATGTTTGCGCTCTCAGAGTGCTTTTCTAGTGAAACTTTGGTTTATTTTTGAACATCGAGTTACGCATTTTGGTTCAAACCCTAGTTCAGTCTTGACAGTGTAATATGAATGAACACACAAAAAAATGGGATTTTACCCTATAAATATGATTTGTGCATTAAGGACTCATGTGTGAACGTTACCAAAGTGTCAGACATGCTCATGGTGTTCAGTAAAGTGTAACCCATAGAAACACACACACCTGCAGGCTGTATCGGTGGTTGCGGTTGAGCTGCAGTAGGCTGTCTCTGGATGCTCTGGTGGATGGGGAGAGGGAGAAGGCTCTTTTCATGTTCACCGCTCCCTGACACAGCCTCCACTGAACACAGTAGGTCTCATACAACTCCTCCACCTGACAACACAACAAGGACATGTAACAAACATCCTCCAATGTTTCAAAGAACAATTGCTGTTTCCCAAAAACACGTTTCCCCAGCTAAACTTTTAAACTGAAAATGGACAAAAAATGATAAAATATGATCGTTTATTGTCATTTCACACAAAACTAAACACTAAACATTAATAAAATATGATTAAAACAGATTAAATGATACTGATATTGCGTTAAATGTCATATGCAGGAAAATAAAATGGATTATTTAATGTTTTGCTGTTTGTCTGTCACTTCCTGTTTATTTTGTCCTGTCACTATTCTGACCTTTACCCTTGTTTCCCCGTGTGTGTGCTGATTGTTCATTGTCCTGATGTGTGCCACCTGTGTCTGGTTGTTTCCCTGCCCTTATGTGTGTGTGTATATATAGTACTGTAGGGGTTTTCCTATGTTTGTTGTTACTTTGCTACAGAGACCCAAGCCAGTCATAGTCTTGTCTTGACGAATTTTGATTCCTTTTTTTATTTGTTGAGTTTTATCTTTTGTTTATCCTTTGATACTTTGTCATTTAACAGTTTTTCCTCCACAAAAGTGACTTTAATTTAATACTTTGTAATATTGGAAGGCATAGAGTTTGCATGTCTTCCTCATGTCTGTGTGGTTTTTCTTCAGGTACTCTGGTCTCCTTCCACCAATTTAATCTAAATTGCCCGTAGGTGTGAATGTGAGAGTGATTATTTGTCTATATATGTTCAGCCCTGAGATGAACTGGAGGAGGAAATATGCCAGGGGCACGGTCACCAGGTACGACTCACACCACTCACACACACTCACACATTCACGGTAGCGAGCCGTGTCCGAGCATGTGCACGTCACACACACGCACACACATCGCATATTTGCTACTGCACAGAATGAATGGCAGTCTATGGGCCACGGCCACACGGGGTCACTGACATGAGTGGAAGTGTCACATGTGACCTTTGACCTCACAGTGACGTAGGGGAGGTTGAAAGATTTCAAATGAGGCCAAGTTTGGGGGTCAGAAAAATGCTATATTATTCTTGTTTCTTGTCTTTGAATGCATTTACATTTTTTAATGTAAAGCAACTTTAATTGTCCTGTACATGAAATGTGATATAGAAATAAATTTGCCTTGCCTGCCTACATTTCACTTTCAGGTTAATATTTCACATGCTCCGATGGGGTGAATCCTCTATTTGAGTTATCCATACACTTGTTATAAATATAGTTTGGGGTAGAATGTCATTATTTTACCTTGCTGATTTGAAACTCTAATCTCCGAATGTATCTTTCCAGGGCTCTGATTTCCTGTGATTGAGACAGAAGGTTTTGATTATTGAACTGAAAACATTAAAATGTATAAAAAAAAAAAAAAAAAAAAAAAAGGGAAGTTATATGTGGGTTTGTTTTATGAGAAAGGCTCTTGGTGCAAATCATTAGCCTCATAACATAACTCATGCACTATAATTCAAGTGTTAGTTGAGGTCTGGGATACAGATGTCAAATATGTTTTTACACTGGGGTAAATATCATTGTATTGCATGAGTTGGTTTCATTAAAATTTTTATCTTTGCCAAATGCCTCAAATGTGTCTTACTTAATATCTTTCCACATTGATTTTCTTTTTATCCATTATGATAAATGTTCTACCTTTTTAAATTTCAAAAATATTTTTCATGGTCTCACTGTCAATTTACCCCAACAAATAACCTTTTTTTTTTCATGACAACAAGGAAGAAAAATCTCTGATTAAACGTAAATTTAAGGAAAGGTTTATAAACACTATCAACGAAACGATTGGGGCACATCATGTCTACTGCTGTAAGATGTCTTGCTTATTTGATGCATAAACATTCATATTAATAATCTATATATTTACCACTAGTGTTGCGCGGGCTACCCACTGGGCAGTGGATATCCGCGGGTGACCCGCGAGTCGGCGGGCTGGGTCGCAGTATTAATACATATTGCGGATGCGGGTGGGGCGGGTCAGGGACGATCACCCGCTGAGGTGTGTGCGCGTGCTCAGCTCGCGCATGTGCAAGCCCGTCAGTTCCTGTTTTGAATGCTTTTTTATCCCAACTTTTTGTTATTTGTTATTAGCGCCAAATCTCCCTGAACACTGAGATAAGAGTGAAAATGGCGGACTTGATCAGGGAGAAGATTAAAACAGGCGATGCGAAGGTTGTACGGAAACGTTGTATGTGTTGGCTTTATAGAGTGATGATGTGGGTGGAGTCTATTTTATGTGCTGGAGTGAATATTGAGATGTTAGAAAGGAGGCAAAAATTATGCTTCATGACTTTTAACAGTAGAAGCGCAAGGTAAAGATGCCGCGAATGTACTATGTGAGTTTAGAGCCAAATTTAAGCTCGCAGGTTGATAGCGGGCGGGTTGGGTTTATCGATACGTGACATCATGCGGATTGGGCGGGGCGGGCCTAGCCACGTCTTGGGTTTGGGCGGGGCAGATTTCTGTAAAACCCCCTAACCGCGCATCACTATTTATCACAATAAAAAACTGTACTGTTTGTCATGAAATCTTTATTAACATAGATATTAGATTGATTTGATTGAATTATACTATGAGGCTAATCTCAGTTTAACTGAAATTTTTATTTTTAAGTAAACAACACAAGTAACTTGCATACAGCAGTATCCAACAACACAAAGAATCTCAAAAGAATACATGCAAAACCAGTGGGAAGAAGAGAAAACTTAAATCCCACCCTGAGTGATGGATAAATAGTACAGACATTAGTGGACATGCTTCTGTAGTATCAGAACAAATGACGTTAAAAAAAACTAATTAATTAGAGGTATTTGGAACTATAATAATATGGACGTACAATACTCATTAGTGGTGTACCAGTCCAAAAATGATCTGTGCAACTTAAACAGTTACAAGTTAATCAGTTCTCTGAGCACTGTCTCACCAACAACTTAAAATAATGAAATGTCGACACCTTCAACACCACATAACTAGCTGTGATAAGTCTTACCTTCTCCAGATCATAGAGAAAGGCCTGAAACAGAGAAAACAAAATGACCATCACTCTTCAACCAACTGCAGATCTTCCACCTGACAGAGGTGCTGAGTGTTCTCACCAGTCTGGAATTCCTCTTAGTTTCTCTCTGCCGTGAGGACAGGAAGTCCATGTCTGACAGGTGACCCTCCAGATAATCTCTGCAAACAGTCACATTAGAAACTCGTCACCATGTGAAACAAAGGACGCAAACACTTTTGACATGTAGCTTTTAAACTACTGTAAAACCTGGACGTGAGGTGAGGACTGATGTTCGATACCACTGAATTAATTTCCAATACTGAGTAAAATTCAGGCTGGTATCGGTGATACCAATATTTTATGCGACTGCACCTAATAAATGTCTTTTATTTATATATATTTACATACATGTTAACACTAGTATAAGTTAAAAATGTTATTTTTCTACATTATATACACACACACCATTTATCATATGTATAACTGAAGTTAGCAGTCTCTATTTCTTCCACACATGTTGATATCCAACTACACTTCTGTGACATATATTTGTACATACTTGAGTCCTGTACGTAGTGCTTGGAAGACCTGGTCCACCTGTTCTGGCTGCAGAGACCACATAACTCCTCCCCCTCTATTGGGAGACAGGTGCGTCCTGGGAATTTTGTTTCCCGACATGGCCTTTGAGCGAAGAGAGCTACGAACAGAGGAAGATCTGCAGGCAGGGAAAGAGAGAAAGCTTCCATTGGATCACAGTTTGATATCAATCTGCAGATGCACTCTTCTTCCCAAAATAACACCAAATGTGTACCACAAAATACTGTTGTTTATTGTCCAGTGTTATGTTTTTTTTTTTGTCACCAATCCGGTTCCCCATGGGCCACTGTCCAACATGTTTCAGATGTTTCCCTCTTCCAACACACACGATCAGCGTCTCCAGAAGAAGAAGGGAAACATCTAAAACATGTGGACCGGTCCACATGGACCAGGATTTGACACCCCTGCATTACATTATTTGTACAATCTACTCCTCCCATTTTTATTTAGATGAACTATTATATCTGGTGTTCAACAGGTGTCACATATTTGAACTAATACTATTAATTGCAAATAATTAGGCACAACTGCTCCATTTACAATCAGGTGACATTCAACAGTCAGCACCGCTGGGTAACTGCAGATTTGGACAGTAAGAATGTTTGGTGCATCTGATTTAAAATTTCAAAACAAGATGAAAATTGCAAGGTCTTTAAACTGTTGGATCTTCAGAAGTTTCTAAGTAGACTTTCAAAAGGTAAGAAGAATAAATGGAAGTGAGACAAAAAAATTGAGTAAGTAATTTATTGAAAATAAAAAAACTGAAAGAGTTTATGACCACAGTCTTTAATGTGTGTCTTTTCAGTGGACATTGTTACGTTGCAGTGAACTTTAATACAAGTTTTCTCCACTGACAATGTGATGACGTCCTCATGACTTGCCGATTTGACTTCGATTTTATTGAGGGATAAGTCGACTTGGAAAAAAACGCCGTAGTTCAGTGTCCATCTGACAAAGGCCTGAGAACAGAGGAAGAACATCACTGTGTTGGACCATCCTGTTTGTTTCCCTGGTCTAAATCCAACTGAGAACATTTAGGGACGGATGGAAAAGGACATTAACAAACATGGCCAGTGGATTGTCAAAAACTATTTGTGGCTCCCAGTGTTTTCTTTTCCATGGAAACTGGGTTCAAGTGGGTCTCTGGGTGTTAAAGGTGGCACTAGGAGGATCCTGATGTGACTCTAATTTACAGTGAGACTTAACATCAGCCTTTGTGACTTTACAGACGGACACACATCTGTACACTGGTTTTTGATCAGTCCAAGTGTAATTATGGACCATTCTGTAGAAGCGGTTTTGTGGTGTGAGAGATTTGTCATCTTTTATGTATGTGTGGTGTGTATATATCATGTTTACAGCATGGCGTGTTCCTGTTATCCTCAAAGCTCCATAATAAAAGAATCATGGGACACCACCAAAAGACAGGGTTACACTGTGACAGGACACATGGGAGACACTCGAGCACAAATGAAAGACACAACGTGTGTGTGTGTGTGTGTGTGTGTGTGTGTGTGTGTGTGTGTGTGTGTGTGTGTGTGTGTGTGTGTGTGTGTGTGTGTGTGCGCGTGCTTGTATTCCTATGTATCTTTATGGGGTCAGTAATGTGTTTACAAAGTGACACTATGGGGACCAAAATTCAGCTCCCCATAAGGCTTAAATATACAGGTAAATAAAGGTCCCCACTAGTAAAATAGAAATGATGTGGCATTATAATTACATTAATTTGTTTTTCTGGAAGTCCTCACAGAGCATGAGAGAAATGGGTACAAAGTGAAACGTGTTTTTCAAAGATTAGAAGATAAGTAAAAAATGTTTATTATGCATTTCTTTAAATTATTAACATATTTTTGTTATTTATTATTTTATTATTAATTAAATTTATTTTGTTTTATTTTTTTAATTATTTTTTATTCTATTTTATTTGTCAAATTTGTATTTTATTTTTAAAAACATTTATATTTACTTAATTTTTTAAATTATTTTTATTTAATTTTCAAATTTTTATTAGTTTTATTTCATTAAAAAAAGATATGTCTTTACACTTCACTTCTACACTTCTTCACTACTACTACTGGCTACTTGACTACAAACCTGGTCCTCATGAGACATATAAACCTGTGTGTGTGTGTGTCTGTGTGTGTGTGTGCACGCATGCGTGTCTCTCACAGGAAGTACATTCCAGCTGTGTTTTTTTTTTTTTTTTAATCTTTGGGTCTCTCCTTCTGTCGTGGGACCAGCACTTGTGTTTGATACTGCTTCATGTTTATTTCATTTTGTTGATCATCTTTTAAAACTTTGTTGATTGATTTTTGTCATCTTTTGTTTTCTTTTGCTTTAGTCTTTTGCTTTTCAATTCAACTTTTTGTTTATACAGCTGGTGTGTGATGCTTTTCCTTTAAGTGCATTATAATGATGGACTGGATATAATATATGAACCTCAAACCACAAGAGTAAGAGTTTGACAAAGAAAGAAAGAACATGGTGTGAAATTTTGTAGCTGGTGTGCCGATAGTTTAGTTTCAAATATAGAAGTTAACGTTAAGAAAAAACTATTTGCAGAGAGAATTCTGTCAAGAATGTGACAAACCTAAAAACAACAATGAAAATGTTAAAATAAAACATATATATGGTAAGTTATTATGCTATTGCATTTCAAATGGCCTCAAATGATTATATTAATGGCCATTAGGCAAAGACAAGGCAAATGTATTTGAATAGCACATTTCATGTACAAGACAATTCAAGGTGCTTTATATAAAACATGTAATAAAATGAAAATGATTAAGATGCATTAAAAGACAATTAAAATAAGAGACATTTAAAAACAATTGAGAATATATGTAAGTAAAAGCTCCAGTGAACAGTAATGTTTTCAGGCCTGATTTAAATGAACTGACAGTTTTTTCAGGTATTCAGGTAGTTTGTTCCACAGATGAGGAGCAGAACAACTGAATGATGCTTCACTTAGTTTGGTTCTGATTTTGGGAACACGCAGTAAACCTGTCCCTGATGACCTGTGACCTCAGGGCTCTGGATGCTTCATATGGAACCAGCAGGTCTAGGATGTATTTGGGTCCAAGGTCGTTTAGTTCTTTATAGACCAGGAGGAAGATTTTGAATTCTAACCTTTGACCCACAGGAAGACAATGTAAGGATCAGAGGAGCGTTGTGATGTGGTCCAGTTTCCTGGTACTGGTCAGGACTCTGGCAGCAGCGTTTTGGATCAGCTGTAGCTGCCTGATTGATTTTTTTGTTTATACCAGTGAAGACACCATTACAATAATCTAACTTACTGAAAATGAATGAATGAATTAGTTTTTCTGAGTCTGGTTTGGACAGAAAACCCTTGATTCTATCGATGTTCTTCAGGTGGTAATAGACAGACTTGGTAATAACTTTTAAATGGTTGTTACATTTCAGGTCTGAGTCAGTAATTACACCCAGATTTCTGTCTTGGTTTGTCTGGTGCAGTAACATGGACTCAAGGTGAACACTGACCTTTGACCTTTCTTTTTTGGGGCCGAAAACAATCACTTCTGTTTTGTCCACATTAAGCTGGAGGAAGTTCTGGAACATCCACTCAGTGATTTAATGAATACATTTACTCAGTGTCAGTAAGGTGCTGTAGTCGTGTGATGATACAGAAATATAAAGGTGGGTGTCATCTGCGTATGTGTGGTAAAAAATGTTGAAATCCTCTATGATCTGAACCAGGGGCAGCATATAGATGTTGAACAGAAGCAGTTCCAAAATGGACCCTTGGGGAACCCCACACAATATCTTTGTACTCACTGACTTGTAATTACCACTCATTACATTATTGGTAGTTATTACATTATTGGTAGTTATTACATTATTGGTAGTTATTACATTATTGGTAGTTATTACATTTTGGTTGTAACAACATGTTTAGTGCCCAGTAAATAGTAATGGTGGAATTTTTAATCCAAATAATTTCACAATAGAGAATGAATTTTCTCTGTTCTGTAATCATCTATTCTTCCTCTTGGTGGTACCACTGACCGTCGGCGACTTGTCAGAGAGCTGAACCCAGTGAATGAACGGCTCCTGTGGACCAAACCTCCATCAGAAGGAGAGTCGAACCGAAGCTTCACCGACATCCTGCAAAGAAACAGGAATATTACAGAAACAGTGAGCAACCAACCCTGCCCCTCACACATATTGTAGCTTATTTTGGCATCGATCCAGCTTATGTCATCATGTCTATGCATGTTCTGATGTCATCATATTAACAGCCTATATGTATACATGTGTTAGGTTTGATGTAAATTGAAACTAAATGTATGTTTTTATAGTCATTCGAAATGTTGCCTATTATAAGTAAATGGGAGATGAAAAAAGATTTTTAAAATTTCAAACTAATTTGAACTTTGACCTACTTTTTGAAAGATGTAATGCTGTATTCTGCCACTGGCCTTTTATAAACCTAATTTGGCATTAATTCAAACAATAGAAATTGTGTTATAGACATTTGAAATTTTGCCCATTATCAATAAATGGTGAAAAAATTTTAAAAAATGCATGAAAAATGTTAACTTCGACCTATTTTTCCCAAAATGTAGTCAGATCTATTCTGGGTCACTGACAATATATAAGCCTAATTTGGTATAAATTTAACCAGTAGGTTTTCTGCTAGAGTGTTAACAAACAGAACAAACCCATACCCCTTGTCTCCTGTTGGGACTAAAAATGAAAACACACCTGCCAGATGTTACAATGGAAAAAGTAATGTCTTATATTCCCCATTACAATATTCTTCTTATCAATTGAGCCTGTCTACAGACAAGCTTCACGAGAGACATTAAATATTTAACCTAGTGAAGCAACCCTATGAATGTCTTATTTAAACACAAATAAAGCCTGTGTCAGTCAGACTAACTACAAACCAACATTTCCTGAACAGTCAGACTCGCTGCTGTTGCAAAATAATGGTTTTTCTAAATTGTTTACACATGTTTTGTGAAAGCATTGTCTTAAAACCCAAGAGGAATATATACAAGAAGTAACACGCAAACTCCAACCTCTAACAAAACCAAACACTACATTTAAAACTATGTAATAACTTAGAGGTGTCAAACTGTCACAACTGTCCAGCCGAAGGATCCAATCTGTGAAAACCAAAATTACACTGATGCTATTAATAATTGTTTTAAGTCAAGTTCCACATTCAGCCCAATTCAATCTCAAATGACTGAAATACTATCATAATAACCTAGAAATAAAGACAACTCTATTTTAAAACATACAGTCAATGGCTGAGTTACTGTTCTTTCAAATAGCTTCCACTTTGTTATAATACCACAAACAATTGACCATGGAAAATTTAGCAGCAAGGAAATGTAATGATTCTTTCTCGTTACACCGGCGCCATCCTATCACATTACCACATCTGAAATGACTGAGCTCCTGAGAAGGTCACCCATTCATCACAAATGTATGAAGTCAGCAAATATTTGAAGCAGTGTGCATGCCTATGCCAACAAAGTGATTGGAACAATTATTTAGAGAGGTGTACCAATACTTCTGACAATATAGTGTAAACAGTATGAGCGGCATAGTTTTATGTGTGCTATCTTTCTGTCTCTTCTTAGTTTATCATGATCTAAAATGTAAATTCATCACTATAAACCAAGGTTCCTATAGTTCAGTGCAGGTTAAATTCAAGACTGTTTAAGACTTTTTTTAATGCTGACCAAGTTGACAATGAACCAAAATTTGAAAAGGGGAAAAAAAACACCACATGAATTACCTCGGGGCAGTTTTACCCAAGTATTTATTTTAAATAGAACATGACGTTTTGTTCCAGTTGCTGATACATTCATGAACCATTTGCATCAAGAAGCATAACACACACACACACACCCACACACACCATATAAACACACACTTGCAAAAAAACTAAGTATAGTTAAAGGAATACTACACCTACAGAATGATGTGCCCTCATTTTCTATTCACCTTAAATTATTTTTGTAATATAGTCAGCCTAAATGTTACCAAATACTTTTTATTTCAAACTAACATAAATCTTACTTATGTGAGCAAGATTTTTGAAAATTTGATTTCAGACATTTTAATACCAATTAAGGCCTTGATTTTAGAAAAATTAATTTAATGCCTTTTAAGACTTTTCAGGATCCGTGGGAACCCTGGTAAATAGTCAAGCATTAACTGCAACCATAATTATATGTGGTAAATTATAAGTGTGGCTCATCACAGTTAGGTGTAGCTGCAAAGTAACTGAAACTATACACTATACACCGGATGTTCAAATAATATTTATAGGTAATAACATTTGTTAGATGAGAGGTGAGATTTGAATGAGGCAGATATTAAAAGCTGAATCAAGTTTGTTTTTTTTTTCACTGAATATTTAGAGGCATTTCTTGGAAACATTTTCCCACAAGACCTTTAAGGATCATTGAACATGATTAAGGATGTTAAGTCCTTAATGAATGATGCTTTATGCTATGAAACTAATGAAAAAACTCATTGGAAAAAATTCTATTTCAATTTCTGTAATTACATCCCACAAAAGTTTCTTAAGTGTCACACATCTTACATTTTGGATCTTTCATGTGAAAACAAGTACAAACTGTGACGAGAAAGAATCTGAAATCAGAGACTTAAAAAAAACAACATGAATTTCCTCATCGTAAAAATGCCCACCCTGGTTAGTTTCATATACATGTATACAAACTCAGGAGGACTGTGGGAATGAGCATAATGTAACACACACACACACACACACACACAGTCTGGATACCATCTGCTATGTCTCTTTCATGTGGTTACAATGAATGCTGAGTTTGGTTCACACTGAAACAATAACATTGCTGTATTTTTACATTTTTAATGACAGTCATCAGTTGTTTCTCTTTGAATGAGTTCAGATTGAGTTGTTGTTGTTGTCTTTGTACTTTACATTTTTTGTAATTTACAGTTCCTGTTGAGCATAGAACAGAGCTCTTGTCTAAATGTCTTCATTCAGTGAATCCATTTGTTGATGATACTGATGCTGTGGCAGAGAATATCATTCATGTGCAGTTTGATTGGTTCTGCGTTTTCTGTTTCTGCAGGTCTTAAGTTTAATGATCATGGTGACCTATTTTTTTGTCCTCACCACGAACCACCATTTAGATGAAAGAAACATAATACAAAGGAGCCTCAACTTTGTATTGGCACAGATTGCAAGGCAAGTTAATTTGTATAGCCCATTTCATGTACAGGACAATTCAAGGTGCTTTACATAAAACATATGAGAAAATTTAAATGATTAAGATGCATTAAAAGACAATTAAAATAGAGACATAAAAACATTTAAAATCAATTGCGAATCTAAGTAAAAGCTCCAGTAAACAGTTATGTTTTCAGGGGCTGATTTAAATGAACTGACAATTTTTCTTAGACCTCAGATATTCAGGTAGTTTGTTCCAAAGGTGAGGAGCAGAACAACTGAATGATGCTTCACTTTGTTTGCCTCAGTAAACATGGTCACATGCGACACGTGGTTGTTAGGTGTATGTAAAATATGAAACTCTGAGCCCCTGGCCTACAAGAGAACACAAAGACAGCTTTATAGATAAGACAGTCAGTGCATTTACATACACATCTATCTAAATTATTGGTAATAATTGAGCTAAGGACTCAACTGGACTTTCTGAGGAATCTGAGTGTACACGCAGAGCAAGAGAACTGAATTATTGAGTGAGTTACATTTGTCTCCAAGACACTAGGTGGTGCTACATGCCCTTTCACATTAGCATTCTTCCGGTTGATGCCATAGAACAGGGGTCTCCAACCTATTCCACAAAGGGCCGGTGTGGCTGCAGGTTTTTGTTGAAACCAAGCAGCAACACACCAGACTTCAATCAATTAATCAACTGATCTCAGTCTGCAGAGAGTCAATTGGTCAAACTGTGAACTCTTGGTTGGTTGGAACAAAAACCTGCAGCCACACCGGCCCTTTGTGGAATAGGTTGGAGACCCCTGCTATAGAACAACAATTAGTAAACAAATGCACCAGATCTGAAGCACATTTACTAGAAGAACTAATCTGACTCACCATCTGATATCACAATACCATCTGGGACCCTTCCACACACAGTCATTTTCAAAGGAGGAGCCTTATCTAAAATCCTTGCATGTGATTAGCTGAAGAATCTGTCCATCATCTTGACTGATGCACCGCTTCAGCCACTCACGTTGAACTCAAGCCGTGATTCAGAGCGACAACGGGAAGAAGAGCCATACTGGAGCAGACCATCAAAACGAAGGCCACAGTATGGCTGCACCTAAACGCTCCGCTGTGTTGTCTGTAAATGACCATTGTCGTATGTGCAGGGAAAACCAGAGGGTAAAAGGTAACATCAACAACAGCCAGCGGATATTGCTTAAACTTCATTGTGGAAAATGGGTAGACCAGTGGCTTGCAGAATTTGGTCATAATGTGTCAGATGTTCCAGAAAAATCCTCTATCATATGTCTAATGCCTTGACTTGGTAGGGAGACACCAGAGTACTCTGGACACTATAAGGGAATGGAAAAAAGATGAAGAGGAACCGAGTGCCCAACAGACGAAGGAGACATCAGCTGTGGCCCAGACAACAACAACGCTGCCATTCATGGGAAGTCCCACCCAGCGACACTGATTGGCTCCTTTGTTTTTCACAAAGCTTGAACTATACGATACTCAGATGGTTGCGAACAACATAGAGCAAAGATATGGACAACGATACAGCAGCTCAGTAGAATTAATTCATATAAACTCAGATTTATTACATGTAATGTGCACGTTGTCATGCCGTGTCTCTGGTCACTTCCAGAAAGGGGCGTGTCCAGCCCAGCTAATAGTCGAGCTAACTGTGGCAGCGCATACCTTTTGACAAAGTTCAAATAGACCAATTTCTAAAACTCCAGTTTGGTTCTGTCACAATCCGACCAAGGTGTATACATGGCTTTTAAAACTTCGATATTAATTAGAATAAATCGATAATTTGAATTTCCCTATGTACATCTAAATGTATTGTGTGTAAAAAGTAAATTGACAAATAAAGAAACATAGTCCCTTAAATAACAGGAACAGTTTAAAGGGCACATATTAGACATTTATTGATGGTGTGTTTTAAAATAAAAAAAATAAAACCCTTAAAAAGTAAGTTACTGGGTAGACAATGGGTTTAATAATGGGTCATAGTACTCAGTTTTGCAGGTATGGGTGGAAAAAAGTGGACTCATGTAGGTCTCTGGTACTGACCCTGGTGGTTTATTCCAACTTCAGCTGACCATGAATGAGTACATTTAAGATCTTATGTTGAAAAGATGTAATGACTTTCACCTCATCCATATTCACTTCTTCTGCACATTTTATATTCTTTTGTCAATTATTTAATGACATATTTTAAAGGATTGTACAGTTTTTATTCATGTTATCACAACACCCATTCAGTGATTATTAATTAACTGCAGCCTGGAGGTGCCTGTTGTCTGGAAGCTTCATGTTTAAAACCGAGAGCTGGGAACCATGGAAGTAAATGGAAGTGAATTACATCCATCTGTGGAAACGATACACTAATTACATGATCTACTCATATGCAATAAAAATAAATTGAATCATGTTCAAATGAGAGATGGGGGGGGGGCACATTCTTCGAGTGCTGAAAAATTCAAGGGGAGAATAAGAACTGTATGTGTGTTTGTATTCCTATCTTTATGGGGACATTGATATGTTTACACAGTCACACTATGGGGAGCAAAATTCAGGTCCCCACAAGGGTTATATATAAATGTAGATCCCCACTAGCAAAATATAAATCTGTGTGAAGAATACTTTTTTTTTTCAGAAGTCCTCATAAAACATGAAGGAAACCAGTGCAAAGTGAAACATGTATTATTATTATTTATTTATTTTTTAATTATTATTGAATATTAAAACTTACTTTTTAAAGACACATTTATGGTCTACTTTACCTACAAGTGATGAGTACAAACTTGGTCCTCATGAAACATGGAATCGAGTATGTGTGTGTGTGTTTAAGTATTCTGATGAGGGTTGTCTGGAGAAATGCCGTGGTGAAACCCACTCTTGTCCTGTAAGTGATTTAGTGAGTCCCATGTGGAGTAGGGGTAGGAGGTTGGGGCCTTTGAGTGTGTGTGTGTGTGTGTGTGTGTGTGGGAGGGTGGGGGTGGGGGGGTTCGGAAGCTGTAAGCATGCAGCACATTCTTACAGGGGGCCCCCCAACATCATCATCTCACATTGACAATGAAAAGAGGCAGAAAAACAAGGTTGTCAGTGTAAATGTCACACAGATAGTGTCCTACTGAGGGTCTGTTGGACTTTCTCTCTGGGTCTGGTGTTGTCCTCCCTGTCTGGGTGTGGTGTGACAGTCTGGCTTCAGTCTGGCTTCAGTGGTCTCATTGGTAATCACTCTCCTTCAGTGCAGTGTAATTAGCCTCTTTTCAATCTTCCATTTGGCCTGGTTTTCATTTGTAAACTGGCCACTTCTTTGCCACAGTCGCTACAGCATTGACGCCAAACTGTAAATGTTTCAAGACTAAAATCTTGACCAAGCCTGTGAAAACGTGACCTCTGCAGAAGAGTCGCTACCTGCCCTGAGCAGATTCTACTATTTATGTTCCTCTGCTGACATGAGTTAGCACATACTGTGCACATACTGTCCATAATTTAAACAAACTAGCAGCAGTTAGGGCCACATGTTCAAATGCCACATGTTCTTTCTCACTACTTATGAAATAGCTCCTTGGACGGTAATCGACTCCTTGACAGTTAAACACCTTAACTTGAATCGTATGTTTAAATCTGTTCTACTGGTGACACAGTACAGGTGTACCTTGGCTTTGTCTGTTGGTAGCTGGGAAACACTATGGTACCTGAGGATTTATCCTGTCAATATATACAGACTGTAAGAGTGGGAAATGCTGGCAATTTTGATATCAATCCAATATCAAATAAATATAGGGCGAGTATTGCCAATACTGATAGTTTTTGCTTTAAATGTCAAGATCAGTGAATCATTTTTTGATTATGCCTTTAGTTGTTTGACAATAATTATGATGAAACACAGGACAAAGATTTTAGGCAACTAAACATGTTTTTTTTATAAGCTAACTGCAATATAAAACATTTCAACAATATAAAAAATTATGAAATAAGTCCTCATTTAAATGTGGAGTGGTTCACAGTGGTGAATGAGGCAGTTTCCCTGTCAGCTGACTCACGCCGAGAGGTATGGATGCCTCACATGGCTGCTCGCATCTTACATCTGGGAAAGCACCATTAGCTTCTCTTTGTTAAGGCGGGGTCGTCAATCAAAATCATTCACCCTGATTGGAGAAATCAGGTGCTTGTCATTTTGATTGACGTATTACTTCAACGAATCACATTGAAAGCAGCATGTAACGTAGATGCGAGCTCATACAGTACCATACGCAGTTGGGAGAAGAGCCATAACATCTTTCCACCAACAAATTCTTTCAAAACTGTTCTCTGTTCATCTTTTAAAGAATCAATATGGTGTAGTTTCGACAACACCATTGAAATTGCAGAATCAAAGCCGAGTTCAGTCCCCGCCATGTTTTTCAAAGCTACTGTGTTGAGAGTCTTCCTTACGTCATAACTGTTAAAATCACACCCAGTGATCCTGGTTTGGACGGAGACAACACAATGTCTACGACGCTTTACCAGACGCTTGTGTGAAGCTCATGGAGCTGAGAGGAAACACACGAGGGTCAGCGAAAGCCAAGCTTGTTTCCCTGTCAGCTATACTGAATAAGCTTCACACGGCGCTTCCCTTTCTCTCCGCAATCACAGGCTGGTCTAAAGTAGTGCTCTGACTCTGCACTCTCTGGTGGGGGGTGGGGGTGGGGGGCTGACAGAGTGAGACAGACAGACAGACTTGGAGAGAAGCTACACTCACATCAACTCTGAGGAAATTCCAGTAACTTGCTGGATGTATAGAAGAGAAACTGCAGTAAAAGTATAATTTTACTAATGCTAGATTCAATCTGATACTGGGACTCACCTTGGTATCAATACTATTGTTATTTAGATAAATACATCTAACCCTAATACAATGTTCATTCTGATGTTTTATTCACTGATTTTGACGAAATGAAACATTAAATAAAGATCTGAATTCAGGATGTTAACCTATAACCGTTTGACTGATGGTTGACCGAATCAATGTTGTCTGGTCATAATTTTCTTCTAAAAAAAACAGCCTGCATCAGTCATTCCACTACAAACTCTTTTGTATTGTAGTGTAAACTAAAGAGGAAGCTTTGTGATCTCTCCATAGCATACCTTTAAAAATGATTAATTTGAGCATTAGCAATAAGACAGAATGTATTAATTGCAAATGTAAAGCTCAATTAATCTATGCGGTAGTGTGACGATCAAAAAGTGTCACATTTGTGTTTGAGAAAGTAGTAGAAAAATAATTATTTTATTCTGAATACAAGTTATTGTATTGTGTTTCATTTTAAGAAAGAACCCTCAAGAATTTTGCATTTACTTGTTCAATGGTTTCAATTCCATGTGTATGCTGCATGTTTACCCCAGGCCAGCAGGGAGCGAGGGCGGGTGACGAGTTTAGCGTCTTGCATTATTTCTAACTCCATTACTGCAATATCCTACACTGTGTTCCAAATCACGCATTCCACGTAGTGCACTTCCTTTCATACACTATGAACACTACACACTACATGGATAGTGTACGAATTTTAAACGAACAGCCTAGTTCCGAATAAAACACTCTTCGTCCGCACTTACCGGAAATGACGATCGCGCTGTCAAAATATCTCGATCGCCCGCCTAAATACCGACCAGCTTTGAAAAATAAATGGACACCGGCATTTTGCTCCTTTTTTATAAGCTCTTTCCGCTAGAAGGCATGGAGACTACGCTCTCAGCGTCGTCGTCGCCGACGATATGCCCTGCTGTTGGCTGAAACTGCACCGGTACGTATGTAATGAACGGCCACCTCTGCCAGTGTTTCAGCCGCCATGTTTTCAAATCTTTCAAGAGTGGTGGTGGCCCCTCCTTTTCCGTTACGTAACAAAAATGGCGTCCAGTGAGTGCGTAAAGTGTCCATTGCTCCACACTGCGAATTTTGACAGTTAGAAGTGCACCTTCCGGGTACTTACGGTGCACTTCGTTTGCTACTCTTTAGATTGGAACAGCACTATACCCTCAACTGAAGCGTCTGAAGTGCACAAGTGCGTGATTTGGAACTAATAAACCGTCTCCTCGTTTCTCTCCTGTATCCCAGTTTGGTAAATGTACAAATATGCCTTGAAACTAGGAATTAGCCATGCTGAGATGTATTTGGATGTTAGTGAACCATTTCTATGCTGTAAGTTTAAATGGAGATTTGTTATGATTTAGTTTTATGTTAGTTTGAAACACGAAGGCAAAATGTAGCCGAGTAACAGTGCCGTCATGCGCGGTGTGTGTGATAATAGAAAGCGACTCAGTTAAGCACACACTTTCCCCCACGTGAACATATGCTTCAGTAATGTTTTAGAAACTTATAACTGTATATGTCTTATTTATTTTTGCCGCCTGTAAGGTCCACATCATTAGTTTTAAAATGTGTTTTTGCTCAATGGGTTCAGAAGAAAAAAGGTGATTTTTTTTTTATTTTTTTATTTTTTATAAAATGAATCTCTCTTTACTTCAAGCACTTAATCGTTCTGAAGGTGAAATGTAGTACGGTCTTGATTTGAAACTTTAAAAAGTTAATTATTTTCATGAGGAGTTTAAAAGTAACTTGAACACTAAGCTGGTTAATATTACCATTGTCTTTGTATTTCATTTTTCATAAATAGTTTAAAATGCAAACTTGAAGAGTAAGTGAACATGTATTGGGTAATAAGAGATTTATTTTGTTATGGACTTTGTACTAAAAGACATTATGGGTTTTATGTTGACATGGACACTGAAATTAATTGAAAATGCCTCAAAGACATTGAACTTTGGATATGTCAAACATAAAGAAAAGAAAATGTTTAATAAATTACTGGAAGATCCTGGAAAATAATAAGCTGTGTCCTCGTTTCTCTCCTGCATCCCAGGAGTATATCTGTCAACTACGGTGCCGTTGCTACGGTACCCGTTACAGTAGGAACATTTCACACCAGTTTACAATTTGCCAGGCACTTTTATCCAAAGCCACTTACAATAGAGGCCTGTAGCACTAACAGTTACAAGGTCGACAGGAAAATAAGTGCAAATGCTCTCTGGGTTTAGTAACCCCCCCCACCCCCCAGTAGATATTCATGAAAGAGGAGGGTCTTCACAAGTTTCTTGAAGGTTGAGAAAGATGATGCTAGTTTTGTGGATTCTGGGAGTGTGTTCCATCACTAAGGGACTAATACAGAGAACAGTATTTCCTGGGATTGCTTAGAGCGAGTACAGGGCAGTTTAGAACGTTTGCTCAAAACATAAACCAAACACAAAGCTGACATGAGGTAATGGAACTTCTAGAGCTAGCAGTTAGAGACTGGGACAACAAGTTACCACCATGAAACCCAGAAGTGCGGTGGGTGAGTTGTGTTATCCATCTGACAGACCTACTTAAAATAACAGGTGGGCTACGGCAAAAGGAGTTTGTGCAGAAGTGACGCAGGCTGGTGGACATCGCTCAGTTTTTTTCCCCACAATATTTAGCAGCAGAATTGACTGTAACATCGAATGTTTTCTCTATGTCTGATGGTTTAAAATGAGCCTTTATCATAACATCGCTCAACCTTGCAGTGTGACTCGTGTTTAAAAAGAGAAGTGAGCATTGCAGTGTGTGTCTGTGTGTGTGTCTTTTCTTGGTGACTGACTTCAACCAGTTAGTGAAGCTCAGTGATCGGTCAAGATTTTTTTAGAAATGTCATCATTCCTAATCTTAATACTGTTTTCTGTAGTTTTAGATCACAGTTGAGGAAAGGTTTGTGTATGACAGTGTTTCTTAAACTGTGGGGTGGGTCCCCTAGGGGGGCTGTGAAGGCTCACCAGGGGGGCATGGGACCACTCCTGGGTGCTTCTTTTTCTCCTTCAGCTTAGAAAATGTAGTAGGTGGAACTAGTGCTTTAGGGATGTACCACAAACAATTCTACAGCCATGGTGACCTGTCGCTAAACCAGACAGTTTATGTGTGGAGAAAGGACAAGGATTTTTCTAGATAAGAAACACATGACATGTCTTGTTTTTGTAGTTTGTACAGTTTGCACTTCATTGTTCTGAGATGTGCAATGGAAACAGGCTCATTCATCCACTGACATTGTTCAACTATTCATCTTTACTACCGAAAAAGTGACTTTATTGTCATAGCTGTATGATAATTGCACATTTCCTATTTTTATTTGGATAAATATTGTCTCAGAGATCAGTTTATTGAATGTAATTGTATTGTTCAAGCAAAAAAGTTCTTTTTTAATTTGAACAAAAATGAGTCTAAGAAAAAACAAAAAGTATTCTTATTATATGTTTCTTTTAAAAATGTACGATTGCAACACTCACAATGTTGTTCCTGGAGAGTTTTCGTCTTCCAAAGGGAGGCCCAATAGAAAAAGATTAAGAACCACTGATGTATGTTGTAAATTAGTTTAGGTTAGAATAAACGTGACTGTGTGGAAGGTCATCTCTGTTGTCTCCATTTCAGTAAAACAGGCTTTCTGTTATCCATCTTTTATCATGTTTTTTCATCCTATTTGTTTGAATGTTCTTCTCTCTGTGTCTCCAGCTTGTAGATCCTCTTTATTCTTTATTAGACCCTGCTTCAAATTACTTTAAATGCGTCGCAGGGACTGTGTCCAAGATTCATGTGAACAAAATTCACCAAACATCTTTCAACACATTACGAACAGCAAATGAACAAATCTGTCTTTGTTATTCCACTAGAGTTAATTATCATAAATCTTATCAAAGAAATTATTGTATGTTTGTGAAGAAGACAGGGGGGCTTTATTTTCTTCAATGGATTTTAAGCAGTTGTTTTAATTCTTATGTACTGTGTGTTTTTGCCCAGTTTTCACATCATTGCTGACTAGCTCATCACGTTTGGCTCAGTGCCAGCAGAAATGTGATTGGCTCATTCTGCTGAGGTCAGAGGTCAAAGATGACTCATGTCCCCTAGAGTAAAAAACTATGCTGTTCAGGGTAGAAAAACTCCAAACACACATTGTGGATCATAAGACTCTTTAAATAGCAGCTTTAGCCATAGATGTGAAGTAGGAATGAAATCCACCTATGTTTTCTTACAGTTATACATTTGGTCAGTGTTATTAAACTACTCTAAATTTATAAAATCAAACACTTGAAGTAAATGATGTGTTCTGTGCAAGCATGAGCTAACACATGAATTCAGTATTTAGGTTTTTAAGGATTCTGCTTTTTTTTTATCTTTCTAATTATGGTATGTAATTCACCCTGCAGCTTAAAACGTAGGCAAACAGAACACATTAAATGTTAATATTTTATGTTATAATGGGGAGCTATGATTTTTATTAGTAAATCACCTAAATAACAGAAACAAAAACAAAGCCCCACTCATTTTATTTCCAAGCTGATAACACAATAATGTAAAAGAAACCGAGGTGCAAAACATGAATACTATACCATAACGTATTAAACATTTTATGGTGAATATTAAAGGTGTAATGACTGCTTATCTACATCAGCTAGTCCAAACACAAATGGCAAGAAAATATAATTATTTAAATATTAACTGTAATTAGTAATAACTGCATTGCATAAAGTGAGGACGTACTGTAATTTGTTCAAAACACAAAGTGAACACAGACACAGTTTCATTAGGTTTCAATTAGTTCTGACATTTGAAATGTGTGTTGATGGAAAACCATAACAATTCTCTAATGTAGTTTGTTTTTCAATAAGTGTTTTATCTGTAGTTAATATAATTTTATAATTAGTGTGGTATTTGTCATGAAGAGCCTCCAGGACTGTAGTGATATGCTCTGAATTTTTAAACTGACCCAACATCACCTCGCCCATGCTACATCACTAAGGGTGTGGTCTTTATTGTTGCTTTTTGTAAAGCATTATGGGTACACCTTTGTCCAAAGTTAGTGGTGTAGTGGTCCCTAGAGAAATGGGTATACTTAAATTTTTTGCCTTTTTTTTTAAAGGGATAGTTCACTATTTTTCACATGAATCTGTATAGAACCATCATCTTCACCCACAGTGACTTACCCCCTACAGTGTCCTGTGAGTCGAGTTGTGCATTCATAGTTTGAATTGTCTTTGACCCTCAGACTAAACTCAGTCCATGTTATTGGCTGCTTGTCGTCACTTCCAGCAGTCATGATGACACATAAAATGGACGAGGCAGAGGAAGAATGTATAAGATGAGACAGCCTTCTGTGCAGTTGTCGTTTCTCTGGCTTCACGTTTCATCTGCCCATCACCCATATGTCTGGTATGTCTCCTCTACTCCTTCTTCATGTTCTTAATACTTCCAAACCCATTTTTCCTTTATCACTACATTCATCTCCTCTCTCCTTTCGCAGACCTCCCCTCTCTCCCTTTCACCTCCCCTCTTCATCCATCTTCTCCCTCCGCTGTGTGTTGTGTCGTTTAGCCGTGATATCCAGGGTTCTTGTGTATTTAGGCCGAGCCAGAGCAAAGATTAAACGAGTCTAAAGTAACATAATCTCTTAAATCTATTGACATAAACTCTTTTACACACGGCACACATCTCTGTTTTCCTGAGGAGATACAAACATCTGTACGCTTCACACACAGACACATGCCGGCTCCCTCTCCAGTGCCTCAGAAGATACAAACATCTGCACTCTCCAACACATAAGCACTCACACAACCCTGCATAAACATTTGTGCTTTGTATGTATATAGACATCTGGTCACAATGACACAGACTCACACCAATCAATGACATTCACAGACAGACCACATCCTGGAAGCTGACAAACACATCTGATAATATTCATCAACAAGGCTTGATTTTGATGCAATTTTTGATTAAACTCAATATTATTTAAAAAAAAAAAAAAAAAAAAAAAAGGGACATTCTACAATGCTTGGTTGCTGAGAAAATTGATAAAAACATGGTTCAAATGGTTAAATCCAAAGCAGGATACAATTTTTCGCTACGTCGTTTCCGTGTTCACTTAAGATTTTATTATATGGATCATTAGCAGTCCCTTAGACGGTCTACAAATACTTTGTAAAAAATTCTTGGTTTAGTTTATGTGATACGGACATTTTAATATTCAATTACTTATGACGTCACTGTGATGTGATGTGATGTCGCGTAGCAACCATACTGTACGTTTCTGATCTGCTCTCTAATATGAACCACGGTCTATTGTCAGATTTGATCAAATGTGTCAATAATCCTGATTTAAGGTCAAGGTCACAAAGTTTGCAAATATACCATTTTGCTGCTTATTTTGTTTAATTTTTCTACATTTAGTTTTTGATTTCAGTATTTTTGTTTATTTATTTATGTGTCTTACTTTGTTAATGTTACTTATTTTGTTGGTTTATTATTCATTTGTGCTGTTTTTGTTCATTTTCTTGCTTATTTTATTCTTGTTTTACCCTGTGGAACTGTTTAAGTCTCAGGAGTTAAATGGTTAAACAGAAATACCCCGTGGACATAGTCTGATAGCTTCAGCAGAAGATGAGGAAGGATGCATTTTGTTTATGATGGTACCAGTGGGTTTTACAGCTGCTACTGCAATTTGGAATGTACATTCATCAGTTCAGCTGTAAATAAATCAACAGGTATTTTACAACACACTGTTATGCTGCTCTTTCAATTGGGATTAAATACACAAATTAAGTTTTAACATGACACATAACATAAAGCTGTGGTGTGGACTTTCTGTTGCTGACAGTTGGCATGGGATTATATGTTTATGTGGAAGTTTAACCCTTTCATGCATGATGCCCACATTTGTAGATGTATAGTTTAAGCTCACATTATAAAGGGTAAAGGTAATATTCTCCAAACCACATGTAGAAACCCTAAGCATTACAATGAAGAAAGTGTCATCTTAGTTTTACAATTTGGACTGCTCTGTGGCCTCAAAGTTTTTTTGTTTTTTTTTATAAAACCATATTTAAATAACCAACTTTAACCTATTTTTTTTAGTTAGTTAGTTAATTTATTTCAGTTACAAAATTACAACACACTAATTTCATTCTGTGCATTCAGTTAACAAATGTACACACACACACACACACACACACACACACACACACACACACACACACACACACACACATACATATATATATATATATATATATATATATATATATAAATTTTCTTCCTTTTTAACTCATTCTGTAACTGAAAAAGGAATAGGTAGGTCGGACAAAAAGTTCTGAACGGATCTTGATGAAACTTTCAGGAATGATCTATCATTCCCATTATCTATAATGGGTCAAGGAAGAACTCAATAGATTTAGAGCAATTAAGGTCAAATGTCGAAGTCACAGTAAAGGTCAACAGATAAAACACATCAGTGATAATATCTCAGGATTCAGACAAGATAGAATCTGGGTTTTTTTTTCCATTCACATCGTCTCACCTCATCATATGGGTCAACACCTATGGCTCCATCACGTCGCATTTTGACGTCATATTAAGCCTTGGCGAAGGTCTGCTGTATCTGAATGCCTTGTTAATATTGATTTCTGAACTTTTTCCAAGTTACACCATTAGTATTGTGTTATTAGAACATGACTATGAACTTCTTTTATTTGCATTATTTGAGGTCTGAAAACACCTGCTTTTTTTTTAACCATCTGTCGGGTTCTGCAAATAAATGCTCTAAATAACATTTTTATTTGGAATCATGAGAAATGTTGTTGGTAGGTTAGAGAATAAAACAACAATATTGATTTTACTCAAACACATTCCTATACGTAAATGGTCAAATCAGAGAAAATGATCATTTTGCGGTGATCTCTTTTTTTTTTTTTTCCAGAGCTGTATTTAATTCAAAAGAGTTAACATTTTATTTTGTAAATCAGTATTTTTTTTCTTTGACTGGCGTTTGACTCATTTTTGCTTTTTTTGTCCAGCAGCCAAGATTTCACTTTGCATCAAGTGAAGTGAACAAGGAAACAAAGGAAAACTGATCTGTGCATATGAAGAAAATGCATATCTCCATGTGGTGCTGCATGTAGAGTTTCACAAGGAAAAGGGTTCACAGTGGCTCAGCAGGTTCAGGATTGGAAAATATGCCTCAAAACCTGCCCTACTTCCAGAGCCACAGGTGTCCACGTTTAAAATGTATGTAGTCATGATCCTTCTGCCAAATGTCATGGAAATAAATCCTTTAAAAGAGTTAAATCTTTACATTTTCCAACTTCTTATCAGGCCATTTGGAAGAGGAATATGATGATGTATTATTGTTCTTTTACTCCTTATGACTCCCTGTTATTACAAAAGGTGGCACTTTGCCTAAATTATAAATATGAAGATACACACTGGAGGATTTTTGCTGATTTTTTTTTTTTTCTTCACTCACATGATTTACTGGGAATAATGTCCGCTAATGTTGAATAGGCTGAATGGTGTGAGTTCAGCCAATCTGGAATTTCACCCAAGTGTGAAATGGAAATTCTTGTCCAGCCTCCTGAGGTTATGAGCCTTTTACTCAAACAACTGACACTTAACGGGGGGTGTCCCAGCTCAGCCAGATGAACTGAAAATCTGCACTCAAACAAATGCAGAAAAGTAGTTATTTTAATATCCTTAAAGGAGTGATATTCAGGTTTTTGTTTTTTTGTTTTTTTAATGGAAATATACATTTTACAACATTTTCCAGTGAGCTACATAAACTGTAAATGCTAAGCTTTTGCCAGAATTCTTCATTAATTAAACTCTCCAGGCCCGTCTTCAACCTTATATTTGACTAATGACACCAGAAACGTCACTTTGACCTCTGTACCTTTTAATGTAAATGCAGAGGTGGAAAGTAACTAAGTAAAAGTACATGAAGTAGTACTTAAGTAGATTTTTTAGGTATCTGTACTTTACTTGAGTATTCATTTTTCTGGCAACTGTTGACTTTTACTCCCTATCATTTTTGTGTATATATCTGTACTTTATACTCTTTACATTCTCAGAATAGACTCATTACTTTTTCAAACTAAACAGATGTGACAGTTTGAAAAATAAGTCACCAGAGGAAAAATCAGTGGAGGAGAGGAACTGTGACTTTACACTATTTAGATTTTTTATCTCCTATTTTTGACTTTTTATTTCACAATTTTAACATTTTATCTCAAAATTTTGACTTTTTCTCTTCAAATTATGAATTTTTAAAAATTTCATTTGTAATTTTTAAAAAATCTCATAATAATTTTTTTTTATCTCAATTGTGACTTTTTTCCCCATTTTTCCTAATATACGCACAAAAGTGAGTAAAGTGACAGTACATTCAGTTTGTATTGACAGAGAAGAAACGTTTGTTTTGCACATATTGTCTGCACTTGAAAAAAAGGAGAAATATATTATTTTATTTATTTATTTTTTATCTTTTATAACATTTTATTTAGTTTTAATTTGTAGAGGAAGAAGTTCATTAAAAGATAACACTTACAGAGTTATAAAATGTGTAAAATAAGTCTCTTGTCCATTCATATAATTTGTAATTTAGTTTTCTTAAAATCTCATCTCGATTTTGTGAACCTAATCTCGTGTCTCGTCACACCCCTACCACCTGTGTGTAATTGTAGTATTTCTACCCATAAAAATAAATAAGTGGGAGAATTCATTATTGTGTGGTGTTTGTGTAATGTATGGTTTTATTTAATTTATTTAGTTAATGTTGTGTCACACTGTGTGTAAAACCAATCTAACCAATGACATTAATCAAATATATGAGTTTGACCTTTAACCCCTAGAGGTAGTAAGTGTTTAAGGGGGTGTAGTGTTGCAGCATCAGTGTGTTGTTTCAGATTGGACCCATGGGGGCTGTAGATCACTGTGGATCCTGGATGAACTCTCTACAGTGTGGACTGACATGTGCCTTACATCACATAGTCCAGTGTGTCCGTCAGGCCTGAGTGGACATGTGGTTCTGATGTGTCTGTGTGTTTGAGAACATGTGAGAGCAGTCTGCACACCAGAACACTATTGTGCTTTTTTTTTTTTTTAAATCTCTTAAAAACAAATTTAAAATCTGTCTTAAATCATGCACCAATAATAAACTCTGCACCATTTACTGCCATAAGGGCTGCTTTGTTTAGCGTTGTACTCACAATCACAAAAAAACCCTTGTGGACTCCTGTGTCCCAGTGGATTATATACATAGGTTTCTTTAAATTAGTGCAACTGTAGAGTCATAAAAGGTGAGAAAGCAAGAGGATTGGTGACATATGGTTTGAAATCGAGCAGTCATTTCCTCTTAAATAAAGGTGAAATTGTCTTAATGACTTCTGCTTCAACACCAATGGCATAAGTTAAAATACTTTTACATTGTTTTGCACATTATATTTCTACTTTTATTATATTCAAGAAGCAAATCTACTTTTTACACAGATCCATGTAAAACCATGACACAGCAGATGGTGGTAGATGCATTGCCTTTTTATACAGTGCATCTCTTCCTTATTGGTGCTTAGAAATATGGGTTCACGTTACAAGTGTGGCGAGTTGCCCAAAAACATGTTTCTTTTTTTGTTTTTACAATGAGACAATAACTCCACTTAACAATATATCAACTACAATCAATTATATTTCTGTCAATTCTGATTCTTTGTAAATTATCCCATCTGATTCTCTATCACTAATATGTTCTTTAATGTTTAAAGAACACAGCAGTAAAGTTCACAAAAATGCTATAGTATACACTAACACTTTTTAGGGACTTCTTCACACTTTGTTCTCAGTACTTTTTTACCAAACTAAAGGATCTGATCACCTTTACTGTATCACCACAGACATGTCAGAACTGTGTCTCCAGCTTGGCTTGAATATAAATTATGTTATTTAAGTTTTCCAAATGAATTTGGCTGTAAACCTTAAGAATTTACAACTGTGTATTAGGGCTATGTAGGGCAGTAAAGACACTTGTCATTACAAGAATAAAGTCATAAAATATTTAAATAAGACCTATATTTTTACAAGAATGAAGTAAAAACCAAAAAGAGTTAGAATTTCACGAGAATTAAGTCATAATATTATGAGAATAAAGCCATTAATATTAAAAAAATGGCATAATTTATAAGTGGGCGGTAGCATAATTTATGAGAATAAAGTCATTACCATTCATTGCATAATAAAGAACTTGGAACAAATCATGTTTGGTTGTGAAAACCCGAACATGTACAAACTGGATACAAAGTCCTTAGACTAATGCTAATATGTTGAGCTAACAGGCTCAGTATTCAGCCATGCATAAACCCTCAATAAAAGTATAACCTCACAAAATGTTCTGTGACGAATGGTTACAACTTTATTCACATAAATAATTATATTTTTCCATCCTGCTTTGTTCTCTAATATTATGGCTAAATATGGCAACATCATTACCTCTGCTAAGGAGGTATTACATTCGGGTCTGACTGTCAATAGGATTATGCAAAAAGTTCTGAACGGATTTTGATGAAACTTTCAGGAATGATAGATAATGGGTCAAGGAAGAACTCAATAGATTTTGAGCAATGAAGGTCAAATGTCGAGGTCAACAGCTAAAACACAACAGTGGTAATATCTCAGGATTCAGACAAGATAGAATCTGTTTGTTTGTTTTTTCATTCACATTGTCTCACCGTCAGACATCAGATGAGTCAACACCTATGGCTCCATCACAGCATGTTTTGACGTCATATGATGCCATATGAAGCCTTGGTGGAGGTCTGCTATCTCTGACTGCTTTGTTTTCATAATATCACAACTTCATTCTGGTAAAATTCTGACTCTTACTATTTGACTGTATTCTCATAAAATTATGCACTTCATTTTAATATTGTATGACTTTATTCTCATAGTGACAGGAGTTTTTATTCTCTTATGTGGCTCTAATATACAGTGGTAGAATTAAAACAGTAAAATGAGTTGATTGTTCTGAGGTCAGTGAGGCTGCTGACTCTAAATGTTATTAAACCAGACCTCTGGGGGACAATGATCCACAGAGTGAGCTGTCAGGTTCACTTGATGCTTGTGTTAAAACAATATTTTATATTTTAAAACATCACAAAGATAGAATTCAAAAACACATATGAAATACTTTCATCACAGGATTTGTTGCTTGAAGACAAGGAACATTTTGGAATGCCGTGTTTTTATTTGCTAATTGTTACCTACAAATATGCATGCAGTGAAATGTGACAAAAACTTGTTGGAGAGGACAGAAGATGAGGGACATTTAAAACTTCACTTTGTGTTTACTATGTACTCAACAGATACAGGAAACCCTAAACTTTAATATATGACATTAAAATAATAACCACGGATTAGATTTCTATGCATTTTACATTATTGATCCATTATTTATTTACTCTCACATTCTGACTCTAGTGGTGATAAACTATGTTTTGTAGCTACAGTTTCCTTGAGACTGACAGAGGTGTGGCTACTAATTCATGCTGAAGGTTAGCCTAGCCATGCTATCCTTATTCATTACATGTATAGGTCTAGGAACGCTTCATAGTCAGGTTTTACTTTGCATGGATTGTAACCTTTTGTCTACAAGTGACACTGAAATGTTATAAAGAGTTCCATAAAATAGAGTAAAAAAAAAAACAATTAACATATTCCAGAAATAATAGGGGAAACTTTAATGTTCACGTTCCCGTCATCTGCCAAAGTAACAAATCCATTATCTGCCAAAATGTTATTATTAATAAAATGAAGACACTGGTTCATTTCTTTCTTTTTTTAAGTAAATATGAATATTATTAATACCATAAAAATCATTCAAGAACTAGATGTTACCTCATTTATACAATCAGGTTTAACAAGGCTATAAGTGAAAGGAGACTTGTGTAACCGCTGATTTATTCACTGTTGAACTGGTAAATGTGAATCCCAAACTGCAGTAACAGCTGTAATACACACTCGTACCATCATAAACAACATGAATGCTTCCACATTTTCTGCTGAACTCATCAGACTGTGTCAACTTCAAGTTTCTCAGAGTCTAAAACATCAGATGTTCCTCTGTGCAAGTCAAGATGTTCTGTAAATATCTGTATGCAAGGGCACCGTTACTAATTGTTAGGCCCCATGAAAGGTGAACGTCGTGGACCCGTTCATAAAATTATTTGTCATTTCCATCTGTCATAGTAAGATTTGTGTGTGCGTGTCTGTGTGTGTGTGTGTTTTTTTGTTGGTTTTTTTTTGGGGGGGGGGTGCACAGTCCACACACAACAGCACTGGTGCTAATGTTATTGCGCCTTTGCCAGAACTGCACTGCGAGAGGGGGACGGTTAAATGACAATGTGATGAAGAACTAAAGAAAAATCTTATGGAAATCGACAACCTTGTTTAATTAGCTCATTTTACATTACCAAATTTTGACCTTTATTAGAAAAGTCTAAAAAGGGACACGTTATTAAAAATAAAAATGATATTATCAGCCATCCCTCCATGGGCCTCTGTCAGTGCTCAGGCCCTTAGAATCCTTCTCACCTTTCCCATCTGTATGTGGTGTGTTTTAAATAAAATGTGTAAAATACTTTATATGTTATTGCTTCAATGTTTCACTTATTTACCACTGTTATGCATTTTGTAAGGGATACATGTTGACACTTTACAAGGTCCAAAAGGCATTTAATAATGGTTACCTTATAGTTAAGTAATGCTTATGAGGCAGTAAAGCATTTATAAAGTCCTACCTATAGGATACACATTTACACTTTACAATAAGGATCCAACAAGCATTCAATAATAGTTAAGTACAGCACTTGGAATTAAGTAGCAGACCGTTACCCTCCTCACCCAGAGTATCGGGGGACCGCCAGAAACCCAACTTCCATTGGCACAACCCCTGGTACGACCCTCTGAATGTGGAGCATCCGGGGATGTGCCTCACGAACCAAACCCCGACAAACCAGCCCTGGGCATGCACCGTCCATGCCCTTGCACGCATAACGCAGCAAAGTCAGTGATTAAAAACTGCCCCTAGTTTTATTTTCCCCAATTAATGGTAAAGAAGCTCCCAGAATGCACCTGTCCCTCTGCTGAACTCTATCGCTGGACTGACAGATATTTACCGTTTAAATGTGTGTATTTCAAGCATTTTGTGTTCACGCCGTCAGAAAGACTCATAGACCGCAAGACCCTAACGGTCCAAAACCAGAGGGGGGATGATCCCCTCACCCCATCCCCCCGGCAAACCGCACCCATCTTATAAGATTACATATAAATGGTAAATGGACTGCACTTATATAGAGCTTTTCCACCTTCATGGTGCGTTACATTAGCCTCACATTCACACACCAGTAGGTTTCTAAGGTTCTGTCAGTCCTACTGGGAGCCTAAGTCAAGGTTCCATGTCTTGCCCAAGGACACTTTGACATGTGGACAGCCAGAACTGGGATGCAAACCACCAACCCTTCAATCTTTGAACGACCCACTCTACCAACTGAGCCACAGCCGCCCCTGTTCACATATAGCACAACCTTCACATAGCTTCACATAGCACACTCTGCTAAGTGTTTAAATACACTAATATGTCTTAAATACATTATTATGTAAGACTATTGTCATATGTTGTGAAATAAAGTGTGTCAGGAAATGAGCAGGACAGACCAGTTGAGCTGATTAAACCAGTCCTGGGAGTACAGCTCTATCCCATTCAGGTGCTGAAGTGGCCTGACACAAAAGTTTCTTTATGTATTTTAAAAACATTAACTGTGTTCTTTCCCTCCCACTTAAAATATTTTGTAACTCTTTTTTTTTTTTTTTTTTTTTTACTGCAGCAGCCAAAGAACAATGGAAAATGTGATATCCAGTATTTGAAAAAGATATCACGCCTACTCAACATTGCATTTCTCATTATTTCAAAGTATATCGTGCTCATGAAAAGCTTTAGAGATGATTATAAGTGCAGGAGAGCACATTTTGTCTCTTACCCTTTAGCACTAAGCTAACTCTACCGACTGCAGGTTTATATTGACCTGAGAGATAAGAGACTCATCTAACCCTGACAAGACTAGAAAGACACCTACCTCCTAACATATCATATTGTATATCAATATTCAGCATATATAATTAACTGTGTTGCTTAATATTTTTTCTCTTTGTAGGAATGTCTTCTGTTGTTAGTCTCATAATTTAGAACACGTGAGGTAAACACCATCCTTAGAGCAAATGTTGAGTGTGACAATGTCAGGCTTGATTCTTTTTGACAGTATACACTCATATTTTGTATAACTTTACTGCTAATCAAACCATAATATCCACATTGCTGTGAACAACATGAGTCTGCCATAACTGCAAACCACACTAACATTACACTAATATTTCAGTGTTAAACTTCTATATTAAATACATTCTATAATCTGTGTGACATTTACAAGCTTCACAGTAATTGGTTGAGACTTTTCAACACTGGTTCTATTAGCAGTGGAGGATGGTGACATAATACATGACTGATTATGTCTGTCATTCAGTGAAGTGTGGAGACGTTTCTATTGTGTTATTCATGATGCTATTGGCTCTGACGCTCACCTGTTCAAGGCCTCCATCCTTTTACGTATGTCCTGAGCAGAGGTGGAAGTAACTAAGTAAAAGTACTTCATTAATGTACTTAAGTAGACTTTTTAGATATCTGTACTTTACTCGAGTATTTATTTTTCTGGCAACTTTTTACTTTTACTCCCTACATTTTTGTATACATATCTGTATGTTGTAATCTTTACATTTATATAATATAATAATTATAATAATATATGTACTTTATACTGCTTACATTATCAGCATAGACTTGTTACTTTTTCAAAATAAATGGACGTGACAGTATGAAAAATCATCATCATCATCATCATGGTCATCATACCATCTCTCTCCACAACCCTCCCTCCCCTATTTAATGTTTTGTTATTTGCTCTGATGGCCTGAGGCAAAAAGGAAGACCTGAAATGATTTCCTTTGTTGGGAAAAGGCTGTGTGCAGGGGGTGGCTGGTGTTCGTCATTGTAGTTTGTATTGAATTGAGCCTGGCTATGGTCCCCTGCTCCAGTCCAGGCTCAGGCTATGTCAGCCCCTGCATGACATAGGTCTACCACAGACAAGAGCCCAGGTGTAGTTTGGGTGAAGTCCCAAGTCCCTGAGACAGTCCACCACCTAGTCCCAAATTGGGAGGTTGAGTGCCTTGCTCAAAGAGCCCATCAGCCTGTCATTCAGGGGAACTGATTTGGTGACTCTCCAGTTGTAAACCACTTCTTAACCATGGTCACCCACAACATTATTTCGTAACTCAGAATCGAATCCTGAGAGCACAGAATCCTAACCACTAGACAACTTTACAAACAAGTAAATGTTGTACATGACCTGTCACTTTATCAACACTTTAGGCACATTTATTCATGATATTTAGACTGTATACTTTGGTCATTAAATCAGTGAACCCATAAACATTCCCCAGCGATACAAATTATCCACAGATCTGTTTAATACCTGTTGATCCACTAATCCTATCAATCCATGTAAGTAACTGGTGTAAAATGCAGTCTTTTCATGATCACCAGATATGACCTATTTAGACTTTCAGAGGTTCTGTAGTGAACATGGAAACCAAGGATTAAAATTAACGTCGTCCCGGGGATATATGAAATTTGGGACAATCAATTATCGAAATCAGGGTGACGTCGGAACGGCAAAAAAAAAAGCCTTTTTTGTTTTTTCAAAAAAGCTTTCAGTACATTTGCAACTCATTAAAATGACAAATGACTCAGTGTCGCCCTCGCGTTTGTGTTCTATTACTGACAATGTATCAGAATGTTTACACTTGTTTCCAGCTCCTCCCACACAGACCCAGGTCAGTACCGTAACACAGGTCAGTACCGTAACACAGGTCAGTACCGTAACACAGGTCAGTACCGTAACACTAACACTATCTTTGCTAAAAAAAAAAAAAATCACATTTTCTTCATTGTTTTCTGTTTTGATATAATTAGCTTTACATTTACTCTTAGTTTTCATGAACATCTACATGATCTGTGAATTAAATTGAAAGTAGGAAAATATATGATTTGCACCCGAAAAAAGCCAAATACAGCAGATAATATTTAAAAAATATTGATGATACATCAGTTAAGGGTAGAAATAGAGTGATAAATTAATTTGAGAACTGCCGCAAAAGTAACACTGGGTGTTTATGGGTTAAATATTAATTTCATTGTTGATGTACAACCAAAAGAGATTGTACTCTTCATACAATTAAATAATATACAGTTTTTTAAATGATTCAAAACAACCATTTACTTTCAGTTAATCATCAAGTAGTTGATTGAACTGTACAGTTGTGACTTTTTAACAAGGAACATTATTTTGCTTTTATAAATGACAATTCTAAAAAAAAAAAAAAAAAAAGACAAGTGAAGGAAAGTTAATCTGAATCATGATCTTTTCCACTCAGGTACTGTTCCATCTGCCTGTACACTACTATGGTTTATTTATGCAGGTTTGAAAACAATATTGCTGCTGTGTTTCCATCCTGATGAAATGGAAGCTATAAACACAGTCTACGACAGTACTTCAGAGTGAAAACCCACACATTCTTCAGCAGTAACATGACATTGGAATAGATTTCACAGGATTACTGTCCTAAAAAGACTGTAAAGTTGGAAACCAGAGTTCCATTGTGCTATAAGACAGGAAGCCTCCCATCTCTGCTTTGCATCAGTATAAGGCTGAATGTCTTTTGCTTCTACTAACTGGGTGGAAACAAACACAAATTCATGCTCACCTGTGTCTCCAAAACTGGCTCAAATAACATTTTTCCTCCCTCTGCGAATAACATTACCCACACCCAGCTGTTCACTCCTCCAAAACACCATGGCAACCGTTCAACCTGCTTACTTTGAGTTTGTTTCTCATGCTATAAACTGCAACCTCAAACCAGTACTTTTTATTATTTCATTATTCTAGGAACTTTTCCGAAACATTTCATTGACCCTTACACTGTAAACCCGAAGCTTCATAATAATTAAATATATTAAGTTGTGAATACTCACAGTTTCGGGAATAGTACTACTAAGTTAAATGTATTAAGTTACTGTAACATGTTTTTAAGTACGTCCAACTAATATATGTTTTATTAAGGGGAACTATTGTGGATATAAGTGAACATATGAGGTGGAATTAAGTCATTAAATGCTGAGAATGATATTGTTCTGTTATTTCTATTGTTTCAAATAAGGATGATTGAACAAAATAAACTTAACTGATGTAGTAGATGATTAAATAAAATGTCAGAGCACTGCAAACAACCATCAATATCTATCACACCAAAAAAATTACAATCGCAAAACACAGTCATTTTTTTCAGGGGCGGCTGTGGTTCAGTTGGTAGAGCAGGTCGTCCAATGACTGAAGGGTCAGAGGTTCATGTCCCAGCTCTGTCTGTCCACATGTCCAAATGCCCTTGGACAAAGACACTGAACTTAGTCTCCCAGTAGGACTGACAGAACCTTAGAATACTAAGTTAATAAGTATTGTTTTAATTTAAGTATACTTTAATAAGCATCTACATTTTCAATTCTGGAAAATTTTATTTTTTTACATTTCATCAACTTAATAATTGAGGCAATCGATTGCCTTACATTTTTTTTGAGCTCTGCTAACTTATTCAGGTTTACAGTGTAGAAATGTTCCCAGACTATTAACAACAACAAAGTCTACTGGTTTTAAAACAGGTTAGTAAAATGTTTGAAATACTTTGACTATGTGAATTTATATCAATAAATACTATTAAAAAAACTAATAGACAACCCATAATTCAAATCCAAATGATGCATTGCAGACATTAAAAGCAGATCAGACCTACCTGACTGGACTTGGGGTTGGTTATTCCAACTGTCACTCCAAACACATTACACCAAACTGCTCCAGCGGACCAGCCATGTCCAACCCTACTGAGGAGCTCTTCTCTGTGGACTCACTGTTAGTGTGTGTGTGTGTGTGTGTGTGTGTGTCAGTGGGTTTGGCAGCTGTCTGTTTGCTCTTGATAACGCTGACTCCTGCAGAGGCTTTCAGGACGACATCAGACCAAGAGCAGAAAACGTCCCTCTCACTCTCTTTCCTTCTTTTTCTTCTTCAGCTCTTCATTGATCCTCTCTTCGTTGTCTCTCACACACTTTCTTTTCCACCCTCTCCTCCTTTTGACTCTCCCTTCAGCTCTTCTCCACTCCCTCTTTTTGACTTATTCTCCTCCTCTTTTCAGCATTCATCCAATCTACTTTGCTCCCCCCTTTTTTTTTATGTCTCCTTAAATCTATAAGACTTTTTCTTTTCTCTGTTGCTCCTTCTCTTTGTTTTCTCTCCCCTTTTTTTCCAACTTGTTCCTCAACATTTGCATCTCTTGTCCTCGCTCATCCCTCTTCAAACATTTGTCATGCTCATCTTTTTTCCCTTCATAAGCCTCTCCTTCAGGCTCAGCTTCTACTTCATTCCATACTTTCTCTCTCCCTCTTGTCTTTGAGATGCCTCATTTCTTCTTTCTCTCATTTATTATTTTCCTTCTGTTCTTATTGATGCTTTTCACCACAACTCTTACACCACTTGTGAACTTTCTTCTTCCTTCTTTCCTTTCCCCTCCTTCCTTACTCTCTTTATGTTTTTTGCTCCGTCTTTTTTGTGCTGTTCAGAGATATATCTGAAGCCCACCTCCTCCTCCTACTCTTTCTCGACGCCCCTCCCCCCTCTGTGAGGATCATGTTTGGCAGAATGTTTTCAAACTAAAAGCATTTGGCTCCAGTGCAGACCATATACATCAGAAACACTGCAGCCTTAATACCATATAGGTCTATGAAAATAAACATACTCTTTTTCATGTCTACATGGAATCTACACTGAACCACTGGTGGAAGGGTTCACATCTATATCACATGAACAGAAATGAGATGAAGAGAGGAAGCATATTAACAGTAGTGTTTGTAAGTAGAAGGCTTCATCTGCCAATTCTATGGTTACACTTAAAAGTTACAGTGTGTAGGAAAGGCAAAAATAAACACAGTATGAAACAGGATGTGACATCTGCTCTCTTGTTTATACTGTAAAGTCTGAAATCTTTGGTGTTCTAACAACTGTCCCCTAAACACAATGTTAAGTACATTTTACATTCACAATAAACACAACAGGTAAGTTCTGATACGAATACAATTTATTAATCTCGCCCAACATTGTGTATCTGTGTGTGTGTCCACAGAGACATATTATGCTATAACTCAATGAATACTTGAGATATCACCATGAAATTACATGGGCATATACATATAGCTAAAACACATCAGATGCAATGATCCATTTGAGTAAAGGTCAAAGGTCAAGGTTGCATTTAGTAGAAATATCAAAATTGCATTGTCAGTTATAACACAACAACGGAGGGTCACAGAACTTTCAGATTAGTACCAAATGATGCAGAATGAAAATTTCTACAATTGTCATAAATGGTGTTAACACTTATGACCAATGATTTTTGAGATCTCTGGAGGTCAAAGGTGATTTGCTGCAAAATTAACTTGTATAACACTGTTTGTGTGTGTGTGAAGCATATACATATCACGCTATAACTTAATCAATACTGGGTATATTATCATAATATTACACGCACTGACGTATATATAAATATAATGAAATTATCAATATTCTGAAAGGTCAAAGGTCAAGGTATCATTTAGCAGAAAGGTCAAAATCACATTATTGGCTCTAATTCAAGAACGGGTTGTTATAGAAACTTGAGATTGGCACAAAATAGGGGCAAGATTAGGCATTCTTTGAATACTTGTTATAGAAGGGGTTGTTGTTTTACCCTCAGTCCATGTCCTCAAAATACCAAAACCTTCAATGTTAATGTTTAACGTTTTTGTTTGTGTGTGTGTGTGTGTGTGTGTGTGTGTGTGTGTGTGTGTGTGTGTGTGTGTGTGTGTGTGGATCCAGATCAATGGAACCACCAGGGCACACTAGAGAACCGGTTCTTTGATCACCACTAACAAGGTTCTTACTGTGGCCCGTTCCACTCCACCGGCCCCCAGTCAGACATGGCAGTGATACACAATAAACTGTCATGTTCAGTCCTGTCTAAAACTCAATAGTCCAGATCCATGTCAATACTAAACAAAAAATGAAGGCCATTCTATTCCTTCTGAACCTGTGTGTTACACCAGTAAGCTCAGTCCAGTCATCAGATGAAGTAGCCTAATCACACTAGACCCTCCTAGTGGCAGCAAATCTAATGTGCTACAGTAGTAGTCTAGTTACACTCAATGTAAGTTTTGGCTCAATTTCTCAGAAATTGGCCGACGAATCACAGTGAAGTATAGAGTCAGAGGGCGGGTGTAACAAAGTCACGCTGTACTCGATTCAGAGAGAAACAACCAGAAACAACCATAGAAGAAGAACAACAACAGGTGGTGATTTCCTGTTATCAAGGATGAGTGAAGAATGTGAGAAAACATCAGTAATCTTTAAATTCTTTTTACAGAAGTGACAACAGTCATGAAGCTTCATAATCCACCATTTTGTTTAGTCATTCCTAATGTCTACTTTCCGGCGTCTAACTACGTCATCCTAAAGATTACGCTGATCGGTTGTAGTACCATTCTATTGCATGCAGAAAGGTTTGAAAGACAACCTTTTAGCCCCACCTCCCCTGACTATGAAGCATTTCTAGACCTATACATGTAATGAATAGGGATAGTGCGGCTACGTAGGCTAACCTTTAGCATGAATTAGCAGCCACACCTCTGTCAGTCCCAGGGACACTGTAGCTACCAAACATAGTTTACCACCACTAGAGTCAGAATGTGAGAGTGAATAAATAATGCCTATGAAGCGTTCCTAGACCTATACATGTAATGAATAGGAATAGTGCAGCGAGGCTACAGATGAAGTGGTAACAATGCAAACATGAGGTAACGATAAATGCGTTCTTTTCTGTTACCTTTGATTTAAATACAAAACAAAATGAGGGCCATTGTATTATAAAAGCCAAGTGTCCTCTGTTTGCATGCATGTGTGTGTGTGTGTCCAGGGATTCACACAACATCCAGAAAGCTGTTTGCAGTTTGACATACAGTACCTATGTATTTTTGCTAAAGGAAGACAGTAGCAAAATCACAAATTCATAGGACCATTATTTTGGGATATATTAGTAATATTGGAATACAATAGCCTTAAAATCAATGTTGCTATGGCCAGAACGCTTTGGCGGGACATTTTCAAAAGTAACTAAGAACTGTAATGGTATTATTAAGTAGTCATATCAGGTACTTGGTATTGGTAAGTATTCAAATATAAGTACTTGTACTTGGTCTGTAAATCATGGTATTAATGCATTCCTACTGACCCTTGGTCAGGGAGTTACATTTTGACACATAGGCTCATCTTACAGGATCATTTTCAATAAGAGGGCTTGTCTGAAAGAAAATACAGTTTGCTAAAGTTGAGACATAAAAATAAGTTGGTTAGAGTTGGAAAAAAATTAATGTTTTAATAATGAAGACAAAAAATAAGCATGAAATGGAACACGCCAATATCCACAAACTTACCTACTAAGGGCGTTACTATTTACTATCATCACTTTGTCATCTATTTTAGACAATTGGTGCTATAGCATATTATCCATATATATCCATATTTCACAGTCTTATATTTTCAGCAACTATTTTATAACATCCATCATGCATTAAGAAACAAATCTCTAAATTTCCTTTACACTGACTTTAACTGTTATCTGGGGAGTACAGCGATTCAAGTCATTTTTTTGGCAGCAAATTCAAATGGCTCGTTAAAAAAAAAAAAAGAAGAAGATCCATGGCAGCTGAGTAGAAGCACTTTCAAAACATGACATACGAAAAATCCAAATGTTCACTGAGATGGAGGCATGTTGTTGTTCATCTCTTTGAAAGTGGATTTGTCAGAGTTTGAAGGATCTACTGATATAAACACCTTAAAATATACATGCATTGTGCTTTCAAATGCACTAATATCTGTCATAGTTAAAAGATCTATCAAGTAACAAACGCACGCTCCACAACTGAACATACCACACACACCCACACATCATCCATTTGGTTGGTAGCGTCAACGCATACTCCGATATTTACTGCAGCTGGCACATTCATTTCAGAAGCACAGCCAAACACACACACAAACACATGGCAGGCAGAGATAAGGAGGAAATGCTCAGTGCATACTGTGTGTCTGGAGGCCTCGGCTGCTCCACTCCCTCAGTACACACTCACCAGAACAGCTGACTGGCCACTTGTGTGTGCTCATTGAATCCAGTTCATGTTGAGGACAGTTTTAGAAAGTTGTGAGATGTTTGTCCGGAGCACTAGTAATCTCACTACACTGACAGAGGTTTGGTCTCTACACAGTCATTGATTATGCAGTATCACAACCAGAAGTAAGTAGAAGTAATTCCATTACTCTATTTAGGTATCTGTCCTTTACTTCAGTTAATTAGCAATTAATAATAATTAATAAATTTTTCTGGCAATGTTTTACTTTTACTCCCTACATTTTTGTATAAATATCTGTACTTTATACTCTTTAGTACATTTGTACATTAGTACATCAATAGTCCATCAAATCAATTAAATGTGATAATATGAAAAATAGGGTGGCACGGTGGTGCAGTGGTTAGCACTCGTGCCTCACAGCAAGAAGGACCCTGGTTCGAATCCCACACCAGACCTTTCTGTGTGGAGTTTGCATGTCCTCCCCGTGTTCACGTGGGTTTTCGCCGGGCACTCCTCCCACCATCCAAAGACATGCACTGATAGGTTAATTGGTTAATCTAAAATTGGCCATAGGTGTGAATGTGAGAGTGATTGTTTGTCTATATATGTTCAGCCCTGCGATGAACTGGCATCTCATACAGGGAGTACCCCGCCTTCGCCCATTGTAGCTGGATTAGGCCCCCAGTGACCCCCGCGACCCTAGTGAGGATAAAGCGGGTTCAGATAATGAATGAATGAATGAATATGAAAAATACAGTTAGCAAACTTAACGATACATCACTCATATCATATTACCAGTCAGCTGTCTAATCTGAATACATTGCTAACATTAGAACTATGGAGGGAGGACTAACCCTGTTATTTTTGTCGTGCTTTAATGAGTAGCCATAATCTCACTGCCATTGTTGTACAGACACACATCAAAACCAAACAACCATGTTGATTAAATCTTTGCTAATATTACACTCTAAGAAGTAATGTGTCAGAAATGACACAAAATGTGTTGAATTTCAATACATGTGGTGTATGTGGGACAACACATTTATCAATATGTGTCAACTTTAGGCAGAACGGAAAAGACAGCACGATCGTTTGGACGTGTCTTATGAGTACCAGAAATGAGAAATGGTGTTACGACGCTGAGGTGAAAGGTCAGTGAAGATAATAAAAAATCAAAACTATTTTGATTCTACATTCTGGATCTCTTCTGGATCACCACCAAAATGTGTTCCTTGTGACACTGCCAACACATCCTGAATTTTTTTTTAATCAAAATCCATTCAGAACTTTTCGCGTAATCCTGCTGACAGACAGACAGACAGACAGACAGACAGACAAGTGGACTCGAATTGAATACCTCTTTGGTGGACCTCTCTTCATTTAAAGGGGGGAGGTCTGCTTTGGTAGAGTATTTTTGTTGTTCAATTTTCTTTTGCAACCCAGGTTTCACAGGTTGATGTTGGATTTGATCACAACCTCATCCCTCCTGCCTTTCCAGAGATGCTAGACATGTTATCACCATTCACAGCCAGACGGTTGAATATATAAATCAGTTTCAGTACCTCAGACTCATATGAACTATACACATTACAGACATCCATAAACAGTCCCAACAAAAACTTTACATAATCCATAAACTCATAAAACGTCCTCTCTGTTGCCCCCACCCCTTCGGCTAATTCTGTATACTAGTTTAATCCAACCCATCCTGCTCTACTGTTCTCCCTGTGTGTTTAATATGCTCCCCATCACAAGGTCACACAAACTGCTGCCAAAATAATCAATCTCCCCATTACAGACCCCTCAGTCTAAAATAATAAAGCAGTCACGTGCTTCACACAGACCATAATCACAGTCTCAGACCACCCTCTGCTCATTCACTTTGTCCTGCTGCCATCAGGCTCTGAGGTGGAGGCGAGGATGCTTCAGCTGAAGCTTCGTCCTCTCTGCCATAGGAGCACTAACCCACCTGTAATGTGTGTGTGCTCCAATATGTGCATATGTCATGTGTGTGTTATTGTTACTGTTGTTGCTGTGTGTTTAGGACATGATGTGGAATGTAGTTTTTGTGGCTGTGAAAATAAATGTCCCCTCTGTCTGTCTGTCTGCCTGCCTGCTTGTCTGTCTGTCTGTCTGCTTGCTTGTCTGTCTGTCTGTCTGCCTGCCTGCCTGCTTGTCTGTCTGTCTGCCTGCCTGCTTGTCTGTCTGTCTGTCTGCCTGCCTGCCTGCTTGCTTGTCTGTCTGTCTGTCTGCCTGCCTGCCTGCCTGCTTGTCTGTCTGTCTGTCTCTCTTATTTGGGCTGTATTGGCCACACAGCTACTGGACTTACTTTTCCTTTATTCTGTCTGTTTAGTTTCTCACCTGGACAGGAATGATGGTTGGCTTAGTTTCTCTTCCTTTCACACTCATCCCACACATACACATATTATACAGTTCCATCCATACTATACCTTGCATCCACACTCATAATGCAGATGGATCACTCACACCTAATATTGATTTGGAGCATTCTTTTTTAATTTTAGTCATTTCAAATTAAACTTGGCTGCTCATTCTTGGTGTGTTTGATCTAGGAAATGTGTTAGTGGTGAATCTTTATTTTAAGACTTAATTCTCATCATATTAACAGAAACTCAGACCTGAATTATGAGCATTGCACAATACTTTAATTGTAATTGTCAAAGTAAAGTCTTTTCATTTAGTTTGGCACAATACATCATTTATAGACCTAACTGCATTTGATCATGTAATATAAAGTTAATGTGTTACAGTCAAATGGAAGATGGTGCTGGGTGAGTGGGAAGGAGGTGGAGCTGATTTCTCTTGAAAATTCTTTTGTATGTTTTCGTGTTTATTTGTTCCCCGAGGAGTTGCATGACCACGAATAAATGGTTTGTAATTTCTGAGCTACTTTAATTACTGGGAGGTTTTTTTGGACACTTTTAGTCCGCTTTGAGACCCATTCAGCGCCTCTATTGTTTACACTCAGGATGAGCTGTTACAGTAGCTAGAAGCTGACAGTGCTTTCACTGTTCCTCTTACCCCTCTATAACACAACTCTACACACTGTCATCTGCAGAAGTTGCATCTGCCACTGTTGGCTGTGTGTAAGAAGGGAACAAACTGGACCACAGAGGTGTGAGTGGAACCTTGTTGAGCCGTTGTAATAAATGTCCAAAATGTATGAACTTTTTCATTTCATTTTGTAATAAAGCCACATTTTGGAATAAACTGCCCTAGTGTAATTTTTAATAAATGTTGCCACATTATGTAATAAGTCATTAGATTTTGAGAAGATTATTACAAAATGAACTTGCAACTTTTTTATTCTCTAGAAAATGTAATAACATGGTGCATTATGTAATAACAACTCTAAAGCATAGTTTTTTTGTTAATTGTATAAGTATTTGTAATAGCTAGGCCTATATTTAATATCACTGTATTAGCCTAGTAGCAGTACTTAACAATTACTATCAGTACACTATTCAAAGGTTGTGTTAATGGAGAATATTCTATAAAATCCAGATTTTTTTGTTATTGGAAACCAAAACCACATCAAGAATAGTTCTAAACATCAACAATAAATGTAACCAACACATGCAGGCTTGTGGACAATTTAAAATAATAATGAAACAATGAAAATAAGTTCTACGTTAAATAATGTAAGTGTCTACTGCTTGTTTACAGAGCTGCTGTGACCAGACCATTTATCCACTAAGATTCATTTTAAACAAATATAAAAAAATCCTCAAAAAGCTAAACAAACAACCAAATTTCTATTTTGAAAATGTATCTGTGATTTCAAATTGTCGATCTCTAATATGTTTAATTACCAGCCAAACCATAAACCACTTGGAATGTTTCCTAAAAAGCTCCTTGAGTTTTAATACCACACCACCAAAGCGCCATGCTGCTGCAAAATGGAATAACTTATTACATAATATGGCAAAATTTATTACAAAATACATTGGGGCAGTTTATTACAAAATTCGATAAAAAAGTTATTACATTTTGGACATTTATTACAAAACGCACCGTTATTACAAAATGCGGCTCAACAAACCTGCTCCTAAACACCAGCAAGACCAAGGAAATTGTAAATAACCTCCACACATCTACCCCACAATTAATAGTTATCCTTTTCTATCACACACAAAAAAACTCCACATAGTACACTGTACAGACAAAGTTTAAATGAAAAATGTGGCTTATGCCTATTGTGCATGCAGACCATTTTGTCTTTTATCTCCATGTAATTAACATATCTACACAGAGGTGACCAGGTCTGCAAAGTATGGCATATGTTTCAAACAGAAAAAAGTGAATCTACAGCAGTGGTTGGTTGTTTTATAGGGGAGAGAACATGTCTTCTGTTATTCCACCTGGTAAGAGCATTAACTCCTAAGTGTTTGTGGTTTCAAAGATAGAGCTTCAACAATCACTGTGAAAGTATTTTGGAAAAAGCTGTCAACTCTTCATCTGGTAGGGTGAGGCAAGCAAACAGGATGATGGTACTGCAGTACTATAATGCCCTCTACTGTTAATTTAGCTGAAAACCAACCTGTCCTTTTCTTTACCATTACAAAAAAGGACAACCTTCTCGAAGTGGATACAACTGCTAGAGAAAACTACTGTTCATCAGCTTTAAAAGAAAAATAAAATAAACCAAGCAGAATGGACTCATTATATGACAATAAGATGTTCTGAAGACAAAACACATGAGCTGCTTGAATGACTTGACATATTAGAGGGCATTAAAATGAACAAGTAACCCCCCCCCCTCCCTTCCTCTGCTGTAAAAGTGTAATAGAGCAACAGTTACTTCGACTGACTTCTTTTCTTTCAATTAATTAGTTGTTTGTATTGTCAGAAAATTATGATTAATGGTTAGCATTCGTGCCTCATAGCAAGGTGGACCCTGGTTCAATTCCCACATCAGACCTTTCTGTGTGCATGTTCTCCTCATGTCTGCATGGGTTTTCTCCAGGTACTGTGGTTTCCTCCCACCATCCAAACACATGCACTGATAGGTTCATTGGTTAATCTAAATTGTCCATAGGTGTGAATGTGAGAGTGATTGTTTGTCTATATATGTTCAGCCCTGAGATGAACTGGCGTCTCATACAGGGTGTACCCCGCCTTCGCCCATTGTAGCTGGATTAGGCCCCCAGTGACCCCCGCGACCCTAGTGAGGATAAAATGGGTTCAGATGATGAGATAAGACATGATCAAGACAAAACCTTAAGAAATGCCATCAATGATATTGTGTAAAGAAAGAAAACTGTTATGGACATAAATGAACAAAATTATCAACACAAAATGTTTTTGAAAATACTATATCAAAAAATGTAAATAAACACCATAGGTAAGGGCAGAGTGGAACATATTGGTTGTTGGTTTCCTTTTGTATCTTCAACATTTAAAGTCAATAAATATCACACAATGAACCTTGAAATTCTATAAAACCCTCCTTGAAAAATGCAATCTGACAAAGCTGAAAACAGTTATTAAAAAATTATATTATGTACAGTAGTGACACTACTTTATCTGTATTCTATATAAGGTGTGAATGCAGTGATTTTAATTGCAATGGAGAATTTTCACCTGATGCTAATGCAGCTAGCATTATCTTAACTTAACCAGGTTTTGCTTAGCTACCATTTGCAAAACTAGTGCATTCTGAGTTCTACACCCTGTACTGTATATTCCATAAAACACAACTAAGATAAATAAAATAATGTGAAGTATAGTCATACAAATCAAGAAACATTATTCTTACTAAAATGCTATTTTTTACATGTCTACATTACATGCTGAGTTGAAACAGATATTTTCATGGTCAAATTATATTGCATGACTTTATTACTTGAATCACATTTAAATTTTGTGGGCTAATGATGTCTTATACTTTATTGAGTGGGGGTTTATGATTCTGACAAAGACTGAATTAGGCAGAAAAACTGAATATCTCTTATGTTAAAGTAGAAAATAGTACACTTCAGTCTAGAAGTCAGCATTCGAGTGAAAACACAACCATCCTGTAATTTTACAATGTGATACTGTGAACAAATGCTTGAAATTAAAACATTTTTTTACCCTTGATGAAGTGCAATGTACAATTACACCTACTTCATTGTTGAACAAGAAGCTACTATAATTTTTTTAACTGTAGAATTACAGAAATGTGTTTGTACTGATCTCAGCATGAAAGTAAAATCCAGTTAAATTAGATGTTGCAAAAATAAAAGCAGTTTTTCCAGCCTGTGTGAACAATGTAGGAGATGAAATCAGTGACAGAGGCTGACTTTGAAGATACCTGAGGAAAAGCAGCTGGTCTTTAATCTATTTGTTCTATTACTGATGCAAATATGTTAGCATGTCCTCCTTTGCCTCACTAGGGCAAAATGCCCAACACACAGCAGATCAGCATCAGTTACTATAGCAACAGCTGTGGACCAGACATGGCTGCCAAAGAGGGGTTGCAGCAGCCAGGCAGTGCGTGTCTGTCTGCATGGAGCTTCACACATGAGTGAAAAGCACAGCATCCTGACGCAGTGGCTCACTATGTGCCTGTGTTTTAGGAAAACCCTCTTTTGAGAAAAGGCTTCTCAATTCTTTTTTTCCTGTGGATCATACACTGTAATCTGTCCATAACGTGAGATTAAATTAGGTCTCAAAATCAGTCTCATATGGTCATGTTTGTCATTAATAAAAAATAAAAATGGATTACATTTATATAGCTGTTTTCTATTAATGCTTACTCAAAGTGTGTACAATGGAGCCATTATTCACTCACACATTCCCACTCTGGTGGTGGTAAACAACACATCTGTAGCCACAGCTGCCCTGGGGCAGACTAATGGAAACATGGCTCCCAATCCCGACCAATGGCCCCTCCGACAGCCACCAAACATTCACATGCATTCACACACTACTGTGAGTAGCGGTATTGGAGCCAAGGAGGGTGAAGTGTTTTGCCCAAGGACACAGCAGCACATGACTAGGACAGAGCTTTGTGTGGAACATCACAGCATTTCCTGTCCTCACTCAATCTTCCATGTTAAAACAATGTCCTACATTTACATAAATTTGGAACAGAATGAGTTCAGGATATGAGTTTGAGCAGATTCAGGCCTGGGAAACATACAAATGTGTCACAAATGTTTTTATACAATCCTTAAACAGTGAATGTGTGCTTATAACTAGAACAAAACATTGGTTGAAGAAATTTTGTTCAAGTGTTTTATTATAATTTCATTTTTGTTCATCTTATTGACTATGCCATTCACTTTGATCATTCATTCATTATTAAGCATTTTGTTGGTTACAGTGGCAAGGAAAAGCATGTTATCTTTTTCACATGGTTATCTGCATTAATTTGTTATAAAATCCTAAGTCAAGAATATTAACAAATATAAAGTGGTAATAATAAAAAAATATATAATAATAATGTGACACCTGGAGAAACAGCATCCTCTGTCATCCATTAGAATATCATTAGATGTTAAATGACAGCCACCTTGTACATTTGTCTTCCTCATGTTCATCTACTGTCAGCAACTGGAGATCAGATCAACAGTTAAACATGTCTATGTCCTTGTTACTGTGTCACTGTCACTACATAGGATGAGGAGGAGAATAAAGCCTGACAGCCACTGCTGATGGTAGATAATTGTTATGGTTCATGACAAAGTTCAGTGACTGGTTTTAAAATAAACCTATATTTGTTTGTGTTGTGTTTTTCACTCAGTGCCTTTTCGTAATGGGGAAGCTGACATTCTCCTGGTTGTTTTTCTAGGTACTTTAAAGGTGTCATTCCACCGAAAACCACTTTTCCATGCTCCTTTTGAAATCTGATGGGTCACCCTGAGTTACCAACACATGCTACATTTACTGCGTGGTGTGTCACCTCCACTGGCTGTATTTCCCATTCATGGAAAACTACACAGAGAAACGACCCACTCTGAAAAAGCCTGTCCACTGCATGTCACAAGGACATTGGTGTCACCCATGTGGGGTTAAGTCTGTTCCCCATTGCAGCGAATCTGAAGTAGCATTAGCATTAGCATCTACAAGAGAAGACAGTGCCACAGGAGCTGCTGCACAAACTTGAAAAAAGTGTGCTCTCTGTGGAAATTAAGCATAATTTTTCCCTGTTTGTTTTCAAAACAAGCAATGGCACTAAACCTAGCTGGAGGCTACTCTGGGATGGTAAACACACACAGAGCCAGAGGAGAAGGGGGAGTGTTCCTTCATGT
>CM035787.1:25728620-25998620 GCA_020466265.1 Siphamia tubifer | reverse complement strand
TTAAAAGTAAAAGAAAATGTAGATTTTAGATGTAATGTATTGGTCTCAGTGGGGAAATGTGTCTTCACTGACTGAACATTAAACATTAAACCATTAAAATGAACCAGACATGTGGGTCATTTTCATACCATTGTGGTTGTTTTAATTGTCACTTTCATCTTCAACAATGTTTGTTGATGGACGTTTGGTGAAATATCGATCCAAAGACGATTGCCTTTGACAACTTTTCATAATCATCCTAAAATGCACAAGACATACGTCGTCAAAGTGGGCGAATGTTTTTCCATAGTAACGCGTGGGTAATACATTATCCCGCTTATTCTACGGTTATTACGTCTTATTACTTCTACTACTCTAACAGACTGGATAAAATATTCGTTACAACGTAGCGAATATTTACTTTCAAAGTGGCCGAACGACCTGCGGAGTGATATGGTACAGTGAATCTGAAGTGACAAAACCCGTTGCCAGCGGGTGGTTATCAAAAAAAATCCGCCCGTTGAAAGCTGGGAACGTCAATTCAAAGTGAATAGGAGCTGCTGTAACATTCTAGAGGGCCGTAGAATAAATCAGGTTAACAGGTGCACATATGAGTTTTGGGGAGAAATCCAGGTGTGTTGATATGATTTCTTATAATCAGATCACTACTTTTATTTGATAAAACAGATCAGATTATCCTGTTCACATGATCACTAGAATAATCCCATAACTCCAGAAACCAGATAATGATCTGAGTATTAGAGTGGATCTAAACAAGCTTAAGGAGAATCCATCCACCTTTCATATTCCTAATGTGAAGCCCACTAAGGAAATTATTCTCATATTGTTGATGAAGTTATAAAGTTAGTATGTACTTGGATTTTACATGAAACTACCTCTGCATAAATTCTATGTAATTCTCATTGTCATCCTTCAAAGTGAACATCAGCACTGGTTGTTACTGATTCATAATATGCCTTTTCAGGATGGACATTCATTCATTCATTCATTCATTCATTCATTCATTCATTCATTCATTCATTCATTCATCTATAGTCTGTCCATCCATGGGAATGGATGTCTCATCAGTGAGTGGATCAGTGTGGTTATCCCCAAGATTTCTTCTTTTTCCCACTGGGTTTTGGAGTTTGTTCTTGCCCAGAAGGAGGACAGTGGATGCTTGGGACTTTTATCTATTTCTGTGGTTGATTGTAGGTTTTTTTTGTTTGTTTGTTTGTTTTTTGTAAAACCCTGTGAGATCACATTGTTGTGATTTGGGGCTCTATAAATAAAATTGAATTGAATTGTATTTTCATCTAAAACTGTTAATGAATCACAGGGTTGTTAATGTAAAATGTTTATTGACTTCTATACTTAAATACAGCAGTTAAAGTGATTGAAAATCACGTTCGCATCCAACCAAATAGAAATCTGAGTTTTTACATGCATGATGCAGCACTGCTCACATCCCTCCTCCCCCAGTAGAGATGTCATTTAGTGAAATGCAAGCACACACAAGCAGGTAAACATCTACAGCGGCTGGCACACTAGTTATGTATGCATGGATGCTCATCTGCCTCAAACATTTGTTGCACTGAGTTCACCACCTATCATTTAGCAGCTAAGTCACATGGAGCGAGTTTGCATTGATGCCTACATTTTACGGGTGTAATTTTATATGGATGATAGAAATAAATATTTTATACAATTTCTTTAATTTTCCGTATTACATGTGCTGAACAATGCAGTGTGTGCTAAAATTGATTTCATTGTTATTGTTTTTTTTTAATCTATTCATGTAATTTATTCAATCACTGCCCTTTTTATTCCTTGCTTTTAATCATACAGAAGTTTTGTGAATCTTAATATATTCATGTATTTTTACAGAGCAGAAATAAATAAATACAACTCTATAATAACTGCTTGTGTTTTGTTTGTTGGTGATCTTTAATGCACTGTGGCTCATGATGTTGAAATAAAATATTTTACCTCCTCTGTTGAAATGATTGTGATCTACACATGTAGTTTCTGGTTTGATTTTGGATCCTGTCACCTCCAGAACATTTTCTGATGATTCTTCCATAGTCAGATGCATTGGCAGCCATGACGGGAAGGAGTTCAGGGGATTAATGGAGCAGTCAGAGCCACGTTAAAGGGATAGTTCAGTATTTTTCCACATGTGTATGGCATCATCGTCTTTACTCGGTGCACCCACAGTGACTTACTTCTGACTGTCCTGTGAGCCCAGTTCTGGTCTAGTTTTGGTCAAAGCGAAAGTAGTGCCGGCAGGTTTCCTGGGGTCAACAAAATAAAACATGTGTCTTCTCAAAACAGTATGTCTTTGAAGGAGTGATTTATTTGCATAACAAAACCATCATGGAACAAAAACTCACCTTGTAATTGCTTGGAGCTACTTTCTCTCAATGTCCATTGTCACTGCTAACTGCGAACCTTAGCAAACTACTTTCATCAGTTGTTCGGCAGTGTTTGTGGCTGCTACGTGCAGGCACACAGCTGTTAGCAGTGACAACGACCATTGATCGTTATTGGGAGAAAATAGCTCCAAGCAATTGCAAGGTGTGAGTTTTTGTTCTGTAAATAAATAACTCTTTCGAACACATACTGTTCTGAGAAGAAACACGTTTAACTTTGTTGATCTACTTTTGCTTTGACCAAAACCAGATCAGAACTGGGCTCACAGGACACTGTCAGGGGTAAGCCTCTGTGGGTGCACCAGATTAAAGATGCTGATTTTATACGAACCCATGTGAAAAATGCTGAACTATCCCTTTAAGCTCAACATTAGCAAGACTGATGTGGTGGTGGAGTTCAGGTGGAACTAGAATCATCTTAACCCAATCACCATACATGGTGAGGAGGTGGAGATTGTGAAGTCATACAAGTACCTTGGGGTCCATATGAACATTAAACTGGACTGGTTTTAATAACACACAGGCAATTTACAGGATGTTCTTCCTGAGCGGAATTAAGTGGTTTGGTGTCTGCAGTGGGCTCCTCAAGACCTTCAACCAGTACATGGTGGCCATTGTACTATGGTCTGCTGTAGTGTGATGGGGGATAACATTTGGACTGGTAAGGATCACTGGTTCAACAAGGTAGTGAGTAAAACCCATTGTGTGATGACACAGGACCTGGACAGTCTGGACTTAGACAGTCTGGACATGGACAGTCTGGACATGGACAGTCTGAACCTGGACAGTCTGGACCTTAACGTCTTCATGATGAGCTGTGGCTGATGGGCAGCTCCTTCAGCTGGTGAATTATTCCACCCAGGTGCTGGACTGAATGTTTCAGATGCTCCTTTGTTCCGACTGCCATCAGGCTGTGCGACAGCAGCTTGGCTTGAATTACATTCTGCTCTAAAGGGTCTTTTTGCATCTGTCATGCACACATGTCAATGTTACCTGCTGCATACACTTTATTTTTAATCATTTAATCTATTTTTAAGATTTTTATCTTCTCTGTATTTCTCAATTTTATTCGGTGGCACTTGTGTTGTGCTACTTATGTTATCTCATCTATTATTTATTCTTGATAGATGAAGTGTAACTGGGACTCAGCATATAATCATTTCACTTCAAATATTATTACTGATCAAATATGAATAAAATCAGAAACCATTTTTGTAAAAATGAAATTATTCCAATTTAAACAGTGACTAGAGATTAAAAAAACTAAATTAAAAAAAGGTGTCAGTGCAATATATCTTTTCTTTTTTTTAATTCCAGTTCCCACTAACTGTGATCACTTTTTTTTTTTTTACTTCATCTAGCAATCTTCCTCTTCATCTTAGCAATAATTCTTTTGTTTTATAAATCTGATACAGTACAACATTTTTCACCATGTTTCTTGAATTTCCAAGCATGTTCGGCTCCTTAAAAGGCTATTCATTAGACCTACAGTATAATAATAACCTTTACCATTTCAAGAGTTCCACTGCTGTTGGCAACAGAGGTGGCAAATGTCCAGACATTCTTTCCTTCAGAACAGCAGATGCAAGTACAGATAAGAAAAATATTCTAAGGTAAAAGTACTGACCTTCAACCTCTAGTAAAAGTTAGAGATTTCTACAACTACTTTGGTGCAGATCTATCTCACAACATCCACGTATCAATTAGTTTTCCTGGTCCCAAATGTTTCAGAATACTTTAAGTCCAGAAGAAATTGTGTAAAATACAGTAGATAACCATTTTCTATTGTCTTTTTTTCCCCTTGTTCCATCTTTTGTGACTCTATCTATCTTGCATGACATGCACTCCTCTTTAAACCAAGGGGTTTTATTCCCTCTCTGTATTTTTGCTCCATCAGACTCAAATCAGGAAGGGAACACAGTAATGAAATATTTCCACTTTTTTTTCTAGCCATGGCTGGACTATTTACTACTACTACTGGACTTTACTACTAGAACGTACAAACCTACAACAAACACATTTAAAATTTGATTAGATTTTACAATTTTTCACATCACACAAAAGCTTGATTGATCAGACTGAGTTGATATTCGGTCCTGCCCTGTATTAAAGAAAGGATACAAGTGTGACAGATTTAGTTGCTGTGTCATTTTACACCTTACTGTAAAGGTCACAAAAGGAGAAGTGTTATTTTGACTAATTTCCTTTTCAAATAGAGGAAGTGTTGAATAACTCTATGACTATGAGTCAGGGGCAGACTGGTCATCAAGAGTACTGGGGGTTTTCCCAGTAGGCCATTGGGTCAGCGGACAGGTGCAACCAGAGAGAAAAAAAAAATGCAGGTTCCAATGCCTAGAGAAGCCATGAGGTTACTTTCAATATGGTTAATATTTCATTTGTCTTTTTTTTTTTTTACAATCCTGATGCTGTTTCAGGTAAGAATGTTACTTCTACATGAAATATTATCCAAAGCTGTAATGAAACCAGAACCAAGAACGGACTCAAATGCAGAACTCAGACACCAGGTTTCAGTATAAGACAATTTATTGATAATAATTAAATGTAAATGTGCTGAGAATCCCTCTCCATTTCTCTGCTGGTCAGTAAACGCACCACGGACAAGGCAAAAAAAAAAAAAAAAAAAAAATCCATAAAGTCAGAAAAACATGGGTCAAACACCATAAAACAGTCTCAAAAAAGGCAAATCCAAGAAATTTTACCTCGGTCCAGAAACGAGTCAGGTATTGGGTTCAAGCAGCTTGAAGTACTGGGGAGGAAAACACAGGCTTTTGGTGACGGGGCAGGCAGACGGATCCACAACAAGACAAAACAGGGACAGGCAAAGATCACAGAAACCAGAAACTAAGTCATACCCTGAAAAACTCACAGATAGATTGAAGTGCTCATCGGTCGCTAGAAATTGCAGACGAACTCGCACTGAAGGGTGACACAAACGAGGTTTAAATACCTGAAGAAACAGGTGAGAGACATTTGGAGGAAATTAACGAGGGGGGCAGAAAAACACTGCTGGTGACAGGAAGGAAAGTCAGAAAACATGAACATGAACCAAATAACAAAATAAAAACCCCAACACGAACAATGACAGAAAAAGGCAAAAGACGTACAAAAAATAAGACAGCACACGACACCTGATACTGGATCATCACAAAAGCTTAATCTACTTGTTAGCATTGAGTCATGCCACTGATATATATATTTTTTATAGTGTTCTGTATTAATTATACAATTACTTGATTGAATTGGATGAATAGTATTGCACGTGTTATTTATTTCAAATGTGCTACAATGATTTCATCATGTTAATATGATATATTGATTACTATATTGATGCATTGCTGACTGAATTAAGGTTCAAGGTTCAATGTTACTTTATTTGTACCCATAGGTAATTTTTTTGCAGATGGAGTAAATGTGTTTGGCATTCCATAAGACACATATTCCTGTTAAGCAGGAACCTGATTGAATGTCAAAACAAGACAAAGGACAAAAGGACAAAAAAAAAAGTGCTGTGTGTTCCACCATTCACTAGTTTAGCAGCATGGATGAGAAAAAGCATAAAATAAATAAATAAATATATAATTAAATAAGACCAAGATACAATAAAACACAATAAAATCCTCAAGAAATAAAAACAGGATAAAAATCTAAGTTTAGTAATTTAAAATCAGGTCACAATAATAATAATAAATAGAGCAAATAAATAAATAAATAGGGTAAACAACTAAATAAATAAACAAGTGCATTGACACAATTTTTTTTATTGAGCTCAGTGATGGTGACAGGAACAGTTATTTTGTTATGCTGTGTCCTATCTTTAATGTATTGTAGATTGAATTTGGACTTTAAAACAGCTAATGTTACTTATGTAATTATGTGCACACTAGATATAGATCATCATTTTTTTTTAGTATTTGGTCCTGTCCTGTACATATTCAGGGTTTTCTGATATTTTAATACAGGGGTGTCAAACTGCAGTCCTCGAGGGCCGGTGTCCTGCATGTTTTAGATGTTTCCCTCTTCCATTATACCTGGAGGCCATTGCATCATTATCAGTCTGATGAGGAGCTGATTATTAACTCTTTATGTGTTAGGGCTGATGCATTCTGAATGGATGATGTTGTTTAAATATTCAGAAAAATTCAACTGTTTTCCTTTTAGTTTTGTGCATGGAAAAGGTGCCAAAAAGCAAGAGTTTTTTGTTTTATTTTATTTAAACATTTTTCAAGGCAAAATTAAAATTGCTGGGACCAAATTACTAGGGTTTTTTTTTGTTTTAGTTTAGTTTATTTCAGTCATATATTCACTTCAAAGAGAGAGAGAGAGAACAATACAGAATTTGACTGAAAAGGGCTCAGGCAGAAGCAAAGATTATTAAGTAATAAGTAATTTTCCACATTATTTGTCATTTTGTAAATATTTATTAGTTTTTGTTGCTCATTTTGTTTATTTTTCTACATTTTTTTTTTTTTTTTAAATTTAGTATTTTTCTTTGATTTGTGTCTTACTTTGCTCATGTTACAATTATTTTGTTAGTTCTCAGGAGTTAAAGGTTTAAACTGAATCACATGGAAGAGGGAAATATCTAAAACATGCAGGACACCGGCCCTCAAGGACTGGAGTTTGACACCTATGTTTTAATAGATGCTAATCTGTCCAACCAGTCCTGAAGTCGACATACGACTGCACTGACCATGTGTGAAAATCCACTCTACTGCTTCTGCTGCTGGACTGGCAGGAGCGTTTGCTTTATCGCCTGCAAACCCTCTTTAGTTTCCCCCACACATATTCATTTTAGCCACCGCCCACATCCAAAAGGTTTTCCCCCCATTTAAACTCTGTTGCACTTTCCAGACACATGGATTCACTTCTGTAAATTATCCAGCATGAAGAAACGAGCTGTTGTTTCATTGTCTCATTTTTGGTTTTATTTTGAAAAACCAATGAACGAATGATACGTGGATTCAAAGCCATGAAAGCTGTTTACTTCTACAAGAATTTAATTTGTCCTCAAGTTCCATTTTTAGAGCAAAATGAACTCATAATTAAGGGTAAATATGCAACTGTATATTGTCCATTAGATTTCATTATCTTTTTGATAAGCTCATTCTTTCCTTACCTGTATCATCATATTGTATTAAATATTCAAATCTGCTTTCACTTGTGACATACTTTGAATATGAGCCAGACTTGATCAGGTTTTGCTAATTACAGACAACATGCAGGATGGGTTTTCAGGGATATGTGCACATGATGCAACGCGAGGCAAAGCTGTAGATTATATGATCACCTACATTTCACATTCAGTGTGTGTGTGTGTGTGTGTGTGTGTGTATTTTTCAGTGGAATAAAAATAAAATTTCACAATTACAGATATTTTTTCTTTTTAACCATTATTGTTATTTTTGTCTTCACAACAGTCACAACACACCCCGACCTCCTTAGACATTTTGACCTGATTTACCCAATCTCTTATCATTGTGGAAACACATTTTTTTGTGACTGTGACCTTTGACCTACATTCACCAAACTGTAATGTAATCTATTTTGGATCACCTTGTAATTGTCCTGAAAACTTCCTGGAATTTGGTCCAGTAGTTTTACAATCAGACATACTGTACAGACAGACAGACAGGCAGACAAACAAACCAACTCAGGGGGGGGGGGATTACAACAACAAAATAAAAGTGGCATTTAAAAAAACTGCTGCAAGAGAAAAGGGGCGTAAAATGTAAAAAATAAATTAATGAATTAATGAAACCTATTAAAACAAAAATAGAAAATTAGAAAATTTGGGTAACTGTGAAAACTGTCAGAGGTAAATGACATATAACATATAACTGAAATAAGTGAGATATTAATGTGCAACATTGTCAGGGTTAAACAGTATGAACAGTCAGAGAAAAAAAGCATGATTATACTATGAAAGTTTGACATATAAGCTGCATAATGTATCAGAGATAATCAGTATGGTATAAATATATGGATATAAAATGGATAAACAGCATCACAGTTGAAGTATAAACACTGTAAACAGTCGGCTATTGTTGTGGACTCCTGTCCTGATAGTGGAAGGAAAGAAGGAGTTCCTGAGTCTGGATGTTCTGTACTTCACACTCTTGTATCCAGAGGAAAGTAACTAAGTAAAAGTACATCATTACTGTACTTAAGTAGATTTTTTTAGGTATCTGTATTTTACTGGAGTATTTATTTTTCTCACAACCTTTTACTTATACTCCCTACATTTATGTATAAATATCTGTACTTTATACTCTTTACATTCTCAGAATAGACTCATTACTTTTTCAAACTAGACAAATGTGACAGTATGAAAAATAAGTTGTAAATCAGAATTTGTGACTCACTATATCATAATTGTGATATAGTAAGTATAGATCATAATAGATCATGATAGTGACCCCCCCCCCACACACACACACACATCACCACCACAATGTAATCATATATTCCTTGTGACACTCCCAACACATTCAGAAAATTTCATCCAAATCCATCCATAAGTTTTTTACTTACCTTGATGACCCCCCCCCCTCCACCGCCACCCCAGATCACCACCAAAATCTAATCATTTCCAGATCTCCCCATTACCAACCTACCCTGTAAATTTCATCAAGATCCATCTATAACTTTTTGAGTTAACTTGATAACTAACAGGCAGACAAACAGACAACATAACCTCCTAATAAATGACAAAACAGCAGGGGTGCTCCAGAGTCACTATCCTCCATGTTTTAGATGTATCCCTCATCTAACACCCCTGATTCAAATGATCATCCTGTCATCAAGTTCTGCAGAAGACTGATAATGACCATCAGGTGTGTTGGAAGAGGGTAACATCTAAAACATGCAGGACAGCGGCCCTCAAGGACCAGTACTGGGCACCCCTGCAAATACAGAGATGACATTGGAGTAAACTGTATGATGTTAAACACAGAGGCAAGAATACATCAAAACTCAGACATTAATTATAACTCAAACAGTTTCACCATCTGTATGTAAAGAGACACCAGACAGTTGTTTAGGACTTACTTTCATGTAGATTATTTTATTCATATTCTCAAGAATCAGGAGTTTACTTTTCAGTTCTGATGTTCACTCCGTTTGCAATACTACTGAGGGTAGTTGAGTGTTAAAAAAAAAAAATGCAAATTCAACTTTGAAGATCATTTCACTGTATGAACAAAACATATTTCATGTTTTGTCTCACTGACTTAATGTCATTTGTGAAAAATACATCCATTCCTCACATTCAGCTCCAACACATTCAAATACAGAGACGGATAATGATATATTGAAACAATGTGGAACAGAATATGTGAGAAGGTGATTTGGACAAAAAACTTTAATGGTTCTGGAAAGAAAATGTAGTGTTGTGTAGTGATGACTATATCATATTCAATAAGATCATATTTGTGTCATCACGAGACAGTGAGAACCACGTGTAAAAGAACAACTTTTCATCAGAACCAGAACCATCAGGTTCAGAAACAGCTGCTACCTGGATGCCATGAGCAGAGGTAGGAAGTAACTAAGTAAAAGTACTTGGTTACTGTACTTAAGTAGATTTTTTTTAGGTATCTTGAGTATTTATTTTCTGGAATTTTTTTTAATTTTTACTCCCTACATTTGTTCATAAATATCTGTACTTTATACTCTTTACATTCTCAGAATAGACTCGTTATTTTTTCAAACTAAACAGATGTGACAGTATGAAAAATAAGTCACTTCAGAGGGAAAATAAGTGGAGAAAAATTGTGATTGTCTATATTATAATCATGACTTTTATTTCATAATTTTGAGTTTTTACCTCACAATGTTGATTTTATCTCATAATGATGAATTGAATTTCATGCCTCATATTTATGACTTTTGTATCTCATAATTTTGTTTTTTTTATTTCATAATTTTGAGATTTTATCTCACAATTCTGCTTTAATTTTAATCTAAAAAAATGATGACTTTATCTCAATTGTGACTTTTTATTATTTTCATTGTTTCCACAACTTCCTGTCCATACACACAAAACTGAGTGTGACCTGATGAGCCATATTATCTACACAGTAACTCACTTTTAAAGGCTTTATTTTTGGATACTTTTGAAACCTTTATGATTTTTCCTGGTTAAATAAGTATTATTTCATCCATGTAAAAAAAAAAAAAATGCAGTTTTACTTTTTGCTTTATTACAATTGAGAAGTTGTACTTTTTTTTTTTTTACTTTTACTTAAGTTAAGGAGTTGAATCAGTACTTCTACTTTTACCAGAGTATTTTTTTCACACCAGTAGCTGTACTTCTACTTAAGTACAAGTACTTGACTACAATGAATGTGAGTACTTTGACCACCTCTGGCCATACAATAACTGAACACTCTGGTGTTGTTCATTCATTCATACAAGTGAAATATAATAACACCAAACAATATTCAATCAGACTTATGTTTACAGTCCAATTATTTCCCCTTCTTTTCCACATTTATTTATTATTATTATATTATTTGTACCTCACTTTTATTGTTTTTCTGTCATATTTCAAATATGTAGTTCTTTTTTCATTTTTAGTTCCAGTTAATGCTGTGGATGGTAATTTCATTCTTCATGTCACATGCTGAATGGCAATAAAAGATCTTGAATCTCATAAAAACAGACCTGTTTCTGCTTCATCATAATACAATGTCCAATGAATTTGACACAGATTCTATTGAACTTAAGCAGGAGTAGTCATAGTAGGATGATTTCCATATCTTTCAGTTTATCACAAACAGATCTGGAGATATTATGTGGTTTCTACTGGACAGGAAGGGAGTGAAAAAATAATTTGGAAAAAAAAAAGGAACTGAAGCAGTGGTAAAAGATATTTATGGGTATGTCTGTCTCATACACACCCATATAACAACATGAGTTCTCCTGTTTTTAGGACTACACAGAATAATAACAATCCTATTGCATTGTGTGGGTAATACAAGTTTGAATTGGAATAGTATGTATTCAGCTGTAATGTATGAAAGGTGTTCATTTCTCTTTAGTGTTGTAATAACGCATGTTCTCCTGGTCAGATAACAGTTGGAAAAGAGACTCATACTCTCAATAACATAACTGGTTAAAAACAGGGTATAATGAAGTAAAAAATATGTCAGAAAAGGACAAATTCAACACATATCCTTCAAACTCAGGCGAAGTCAGTCAGAGTTTATTTCTAGAGTGACAAATCATAACAAACATTATCTCATGATAGAAAAAAATTAGAACTGGTTAAGACAGACTTCTCATATTTGGCTTAGGCCCCGCGTACTGTTTCCATCAGTTTATGAATATTTCCCTCTACTGTGCATTTCAGTTGAAGTAAAGTTTACATTTGTGTTGTGTGGTGAGTAGAAATTTGAAATGTAATCAGCTATAAAGTATGGGAGGTGTTTGTTTCTCCTTAGTGTTAGGATAATACATGCTCTCCTGGTCAGATAGCACGTTGCAGATGCATCCCCTCAATAACACAACTAGTTAAAAAGAGGACATAAGAAAGTAAAAAGATATCAGAAAAGGAAATACGGAGTATCCTTTAAACGCTGTCAAAGTCAGTCAAAGTCATCAGTTTCTGACTTTTTAGCTCATATTTTCAACTCCTTTTCTCATAATTATACATTTCTTATCTCATATTTATGACTGTAATTCATAATTTTGACTTTTTATCTCCTAATTATGCATTTGTTTAATCTCATATAGCCTATGATCTTTTTATTATGTCATAATGATGTTTCATCTAAATAGTGACTTTTTTTTTCTTCCATTTTTCCTAACTTTCCTGCCCATACTCACAAAACTGAGTAACATGACCTGATCAAACACATCATCTACACAGTAACTCACTTTTAAATGCTTTATTTGATTTGGATACTTTTGAAACATTCCTGTTTTTTGGTTAAATAAGTATTATTTAATCCATGGCAAAGAATGCAGTTTTACCTTTTACTTTACTACAATTGAGAAGTTATACTTTTACTTCAGTAAAGGAGTTGAATCAGTACTTCTACTTTTACCAGACTATTTTTCCACACAAGCAGCTGTACTTCTACTTAAGTACAGAATGTGAATATTTTGACCACCTCTGCTCTATTGTGTATTTCAATCAAAGTAAAGTTGCATAAAATGTGAACAGTCACATAAAGAAAAAGTACCTTACATCTGTTACTTCCACTTGCTTTAATTAATTGTGTGGTACATGTGGTAATATGTCTGGCCCTTAAAGGTCAACATTTTATCTTAAAAAAAAAAAGAAATAAAAACTAGAGGTGGTCAAAGTACTCACATTCAACTGCTTTACTGAAGTAAAAGTAAAAAAGTACAACTTCTCAATTGTAATGAAGTAAAACTGAATTGTTTTTGCTATGGATGAAATAATATTTATTTAAGCAGGAAAAAAACTGAAAAATGTAAAAAAAAAAAAATATCCAAAAATAAAGCCTTTAAAAGCGAGTCACTGTGTGGATCATTATTGGGTCATGGTACTCAGTTTAGTGAGCATGGACAGGAAATATAATTTAAAAGTCAGAAATAGGAGATTTAGAAAAAGGCATACTCATGAAAATTTAAAAAATCCAAATCGTGACAAAAAGTAAAAATTCAGAATGAGATAAAAAGTCTCAATTATGACATTTCTGATTAACAACTTATTTTTCACACTGTCACATTTTTCTAGCTTGAAAAAGTAATGAGTCTATTCTGAGAATGTAAAGAGTATAAAGTACAGATATTTATACATAAATGTAGGGAGTAAAAGTAAAAAGTTGGCAGAAAAATACATACTCAAGTACAGATACCTAAAAATTGTACTTAAGCACAGTATGGAAAATAAATACTGAAGTAAAGTACAGCCAACTAAAAATAATTACTCAAGTACAGTAAGGGAAGTACTTCTGCTTAATTACTTCCACCTCTGATAAAAACATCCAAATCATCTTGAGTCTAGTCTTGCAGACCAGTGGTTGAAGCTTTCCCCGCACACATCAGGTGAAGCAGAGGGAGAGGGAAGGCCCCCACCTTACCCCCCTACCCCCCAAAAACACATCCTCAAACCTACAAGGACACTGCGACCACATCAGAAAAACACAGTCGGTCAAAAAAAAATCCCAAACAAACAGCTAATTAAAGTCCAGCACACAAGCGGAACATCCGGGAAACACAACCTGATCTGCAAAAGACGTGGAATGCCTTATTTTTTTCTTCCGCCCTTCAAACCCGGTAATGATGGAGAAGTAAAAAGCGACATGATTGGTGGATGCAGCTAGCAGAGGAGAAATGTAAACCTCTTGGTCTTGTTGCATCGGGGGGGTAGAAAACCGAACGTTCCCCTCTTGTTTTTTTTCCCCCTCCTTCCGTCAATGACAGCAGCAGGAGCCAGCCGGCAGAAAGAAGAGACGGATTTGCCTGAAAGTCTGCGGTAAGGGCAACAAAACCCCAAACACACGCACCTACACTCACATAGACAGCAGGCAATGTGCGCGAGCCTCACACCAATGCCAATCAGCAGAAAGGGAGGAAAAATGCACACAATACACAATGGTATTGCCTGGGGCTGCCGCGACAGCTCTCAGACAAACCCGGGACAGACTCACTCGTTCGTGCTTGCTTGACAGCTGCAGGGCCAATGGAAATATGCATGGAGCCAGCTGCGCTAGGCTGCAGCCAATGGCAAAATGTGAAAAGCTGAGCTGCGTCTGGATCCAAATGGTAATGTTAGGCTGGTTGCAGCAGCCACACCGCCGCCGCCGCTGCTAAACTTCCACCAAATAAAGAAAAGCTGTTTGTGTTTTGGCTGCTGCAGTGGCCATTTTAGGTAAGAAACGATCTTTAATTTTGAGTCTTTGTGGGTGTTGAAGAGGAGAGACGTGTGTCTAGACTGGACTGTGATGGCAAGACTCCGGCATCCAGACTGAATGAACTCCGTGGAGCTGCTCGCTTTATGTGGATTAAATAGATATTGCACAGAGTTCCACTCCTCCTCCCTCTCCTCCTCCTCCTCTTCTTTCCTCTCTCTCCCTCCTCCTCCTCCTCCTCGTCCCCTCCTCACCTCCCCTTCCCTCTCTTCTCTCCCCTCCCTCCCCTGCCTGCTAATTTTTTATGCATTTTTCTAACTGTCATGGCGATTTGTGTCCTTGGAAATAAAAAGCGCCAGTGTTTTTCGGGCTAACCGGGAGGATGTCTCGTCGGTGAGAGCGCGTGTCCGGTGTCCGGAGCAGGTGAGCAGTCCGCCGGGGAGGGTTTTACGGTGGAGAGATGTGCCCGGGAAGGAGTTTTAGCGGCTGTCCACACGTGTAAGGACTCGGAGAGGGCTGTTATAATGTATTTACAACAGCGATGCAGTGACATTACAGGGCTAGCGGAGAGGGCTAGCTCGGTAGCTACGCTTGCTAACATAAAATAGGACACAGTGTCTTTTTCCCTTTGTGGGTGTATGTGCTGTGTGTTTGTTATTTTCATCTCAAGTTGCCGTTTTGCTTGCCGGGAACTTCCTATTCACCCCATGACAAGCTAGCTCTCCCAACTTGTGGCCATCTACTGGCTTGCTACAGACAAGCTAGCTGCTGTGCGTGTTAGCCCCTGCGTCTGCTAGCAATCATTAGAGCCAAAACCTCAAAGGAGGTGTAAGCTAGGTTGTTAGCTTGTTAGCTTCTTGAAACATTTGCAGCTGTAGCAGTGTAGTTTGTGTACCGGCAAAAAGTGAGCCATTCAAGTACACCGAGTCACGAAGACTATCCACTCTACTCACTTTCACCTGGCCAGGTGTAACAGTCCTGCATCACAGACAAAGGCTGTGCTACAGACCAACCCAAATCACTGTAGGATGTCTTTATGTGTAGTTGGAGAAAATATGAATATGCAAAATACATCCATGACCCTGAGCTTATTTTTTTCCAAAGCAATTTGCCTTTTTTGCACGCTTGGATTATAATGGTCCTAACTCCAACTCTGAATTTTCTTTGAAAAGCATGTACAGGGCTCAGCTGTCAGTATGTAAATTTCAATAATATATTTCCTTAGAGCTTAATGTTGCCATTTCACTTGCTACTAAGGGGGACCCATCATGGCTGATTCAATAATTTTATTGTCATTATATGTACATGCATAATGATATTTAGCCAGGTAGTTCTTGGCTCAGGTGGAAAGTAATATATGACTCATCCAGAAGTCAGAACTTTCCCCAGGTCACGAAAAAAGGTATTTGTTGTTTGAATTAATTAATTATATAATTTTGATGCATTGTATGTGACTATCTTAAATTTTAAGACATGACACATATTGAAGTTTTCCCATAACATTTTTTTGAAACTCCTTCAACAAGGGAGCATTTTCAGGTATGGGCATGCACAGTAAATCTACCAAGATCTTTGGAGTTCATTGATTATATGACATATTGGTACAAAGAGTGAAAATTAATTCTAGTACATTCTATATTCAGACAGCTAATTATTTTATCACATATAACATCTGTTATTTCCACAAATAGATGTTGTAGATTGACTTATTACATGCTCTTTTACTTAAGAGTATTACTGAGTAAGGTTTTTCAGTATGGTATGTTTACAGACGTGTAGGAAGTAATTCCTGATCATAGTTAAGTACACTGAATTCATCCACCTGGCCCCACCCATATGTCTCAGACAAAACCTGCACTATGGGCTCACCCAAATCTGTCTACTCACTGCAGTCTGACTTAATGCATAATTACACCAAATGAATGAATGGGCAAAGCACATGCAAGGCTCTGAACTTGAATAATTTTGGAGGCTTCTACAAGATAAATTGCTTGTTTTTTTGCTTCACCCTGTTGAGGCTGAGGATATTCCTCCAATAAATTTTCATTGAAATAGTTGAGTGTTTTTAATCCTACTGCATGACTTGTTTGTCTGACCTAAATAAGTGGTTAATCAGGAATGCATTGTTGTAAATTACTATAAATGTAATGCCTGATGGTTCAGTTTTTAAAGGGTTTCTCAATGTCAACTCACACAATTTACAACTTTAACCAATATGAGCCAGTTCTTTTAAAAACTATTGGCCATTCCCAAAAAGTTATTAAAAGATAGCTATATTAAACCTTCACAATTATTATTCATTTGTTATTCTCACAAGAAGTTTCAATGACATTAAAATAATTAGTCCTTCAGTAGATGTATTAAAAAGTGATCTTTTAATCCCTCGATGAAAGAAATATAGTAATACAACACACAATATATTTGTGCAAGAAAGTGAAAACTAGTCATTAATTTTGAAATGGAATCATTGTTCCATTGCAGAAATTAATTTACTTTTGAATGTGAAACAATTATTGTCAGCAATATACAGACTTTGTGAATTATCTTAAGTGTTTTGTTGGCTGTTCAGCACAAATTCCAATTGGATTCAGTGAAAAATTAGCAACTGGAGAGGTGTAGATCAAACATATTAAAGAGGAAATTTGGCTCTGAAACTTCAAAAATTCAGAACTTAAAGAGATTCAAAGAAGTTCAGTGCACTGAACACACAATTTCTCACACCTGAAAAGATGAAAGTTGTGAGCTTGGATGAAATGGCCCCTGACCATATCTGTTGTGGTGCTCTGTATGTGTTCAGATTCAGATTAGATTGCTGTGATATTTCATCACTGGGCAGCGTGGAGGCCCAGTGTTTGGGCACAGTCATCTCTAAACTGTCTATCTGTCCCTTTTGTTCTTGCTCCATACAATGTGAAGTCAACATTAGATTTTGTAAATAAGGGGTATTTTGCAGTGCCCCGTCATGGGCATTTACACCACCCTACCACTGCTTTCTCACCCATAATGTCTTATTAAGACTTTCTAATGTTTCAGTTTGATACAAAGCAAATTTACACTAGTGAAACTTCCCCTGGGCAACATTATGGACCAACTGGCCATTCATTGGTCTGACTAGAAGTGGGCTTGGTCCATATCAAACTGAACCATGGTCCGCTATCATTTATAGTGAGAAAACCTTTTGTGGGTGATTCAGTCAAATAGGTTGGTTTCATGAGACGTCACATTGCTATATAGTCAGTGTGTGATTTTCAGATGGAGGGCAGGAAGTGAAGCTGAGTGAGTTTTCTGTTGGGGAAAATATCTGTTTTGTGTAGTTTACGGCTACGCCAGTTGTTCTGAGAGAAGGAAAATTGATTGATATTTTTTTTTTTTTAAAAAGAGTACCATAGATTATTTTTCACAAAGGTGAAAAATAGAAAAAGCTCACAGAAAAATGCAGTAAAAGGTGGATTTTAAATTTGTGTTTGCGGTTGGGAGGAGCAGAGTCTAATGCTAATGCTAATGCTAATACCTGTGCCTCCAGTGACCACTTGGTCAGAAGTATGATCCAAAGGTAACTTTTTTTGTGTGGATGTGCTATATATCATTAGGTTGTCAATAAATGTTCATTTATGCTGTTGTAATATGGTTTACCTAGAGACATAAAGATGAGTTGCATGTTTGTTTACATTAGTGGCTAGCAGTGACTAATGTAAACAAACCTGCAATACAAATAAAAGACTCACCCTGGCAAAGACCAAATGATAATTATCGCTGAGCCTTTTGGTACTGAGGTTGTGGACCCACTTGCTGACAAAAGTTCTATGGCTCCAAACTTTTCTAGGCTTTAATCTGCTGCTGGTGTAGTAGTATGTCTGCAGGACCAGGTAGTTGGTTATATCCACAGCAGTGATTTTTGGAAAATCTTTCGCTTCTGTGAAACTCATTCATTTTCAACAGATACGGGTCACATCCAATACATTTTTAACTAACTGTATGTATCTGTGTCTGGATCTAAATCCGTGCAATAAACCCTCTCTTCAATGGTTTCTTCCATAGCGTCATAGTACATAGTTACTTCCTGCCCTCCAGCTGAAGTTGTGACGTTATCATAGTCATGTAACTGAAACCTACCTCTTGCAGGATGTTATACAAAGCTGTTCTCACCAAAAGAACAAAATGAATGGAAATCATGCGTAAAATGAATTAGGTCTAACATGACAATGACGGACAGAGCTCATTTCTAAACTAAGCTGTGCAAAATATAAACACAGAACATATAGAAAAGACAACGGGACATGTGCATTTCATACAAAGTGTTTTAGTCCCGGACCAATTAGTGTTTTTTTTTTTATTTTATTTTTTTTTATAAAGAAGCAAGATAAGCTGTATAGAATGTTAAAAAAAAATTGTTCACTCAACATTAAATAAGTAATTACAGATGGAGGAAAGAATCCTGTGCCTGGTTTGAAACAAGATGTTGTCATCTCTACAGTAAATGGGGTATTAGTTCACTTCTTAGGTCAGGTGGCAAGAGTGTCAAGGAATTTTTGTTATTGTTAAATTAATGGCAGTTAATGTTAATTTTGTTTATGTGTGATCTGATGTTACATTGAAACCAGGACTTTTTAGAAGAGCCTTTTGAACAAATAAATGAAAGTTATGGCACAAACTCAACTAGTGGGGTTTTGTGTTGCTGGTTCAGTAAGGATCCCATTCTGGAAACATTTGTTCTACACGCTTTCACTGTGTAAGTTTTTATCTATATAGATAACATAGGAAGCTAGAAAAGCACGCAGAGAGCACAGACCTCCGCCAAGGTACACCCCCCCCCCCACCCCGATCACCCCACTGATCAGTTCTTCCTGTTCACATTTCCAACATATCCTGTAAATTTCATCAAAATCCGTCCATAAGTTTTCGACTTATCTTGAACACAGACAAATAGATAAACGGCGGCAAAAACATAACCTCCTTGGCGGAGGTAATGAGCTATTCTTCACTATCAATTTGGTTAAAGAATCATCTCTATATTGATTAAACTTTTAAGTTCATTTTCCAGCACATTTGGAGTTACTCAAAAGAGGTTAGTTTTCAACTTAGCAGAGTTCTACTGCACAATTGAAAATGTAGAATTAGTCATTTTAAAGCTAATCTAACTGGAATTAATCTTGGATTAAAGTAAGCTTAGATGGTGTAACTGAGGCTTAGAGGCTTACCTGTGTATTACTTTAGGATATGTACGTCAATTACACATTATGTTAAATTTCTATTCTATTTTGTGTGTTGCTAAAATGTGTGTACTTGCATAAACTTTGGGTCTTCATGGCAGATTGCTGTCACATTCATTACCTCTGCCAAGGAGGTTATGCTTTTGCCAGTGTTGGTTTGTTTGTTGGTTTGTGTACAACATGACTCAAAAAGTTATGAATGGATTTTGATTACATTTTTCGGGCATGGTGGTAATGGGGAGATGAACAGATGATTAGATTTTGGTGTGTGTGTGTGTGTGAGAGGGGGTCTGCCTTGGCAGATGTCTGTGCTCTCAGTGCTTTTGTAGTTTTCACACTGTTGTCCTATTGGTGAAGACCTTTTAATTAAAAAACATCTCATTACATGGCCAAAAAATAGAATATTTTTCCCTCTATTGTTATCGGCAAGTGTTTTTTTTAAAATAAATTTTTGTTATTCCTGTTTACAAGACTTCAAGTGTGAACATGATTCAAAACGAGTGGTGTCAAGCACAACAAAACCCGCCCCCTTGCAAACATTTTTGCTCTTAATGTGCAGCTCCTACTCAAAACGTGAGACTGCGGGTTTGACCTTTCAAGGTCAGCCAAGGTCAAAGGTTATGATGAACACTGCTTTATATTAATCTATAAAGCAATACTGGATAAACTCCCAAAAATACTTTCAGTTCTCCTAGTTCCCACCTACATTCCTCCATGTGGTGGCTTTTGACTGTCCCCCAAGTTCTGGCAGACTTTGGGAAAAACATTGTTTTCCTATCATGCACCTTGGTTGTGGAATAATCCTCAAAAAAACAGTTAAGCTGTAGACATTCATTTCTGTCAATGATTTTAAAAGTATCATGGAGAATACAGTGATGGAGGAATGTCACTGTTTTTCTTAACACCATGATAGTTGAATAAGTATTGATGTGTTTTATTGTTTATTTGTAAATCATGTGTGTTTTATATTGTTTGGACTTTGTTTGGTGGTCGTCTTAGCCAAATCTCCATTGAAAAAGACATTTTTGATCTCATTGGGACTTCCTGATTAAATAAAGGTAAAATAAATAAAATTATGACATTTTGGAGCCTTCATGTAGTTTTATATCTGTCAACAATAGTGACTGAGTACCACTCTTTTTGGAGTTATGACCATTTAAAATCATGTGACCTTGATTTTGACTCAAGGTCAGAGTTCATGATGCTTTTTTGAAGCCCATGCCAGGTTTCTTATCTGTCAATAATAGTTACTAAGTCTCTTATTTCCACTTTTTTTTGTTGTAGTCTATTTTAGTTTTTTAGGAATTGACAGAGTGACCCTTGAGCTTTTGGGTCAACAATAGGTCAGCATTTTTATACACAAGATGCAGAATTGAAAGACCTGGATTTTGGTTCTCATTGGATGTCTGTCAGATGAATAATTAGTTATATCCAAAATTAAATTTCACCTTTATTGGTGGAGTTTGTGCACTTTCTGGTTTTGTATGAAATGATTGTGGCTGTGGTGCAGCACCACATCAAAACCTTACCAGCAGAAAGGATGCATCCAATCATTTTAACCAACCCAATGGAAATGATTGGTGATCAATTCAACTGCCATTTGTCCCCCTGCCATCTGCAAGTACCCCTCTTCATGCACATATGTTCAGAGGCTTGGAGCACTTGCACAGGAAATTGCGCCAACGCCAGAGCTTGGCTAACTATATTAGCTTTATTAGGATATAAAGTTTGCCAGAAACCCAATTTGTCACCAACATGAATCACTAGGGAATGTAACATTAGTCAGGTAGGTATGAAGTGAAGCAGTTTTGCTGACAAACACAATAGTGAAATCAGTGGTTCCCCTGGTAAGTTTTTTCCATGGGTCTGCACCACCACATTATACATTTCATACAAAAAAATCATTGGATTAGACTAATTATACATATGTGTAATATGTAATAAGCCAGGACAAATGTCCTGCCCCTTCAAATGAAAATGTGTGACGATTTAGGAGCGGGAGATGCTGTGCAGCGTTTTTGAACCCTCAGGAGTAAGCATAGTGGTTTCTGGTACTCTGGAGGTGTGGCTTGGGGGTGTGGGGGGTCTGAAGAAAAGGAACAAGCAAGCTACATTTGTGAATTTTCAAAATGTAGCTTGTTCAAACCATTTTTCTGGCATCTTCTACCCTACCTTTTTAGAAAAGTGATAGTATCAGAGCTTATTTATAATCTCATCTTTAGTGACTCGGCCCCACTATCCATTTGGTAACCATCCCTATGCTTTAAACATAAGTATAATAATCATCCACAGTGTCATTGTCATAGGGTAAAGACGCAGATGGTGCGAGTCTTATGGTCATAGAAAAAGCACACAGACCATTAAGCCAGAGCAGGGTTGATTACTTGCAGGTGACCTTTCTGCTCCAGCAAACCTTTACCCTTCATATGAATAACTCCTTATTCTTAAATCTGTTTTCATTTGAGACACTGCATCTTACAGGGGGAGCTGTCAGGGAGCCCACCTGTTGTTTTGGAAACACAAGAGCAAAGATGATACAGCTGCAGCATCAGTTTTCTACATGAAGTGGTTTTTGCACTTCCACATCTTCTGCATAGATCTCTACAACTAAACTAAAGATCAGTTTGTAGTAAAGACATTGTGCACATTATCATAAAATACTTGACATTGATTTTTGTCAAACTTGAACTAAAGGCATTTACCAACATGACTTGAATCAAAGCTTCTATGTTTTCATGTAAAAATCTTATTTTCATGTGTCCATTCAAACAGACATTTGGTAAGCATATGCCGTGTTGCATGCACAGCCAAAAAATGTCTCGGAGAGACCTTATACCCCTGGACAATTAACCTTCATGGCACATTGTGAAAATACGTCAAATGAAGTGTGGGTTATTTTTACTATTTTCATACTTTTGTGTTTTTATTTGTGTTTTTATCTTGTATTACACTGGGGGGGTGTGTCATGCATAATTTTTTTGTTATATGTGAGCACTGACCTATTCTATTTTTATTGGTTACAGATCCCGCATATGAATATAAAAAAAATCAGGCATTTAACAGTTTTGATGTGCTGTATGTGATGTGCTCCAATGACCACAGCACACACATAATTCTGTTCCACCACTGATGTAGAACCTAGTTCTCTAACTCAGAAACTTCACATGATCAAACGTGATCTTATAAAAGTGAAGAAGAAGAAACATAGCAACAACCAGGAAACACAATATGCGACATGTCATTTCAGTTGTAGTACAACTTGGTGGAGACGTTGAATCGACATTCTGAGTCCACTGAACTTTGTTTCATTTTGGCTGTACTTGTTTTTGTTTACGCCTGCTTCCTTGTACCTCACCTAACCCTTCTCTCACAATTCATGGAGTCATGACTTGGGAATACTTGGTTTTCCCCACACATGGTCATTTTTGGTCATACAAATTTGCTTACACTGGCTGCCTCTCTGCCAGAGGATAGATGTTAAAGATTTGCTGCTGGTCTATAAAGCTCAGAATGGTTTAGAACTTAAATACATCAGTGACCTCCTGACCCAGTATGAACCTACCAGACCCATTAGGTCATCTGGATCGGATGTTGTCGTCTGTCCCCAGTGTCAGAACCAGACATGGAGAAGCTGCATTCAGCTTCACTTCTGTGGCTCAGTTAGTAGAGCGGGTCGTCCAATGATCGAGGGATTGGCGGTTCGCGTCCCACCTCTGGCTGTCCACATGTCGAAGTGTCCTTGGGCAAGTGGCCCTAACTAATTTGCATACTTTCTTAACCGATTGGCCTTTCGTCAAAATGGGACCTGTGTCATGGGTACCCCAAAACGATATCTTTAAAAAACGGGTCCAAGAGTGGGAAGATCTGGATACGGTGTTTCCGTACCTATCTGGATGAGGAAAACGTGTGTTCACACCCACGTCATGACGGGAAAAATCAGCAGCCTTGTGCCCATAGCATTCATTCTTGTCACAAGACGGCGACAATGGTGAACAACAGAGTAGCAGTAGTGAATGCATTGCAGCGTTATTGTTGTCTGGCGTGTATGTCATGCCGGTAGAAAAAGGATGTGGGCGCATGCGCACTACTTCTTCTATTCTTCTCTTGTATCCGGTGGTGCATAGGGGTGTGGCATGTGAATTGTGTTGTTTTCAGCAAGCATTTCGCTACCATGCTGACGCAGATTTTTTCCTGAAACATTTAAATTTTTTTCACATTTTGACATGGTTTCAAAACTATTGAACTCGTCTGGACATAGCCTTAGTTGTTGCATGTGGCTCTGTGACCATCAACAAAGTTATGTTTCCAAGCGATGGCCTTGACTACCAGCACTAGTTTGCCATATTAACTCTAGTACCAGTGCCCACTGCAAATTTCCATGGCCAGTTCAAAACTGCCACATCGAAATTACTCTAATATTTTACCACTGATCACGGGTCCGGCCAGAACCCTCTTCCGGTCCAGATCCGGACCGGAATCCGCTAGTCTGTGATGCCCGTTTTTATGTAAAGCACTTGGTCTTGTACATGAAATGTGCTATATAAATAAACCCGCATTGCCATTAATATTGATCAAGTTTAAAAGGGACCTATGATGCAAAATGCATTTTTAAAAATGTTTTTACAGCACAAATATGTGTTGTGTGTGAGGAGACCCTTAAATTATGAAAAGAAAACAACCATCCATTCTTCTTTTCTCCTAATCCATTTCTTGTTGGAGGGAGATGAAAATGCACTGTTTTGGATTTTCTTTGCCTCGTACATCACCCGCATAGATTCATTTGAATACCCAACCCCACCAGTTCAGCTAGCCCCACCTACTTGTCATAGCCACCTCTCCTCAGACGCAGAGATCCGCTATTATTCTCTATTGGTAGCCCTGGTATACGTCTGGCGCGTTGGGGTCTGAGCCCTGGTCGCTGTGTGTCTGGGGTCGGACTCTGGTTGATCAGACGGGCTAATCCGCGGGTGCCACTGCAACTGTGGTGTCTGGGTCATTTGGCTGGCCCAGGTCAGTCGAACTGGACCGAAACATGCACCAGGGCTGCTAATGGACCAGGACCTGAAGGCACAGGGCCTGTAAAACTGACTCATTTGCATGAAAGCATGAGGCAGTAAAGCAAAGCGTTTTGTCTTTATCAATGTGGTATTTTGACCAAAGCATGTCACAGACCGGTCACTGAGACACCAGAGAACTGTATTAACTTGTGGAAAACGGTCATATGTCCCCTTTCATGTTTACAATAGTTGACCCTGATGTTTTTTGTAGCCAATTATTGGGACAAATTCACTCTTAACATACAGGCAAAAGGATAACTCTTATAGCATGTTATAAGACATAAGATTAGGCCTGTCATGATAATCCTTTAAAGATAAATAAACTTTTATTTCTTAAGAATATTTAAAATTGGGATTATATTGTGAAAAAAGACTTTGTTGTACAGTTGTGGAATTGCCATTTGTAACATGTTTCCCTGGCAATTCATACTGCTGGTCAAATGTTAAAATTTATTAAAATGTTTAACAGATGTTAAAATGTGTTTAAAATTTTTTGTGAAAGTGGTGGCTTTTTGACGGTGTTAAAGGACTACATCCCTCTGAACTACACAGATGAGCTGATGTCCTGATGTTGTTGCTAGTGATAGTGGTGTAAAAGAAGAGAGGACAGTTCTGCATCATTTGGCACTGTCATGTTTATATTTGGTTTGCGTCATAAATACCCCAGTGACGATGGACTGTTTGGACTATGGTGACAGTCCCTCTACCTCTTTGGTTGAGATTTTTTTTTTCCCAGCTGGGAAAACTACAATGGATGGTTGTGTTTGAGGTAACTGTGTATGTTTGTAGTGTTGTCACATTTGGCATGAAGTTTTTTCAAACAAATGCGACATACCAGCTCACTTCAGTTCTGTGGTTCACCTCGGTTATTTGCCTTGAATCCAAAGTGTTCCCATACCTTAGCAGTTGCTTTTGCATTAGAAACCAATTCCTATGCTATTTCCTCTAAAGCTGTGTTTCCACTGCATGGTATTGGCTTGGCTCTACTCAGGTCCCACGTACTTTCCCTCATCTCCTCACAGTACTTCCTGGTGCGCCAGCTGTCCCGCCTTCCCACACAAAGAGTGACTGACAGGAGTGTTCACTCCTCATGCTAAGGACAGTTCCTTAGGAATCAGTCACGACAAATACAGCAAACTTAAGTCATTATCCAGTGTCTTTGGTAAATACAAAATTATGGAGCCTGACAAACTTATTAAGCTCATTTTTAATTATTGTGCAATTAATTGATTTGATTATCATGACAGGTCTACATAAGATAATGTAGTATTTGTCGTCCTTGGTCAGGAAGTGTGGAAATCTGGACAAAAACAGCCCTATTATCTTTGTGTGTACCCCGCTTAATTCCAGTATGCATTTCTAATAAACAGCTGGTACCCAAGTGTAATGCGTTGTCATTTAGAAAGTGGACAAATTATGGAGAGCAGTGTCCTTATCATTGTCCTTCCACATTATACAGGGTTCTCATGCGCCCTGGAAAACCTGAACATTTAGAGCATCCTTTTCCAGTCATTGAAATAAATTGATAAAAATGGCTTCATGTCCTGGAAATAATCGTTCTTGTCATTGAATTGTATTTCTCTGTTTTTGGTTTTTACTTTTTATGTTTGAAACCGTTTGCTGTTTCTAAGCCAAGGACAGCAAAGTTCATTCATGACCTCTATAGAAAGATAGATGTCACTCCACGATAGTTTGCATTTATTCCTCTCATCTTTATTTAATTTGGATTAATATCAGAGACCTTGCAAAGTCCCTACATAATCACAGAAATGGTGGCAATGAAACTTGTGATTAAAGAATACAAGTCTGACTAAATCTTGTCTTGAATTTTCTGAAAAAGCTCCTGGAAATGTCCTGGAAAAATGATACTTTAAAAAGAGTGGGAACCCTGATTGTAATGTAATCCAGGAGTTTGAAAGTTATGACAAGGTCAGCTGTTATAAGGAATCTTTTATGTCATATTAACCATGGGGTTTGGATCTTGCAAACACTGAAAGGTGTCCTAGTTTTCCTGATGTGGTGGTAGAGCAATATTTTTAATGGACTTTGATTTGATTGAGAGGTTCCACAAAATAACAAATCTCAAAATGTGAGTGGAAATGTGGAGATGGTTTCCTGTAAACCATTCTATGCATAATGGCATTTAATGCAAATTCATCCCAGTATCATTTCTGCCAGCACTATCTAAAAATCCATCAATATAAAATGCACTATTTTATGTAAGAGTTTGTTCTTAAAAGAATATATTCGTATACCGTCCCATTGTAATTTGATAAACGGTGAGACTGTAATTAATTTTCTTTCTCACTCCAAAAGTAACTGATTACATTTATGTGCATTAATTTATAGGAGGGCGGCATGGTGGTGCAGTGATTAGCACTCATGCCTGGTTTGAATCCCACACTAGACCTTTCTGTGTGGAGTTTGCATCTTCTCCCCGTGTCTGCGTGGGTTTTCTCCAGGTACTCTGGTTTCCTCCCACCATCCAAACAGTGATAGGTTAATTAGTTAATCTAAATAGCCCATAGGTGTGAATGTGAGAGTGATTGTTTGTCTATATATGTTTAGCCCTTTGATGAACTGGAGACTCATACAGGGTGTACCCCGCCTTCACCCATTGTAGCTGGATTAGGCCCCCAGTGACCCCTGTGACCCTGGTCAGGATGAAGTGGGTTCAGATGACGAGACAAGATTATTTTATAGGGTATAGTAATTGCAGTTATTATACAGGGTATCTAATTGTAGTAATAAATATAGAAATATGAAGAATCCCATCGATCTTGCTACTCACTAATATAGTTGACAATTACTAGTTACAATTGGCAACTCAAACTGGATGCTAGCATAACAAAGAAAAGATTAAATAACTATCCACGTGATGGTGCAGGGAGATGCAATGTTGGTTTGTTGCTGCTGGTGTTTGTAAATGAGGGTTTTCTCCATTTGTTAGGTTCTTTACAAAATTAATTAATTTGTTGAATATCTCTTGTTTCAGTTGGTGCAGAAAGATGTCTTCTCTTTTACCCACTAACTTTTTGTTCTTAACTGACGAAAGTCATTAAGATATATAGGAGTCAATCATATAACATTGTTAAACTTTGTTACCATGTCACTGAACGATAAATTTTGGACCTTTTGTGCAACATTTCATAAAATATTTGACAAAATAGTTAGCCTCAATATGTATCATATAGCAATAGAAAGTGTATGTAGAAAACGCTTGAGTATGGTCAAACAAAACCATTTTGAATGGTTGAGTCTGGGGATTGTTTTTTGAGTGTCCCACTCATTCTGAGTAAAAGAGATTACAGGTGTTTGAGTCTATTGTGGGGGACAGGTCTGAGGTTTTCTGGTCTGTCAGACTTTTCAGATCCAAAAAAGGTGTTGAAGTGATGGCTCTAGGATTGGGTTAGTTCTAGACTTGCACAGATTACAATTTTTTAGACCATTCCCAACTTCTGATTTGCAGGGTGCTTGGGTGACCAATTCCATCCCCATTTTGTCCTAATAGAAGACATTGCAATGTAACTTTAACATTGGCACATTAGTTTTAAAAAATAGAAGAAAAGCTTGCAAAATTTTTCTGATTGAAATGATTGATGGGTTTTTAGTGAGTCCTATACCATACCAGCAGCTGAAAATGATCACATTTGAATGAAAATTATCATACACATTCCATTTATATTCTGAAATGGCTCAGACCATCTGCTTTAGTAACACATTATCATAGAGTCTACATATTACACGCTGCAACGCAGGTTTAATTTTAAATAATCTAACAGAACCTTGGGAAAAAAACAAACGTCTCTACACATGTGGAGCAGAAGATGAAGCCCTGCACTGAATGGACCAGAACACCAGTTATAAATTCACTTGCTTTGGGCTGAGTCACAGTCCTGCCTCACGAATAGAGATGATGTGAGAAGATGAATAAAAACAAGTGCAGCACTACGTGAAGGATCCACCTCCTATTTTATTAATTCATTCAGATGCATTATGAAGGGGTCAAATTATCATACATTCTGGGATTTTTTTTGTATTATTGATTATTGTATACAATGTAAAATGTATTTTACAAATACAATAACGGGGTGTAAGAGTGGGCCGTGCTCCATTAAACACATTTCCTGCCCCCTCAAATGAAAGTTTCTGAAGATGGGGAAAAGGGAAACTAGGTTTACTACAGCAGGAGACTTTCACATTGTGTGGTCCTAAGGTTTGCACATAATCATTGAGAGGTACATACACCTTCATCAGTGACATGTGCCCCGTTCACATTCCTGATCACCACCTCATATATGACTATCCGTAAGCGATCACAGGTCTAGCTATGCAGTGCAGCAGGAATTTGACCTGCACTCAAAATTAGTCCATTTCATACTGACAAGCACACCCTCAACCCTCCTAAAGCCAGACCTTTTTAAAAATACAATATTTTGTGAATATATACCGTAATTACGCAGACCAATATTGTGATTACAGATGGTGATTCCATTAGTTTAGTCTCCCCTATAGCACTGTAATCACTATATCCTTCCAAATATCAACGGCAGCAGGACCAAATTAATTGATAACTTGATGTGAGTCTTCAGTAAGAGTAGGCCAGGCCTTTTTTGTAGTTTGGTCTTTTTTAAGTTCAAACATCTACCTGGATATTTTAACAATCCCTTCCAGTCCATTCTGTTTCTTTGTAACACACATTCCACTGCCACATGTCGCAGTTAGACTAGTACCATGTCAGTCCTCAAAATGTCATGAGCCAGGGGCTGAATCTTCTAAAAATTCATTAAAAGAAAAAGAATTATCATACAAGTAAGTTATATAGTGTATTTTATACACCTTTGTGGTCTTCAAAGCGCTTTAGAAAGGGCGACAATCATCCATTCATGCAACATTAGGTGGCTGTTGCCACGCAAGGTGCTACAAGGAGCGTTTTTTTAGTGCCTTTCCCAAGTCTGAGCCAGGACTTAAACCGCTAACCCTTCAGTCATTGGACAACCCAGTCAACCAACTGAGCCATGGCCATCACCTGAAGTCTTAACTATATCATGTTTATTTACATTGATTTAAACTGCAACTTAAAGGTAGGTTAGGAGATCTTGGAAAACAGTTCCTGCAAGCTATGTTTTGAAAGTACACACACCCTCGCCTCTTGGTCAGCCCACCCCTTGAAACCACGCCTTAAAAAATACATCAAGGCGCATGTGGTCTGGAGCGATCACAGAGGTTCATGAGCATTCATGACAACTCAACCTCTATTAGCATCCTAAATAACAAAACGATAAGCAACATTTATCAGTTTGTGTCACATGAAGCTTAGCTAATAGGGCTGGGACGATATGCTTTTATGCCGATTCGGTATCTTTTTGGGTGCCAGTTCGATTTAAATTGCGATTCTTTGATATTCCCCATTTTTCACTTGCCATTTTTCACCAGACCATATGAAAAACCTGAATGATGAGGCCTACAGATCATATCAGGAGCCATATTTGCTAAAAAAAAATTCACATCATATGTGAGTCACTTCAGATTTATTCAGCAGTAATATATTTGAACCAGACGTTGGGAGTAAACTGCTACATTCATCTGCACACAACACAAATAGGAGCCTTTAAATGAACATACTTCATAAAGTGAACTTAAACTCTTATTTCAAAGCCTGGGCTGCATGTAAAAGAGGTAAACAAATGTACAATATAAAATCAATTTTCTCCAGTATTTATTTATCTTATTTAGCTGTTCCTTCTCTACATTTACCTCAGGATAGTGTCTTGCTAAGTGTGCAGTAACGTTTGTCCAGCTCTGTTCTTTCCTTCTGTTAGAAAGCTCACACAGTTTAACTGTTGTTGATTGTTAACTATATTTATTCAGGAACAACTCGTCTTCTCTAGGTTTTCAGATATCCCACCCTGTTGAACGCACCAGAAATGTTGTGACGGTACTGAATGCACCACCTCTGTGTTGAGAATTAGCCGCTGTGTTTTTGCTAGCAATTGTGGCGAGATCGCCATCTCACCCTCTTTTTTGCTAACTCTAACTCGTATTCATATTTATTACGGTGTGTAAATGCCACAAGGTGAGATTAGTAACACAATACAGTTGGAGTAGATATTAGCATAGTGTGTTGTTTATCTGCGCATAAATTAATACTGTTTAACGCTGATGTGTTGTTGAAGCTATTATGATAAGCTAGCTGTCATTTGTATTCCTTCCATGAGGTGATTTCTGTGTATTCCATGATTCATATTATACATCTAAGTGACTCATACAGTCATCTATGGTCTTTACAAACTGCCTCAATTTTCTAAAATTCTTGAAAAATTGTTTGTAAAGAGATTAGATTCCTATATTGAGAAATATGATTTATTGAATGACCATCAGTATGGGTTTAGGAGCAATCGCTCAACATCATTAGCAGTGATGGAATTCGTAGAAAATATTGCAACAGTTGTAGATAATAAGCAGTTTGGAGTAGGTGTGTTTATTGATTTGAGTAAAGCATTTGATACGATCGATCACTCTTTACTTCTACAGAAATGTGAGCGGTATGGTATAAGAGGTATAGCACAACTTTGGTTACGAAGTTACTTAAATAATAGGTTTCAATATGTGAGCATAGATGATATTAAGTCTCATCTTAAGCATGTAACCTGTGGAGTTCCACAAGGCTCAGTGTTGGGACCAAAGTTATTTATACTTTATATAAATGATATTTGTACAGTAAGTGATAAATTAAAATATGTTGTGTTTGCAGATGATACCAATTTATTTTGTTCTGGAGGGAACATAAAGGAGTTGTTAAAAACTGTAGAATTAGAATTGATGAAATTAACCAAATGGTTTGCTTTAAATAAACTATCGCTAAATGAAAGTAAAACTAAATTTATGTTGTTCGGTGGTAAACGGACTAACATTGAGGTAAAACTGAATTTAAACAATGTTGAAATTGAAAGAGTATATGAAACTAAGTTTTTGGGAGTAATAATAGATGATAAAGTTTGTTGGAAGCCGCACATAAAACATGTAAAACAGAAATTATCCAAGTCTATTTCTATTCTTTACAAAACAAGAGATTTATTGAATAAAAGCTGCCTTCATTTGCTGTACTTTTCACTTGTGATGCCTTATATGACATACTGTGCTGAAATTTGGGGAAATACATACAAAACGAACCTAGATCCAATAATTAAACTGCAGAAAAGGGCTATTAGGATAATAAATGGAGTTGGATATCGTGATTCTACAAATCAGTTTTTTATAAGATCACGCACATTAAAATTTTTGGACATTGTATATTCAAAAACATTAGAAATTATGTTTCGAGTGGTAAATAAGACAATTCCAGTTTGTATTCAAAAAATGTTTAAGCTAAGGCAGGTGGTTTATAATTTAAAGGGGTTGTTAATGTTTGAAACTCACAAAGTCAGAACTAATCTAAAGTACAGATGTGTGTCAGTTTTGGGTGTAAAATTATGGAATGGATTGAACAATGAAATAAAAATGTGTAATTCTATGTTAGTCTTCAAGAAGACTTTAAAATTTAATATTATCGAAAGTTATAATGAAATTTGATGATTTGAATTCATTTTAATGACTTCAATTCAGTTTTTCTGTTTAAGTTATCATGTGTTTTGTAATGATGTACTAGTACTGATGTTTTATTGTGAATTATTCAGTTAATCCTCTGATGGTATAGGATAGGCAAAAATAAGCCTTGGGGCTTCAGCCTACTCCTTTTTCGGTTGCTATCTGATAAATTCTTTTGTAAAAATATGATTTTATTTTTGTTTTTAAACCGAAATAAAGCATTCATTCATTCATTCATTCATTCATTCAAACTGTAATTTAAAAAAAAATGAAAAATTAATGAATCAAAATCAAGTGTTGAATAAAAAATTGTATTTAAAAATCAGAAAACAAAAAAATCTTGATACATATCTGAATTGATTTTTTTTTTCTTCTCCCACCCTGATTAGCTAAGAAAGGTTTGGAAGCATGAAATTAACACAAGGACAATAGCTTAAGGTGTTACACCAGCAGTTTACACACAGTGTTGGTAACTTGGCAAAACCTGCTGGAATATTGTGTTTGGTCAATATCTTTAATTTTCTCACTGACTGGGTGAATACGACACCCATAACTGATTAGCATGTCCAAATATTATATAATCATAACGGTATCATCTTACCTATCGACTAGAAACATAGCCACCTTAGCATTGGTTTTAAAGCCCCTTTTCTAGCTAATGCCAGTACTAGAAAGCCTTACCAGGTGGACTGATATTTGATGGACGTAATAGCAAATCAATTGTAAAGATGATCACTATGAGTTTTCCTCTGGTTCCACCCTCTAGACTGGACTAAAACATTTAGTTTGTTTTTGCATACATTCTATTTCAGTGCATGATATGAGATCGTGAAGAGGTTTTCAAGCAATATGGTAAAAAATATTCCAAAAATACATCTCCCACCCCACCTTTAACTGGTTTAAGGAGGTATGTAAGCATGAGGTAGTTAGAAATGTATAGAACATAAAAAACATGACAGACCAGTTCTAGAAAATATTTGTTGGTTGACCTCATTAAGAAACTTTAGGTGGGAGAGATGTAAGAAGTGATAGAAGTGCTAATTATAGCTAAAGGGCCTTAGCAGGTTAGAGGAGGTAGACTTATTCCACAAGAATAAAACTTAATTGAGTAAATAAAAATTAAGAAAATCTGGTGTTGCTGTGCAAATTGTAATAAGACTATAAATGTACCATAGTAGTTCATTTATTTTGAATATGCAACAACAAATGCATTCAACAAATCAAAAAGTATACATGAAAACAAAACAACACAACAGAACATGGCTTTGTTTGCATATTGGAAAAAGAGTGGGAAGAAGTAAAACTTACTTAAACCCACCCCATCAAGTCCTTTGGATCAATTCAGCTCACTTATCTTTTTCACATCCACAAACCTAATTTTCTACCGAAAAAGTAAAATATGAGTATAATATCACAATATCAAGCTTTATATATACAATAATAATATAGATTATACAATAATATGCACCCATAATTACATTGCAACACACATTGTAATACACATACATATACACACACACACACACACACACACACACATTTATATATAAAATTAGTAATTGAGCTATTTACTGATATTTAGATTCAAGAATAGGTTATCTGATATATAATGCATTTCATAATATTAGGACATCACCAACAACCAATACACCATATGACGAAGACTGTATCAATGACCAGTAGGCAAAGAGGGGAAAAAATATTTTTTGTGGTGATGGTGCAGGAGTTGGGGGCAAATTTGATTAACATCAGGTCTGATTAATGGGAGATTGTTTATTAAGGGTGAACATCTTCGAACCCAAACTGGGCTCACACTGACAACACTGTCCATTCCTTTGTTTGGTCCCCTTATGGGAGTGTTATACAGTGTGGAGCACAGATGGGGAGCAGGCAGTGCTGTGTTCCATTTTGCACACACACATACACACATGTTTGTGCATGCAAACGTATGCACGCATGGAGGGAGGGAGGGCGGGAGAGGGAGCAGGGACACATTTGGGTCTGATTTAGCACTGCCGGCTGCTCCCCCTTGTCCTCACCAAGTTGTCTTCTGATGACTCTCAGATAGAGCAACAGTTAGGCTCTTGTGCTCCTTAATACAAGGGCAAGTGGCTGAGTGAAAATGGACAAAAACCCCACCTACAAATGTGAAATGTTTCTTTGCTAACCATGTTAAAAGGCGTTTTATAGTCTAAATTAGTGATCGACTGACACCGACTTTTCTTCAATTTTTTGGGCAGATACCAAATTCACTTTCTTTTTCTTTTTCTTTTTTTTTTTTTTTTTTTTACATCGGCCTTGGCCAATAACTGATATAGGCTGCGATTTGGGGCTGATGCTGATTTTAGTCTTTTTGTTTTTTTCTAAAATTATACCAAATGTACTGCAGGGGAAATTTTATATATATATATATATATATATATATATATATATATATATATATATATATATATATATATATTTTTTTTTTTGTAAATGAAACATTCACTGAACAAAACTAATATTAAACTACTTGTAAAAAATGAGAAAGGTTTAAGGTAGTACACGTAACATTCAACATGATAAAACTTATGTTCAACTAAAACAAAATGGTGTTCAGTTACTTAATTAAGCATTAATGAAGCATAAATAAAATTATGGCAGTGCAATAAGTAGGAAAGAGCTTATACCAGTAAAACCAACTTTTAAAAGAATTGTGCAAAATTATTCGCATTATCTATTAACGTAGCTTAATGAACAAAAACTGCCGTTAATCATCATCACGTTTATTGAAAACAATGTTTAACAGTGGGGTGGTGTTATAGTTGGCTTATATTAGGGTCCACTGTGGAGTGTGCACACGCAGAACACACATGCATGTTAGTGACTTTTCCTTAGAGCAGAGAAGAAACGGATGTAAAGCAGATCAGTGGTGAACTGCCGTTGTCTACACCGTTCTAAAAAAACACTACATTTCGCTGTAAAAATGTCATTTTGTGTGTGCAGCATTTTGTTTAGTGGTTTGGACTCCTTTTTTTTCCCACAGTGTTTTAAACATGGGCGTCGCACCCATGGGGGATAGGGGTGTTGCGACAGCCCCACTTCTACAATCACATGATTTCATACCCCCCACTTTTTCCCTAGGGTATATATTGTAGCGTTCCACTGGATCCAGGATCCAGATTTGGTCTCGCCTGCTTTTTATTGCAGGATAAATGGTTACTGTCTGTTGCAATCACGCCAAACAAACAGCAGTAACATTGCAGGGTTGTTACAATATCTATGGTTTAAACTGTTGACCCACCCTGGTGGTACACCAGCATATGGAAATGAAGCGCACCTCAGTTCCTGTGCCAAATGTAAACGGCTCTTCTTTGCGGTGTTAGCAAACCGTCATCAACCAGTAAATAATGAGATATGTTGCCGTTGTTAAACTAAGTTAACTAAACTATGTCTTGCTTTGTGACATATACCCTTAACCAGTGGTTCTCAAACTTTTTTCAGTGATGCTCCCGCTTAGAAAAATATTTTTAGTCGAGTACCCCCTGACATGGGCAAGACATCTTTGAAGAAAAAAGACGTACAGTACTGTAAAATCAGTGTCTGATTTTTTTTTTTTTAATCCAATCTTCTATCAGTTTTTTATGTCATAATTTGGACTTTTTATCTCATAATTTTTACTTTTTATCTCAGAATTTGACTTTTTATATGGTACTTATTTTTTTTGAAAGAATTTTGAAAAGTTTCATGTACCCGCTGCAGTACCCCCATGTACCCCCAGCGGTACCACTGCCCTAAGCTAATTTGCTGAAAGTAGGAGGAGCATTTTTGGATGTTTTGAGTAGGGGTACGGAGGGGCAGGTTTTCATTCTTATATTTCTGTCAAAAGTTTGAGGAAAAACACATTTTTGTTATTTTTGGCCATATATTACTTTTTTAATATAAAAATCTAATTGTTGGTTAATTTTCCTGATGATAGATTGAGGAGATTTTGCTCATGTGCCACAACCTAGAACACCCCTACATTTTAAAGGGCTGTGACGCCCCTGGTTGTAAAGACAAAATACGACAGAACATATTTAACAACTGCATTAATTATTCTTAATGTTCCAAATAACTATATAACCTTCAAACCTGTTGGGACCCCAACAGCAGGTATGCACTGGGTATTATGGTTTTTCATTCTGACTCATATGTGTCTACATTAATGTGGTTTTCATGCTCCCAATTTCAACAAGCGCAACATTTCAGCAAAGTTTTAAGTTAAAACCTTGAAAATCTAAAACTTACAGATGCAGCAGGATTTTCAGCACTGTGCCTCTGATACTGAGGGGAGGGGCAAAGCATGAGTTAACTGACCAACATGGTCAGTAAATCATGGCAGTGAAAAAAAAAACCTCATATTGGCCAACACAACAGGCCGATACTGATACATAGAAAACCCCCCAAAACTTAAATATTGGCCTGATATATCTGCCGGCTGATGTATCGGTTGATCTCTAAATATTAGTCCAATATTCTTGTAGAGGTAATTTAATTTCTACCTTAAATAAGCTATCATAATGTAGGACCTTGTGTGTCAATTCTCTCTACTTTCTAGATAATGACCTCATGGAATGGTTTAGTTCATGTTACATTTTGAATTATACACTCTGATTTCCAATTAAGCAGCGAACAGAACATACACAAGAGGATCATTCAGAGAGCACAGACCTCCACCAAGGGAAAAAAAAATAACATTCCTTGTCTCATTCAGCAGTAATAATAAACCTCTTAACAAACTACAATTTTAACCAATCTCTTCCTCCTTTTTTGTCAGTTGATGCCACGTATTAATTTAACTGTCATGAGGGATCACCAGATTCTTTATCTCTTTATGGATATTTCGCCAAACTGAAAGATCCTTATTTTCTTTGGCTCATATCAGAAACTTCCAAAGTTTTATGAAGATCTGTATTCTTGGATGAGGTCAATCGATTACAAAATAATGTGTAAAATATAAAAAAGGTAAAAAATTAAACAAACAAAAAATGGTTATCAAATGTAGTTATACATTATAAATCAAGTCCTGACCCAGAAACATATTCCCATGTTCTGTGGGCATGTTCTTGTGGTTATGTGGCCTCTCTGCTTAAGTGGCTTTGATAAAATTGTGATAATGTAGGATCTGGATCTGAATATTAAAAATATAATGGAGACCTACTTTCTTTAACATTGGGGGGAAAAAGGTTTTTATTCCAGTGAAATATGATGTAGAATTTGCATCAAACAGACTTACTTCTTGCTGTCACTAGTACAAAGGTAATAAATATAAAGTTATGTGAATATAGTCAAAAACAACTAAACCAAACAAATGATACCCTTGAAGAGTGAATTGTACTACGAGAGAACAACATGAACATAGGAGAAACGACATGTTCATCAGACTCAAAATGTTGTGATTTGCAAATTCAACGCAAATTCAGTCAATCCCTGTGAATTCAGCGTAATGTTGAAATTTTAACTAATCACCGCAACTTTCCTGCAAAATGTGACCAATCATTTTCGACGTCTTGAGCTGCTCCTTCCACCTTTTCCTGTTTACCTTACAATACGAAGCAACATGTGTGTGGCCAGCAGTTCACATTTGACGACTGAAATGATGCACTAGTACCAACAGGTGCATTTAGAAGAATACTTTTTTTTGCTGTATTTTTTTTTTTTATCATCCAGGTAATATTTTATGTACCATGTTTGAAAGGTTGTCTTAATATCTGTGTCTTTGTTCTAGTTTTGTCAGAGAAACTGCTTCTACTACACAGTACACAGAACTAATAATAATGTTTTTTTGGCTGAGACATTTATATTATATATCATTTATATCTGAGGTCATATCAACTTTAACCTTTGAACCAACATGAACATTTGGGGAAAAAAAATTTAAATTATTGCATTTTTGTTATCCTCATAATCGTTCATTTGTTATCTCTGTAAAAGGTAGTTTTGAGGACCATATCGCAATGACTTCGAATTAGTTTTCTAGTAGCTAAATATTTGAAATATTAATTTTGATAACAAATTTAAGTTACTCCAGCAACAAAAGCCTAAAAAGCACAAATTTTTTTTGGAAAAGCTCATGCAACATCAGACATTTTAGGCCGCAACAATCTCAAAAAAGGCCCATGAAATACTCGAGACACTGATTAATGTTTAACAGATTGATCAGGGTCATCAGGCTTGTGACAGAATACTTGAGGGACCACGAGACATCATTTTCAAACAAAAATTAGCCTTCAAAATGTACAGACTCTAATTTGGGATGATGAAGAGTTGATGCAGTGGACTGATCATAATCATCATCATCTTCAATAATAAAAAAGCAACTAGAAAAGCACTCTGAGAGCACAAACCTCTGCCAAGGCGGACTCCCCCCCCCGATAGAAGAGAGGTTTGTTTGAAATTTTATATTGCGGTAAATAGAGAATTAATTTCAAAGTGATCCAGAATCGAGGATGTCTTTCAGATAATCACCAAAATCTAATCATTTGTTCCATGTGACACCCCCAACATGTCATGAAATTTTCATCAAGATGCATCTATAACTTTTTGAGTTATCTTGCTAAATATCAGACAGACAAACAAACTCTTGCAAAAACATAATCTACTTGTTGGAGGTAATAAACTACATAAGCATTATGTGGCAAAAAAGTAATGTGTGATTTTAATTTTTTAATTTTTTATTTTTTTGGATGGGCAGTGTATATTGAAAGAAGGCATTTGTCACTGTTCATTTGCTTCTGTGACCCCCCCCGCATTTCTATTATACAAAGAGCTGTCTGAATGTTAGAAATACTGACCCCTTTTGTTTAGTCATCACATGTCATATACAGCTCTAATAAAACAATACAAATCACATTTGAAAGTAACAATATTATCAATTATCATATTTTGTTCAGATAAAAAATCTTTTATTTGGCTAGGAACAGTATTTTTAAAACTAGTCTCTGTGTCTATTCAGATATGGGCAGTTATATAAAACAAATTACTACAAAATAAGAAAATTAGCAAAATACTTAGCATACAGTTGTTATAGATACGAAATAAAAAGCTTTTGATTTTTTTCACTAATAGTCTAAATCAGATTTGTGCATTTAAATTAGATATGTGTAAGAAAGCAGAGTATTTATTGGTTTTAGCCTTTGTAGACAAAACATCCATACAAACCTCCCTCCACACATTTGGGGTGTGTGTTTTATTCTTTGTTGAGTTTGCTCTGCCACTTCAGTTTGCAGGATGTTTGAGCAGCAGACGGTCGTTTCATTTCTGCTTCTATATTCATGAATGGCAGGTGTGCAGGGATAAAACAGCTTGGCACTAAACTGAAACAAACTTCCACATACTGTTCTCCTCACTTAGATATATCTTTTCCTAACTTAGATTTATCTACTGTCGTTGGGACACTTTTAAAACCATGCCAGGGTTCTTCTTCCTACTGTTCTATGCACAACAACTGAGGTAGAGGAATGGGGAAAAACTCTGCTGAGTATTTCTGCTGAATCTAAGAAAAAAAAAAATACTGTATTAGCCCAAACAGAACGTACTTGTTTCTCTGGAAGTTTTAGTTTTAAGTATTTCATAGCTATTATTCCAGTTCATCCTGATAACTACTTTAATAGTCTGTAGCTCATCACAGTAAATTTAAAGCCTTAGTTCATTTGAGTCAAAGGTTTATGTTCAGTCCTGATTAAAATTGGAAGTCAGTTTTTCAAAAATAAAAAGCAAATTAAAGAAGGATGACTTACAAGATGAAAATGAAATAAAAGGTGTTATGAGAGGAAAACACCTTAAGTGACCACACAACAACAAGGTAAATGCCATAAAAGAGGAAACAAGGGACACAATGGAAATATCACAACAGCTGCAGAACATAACATGCTGCAGACTTTTAATACCCCTCGGCCAAATATAGTATAGTATTTGTTGAAATTCACTGCCCTATAATTTACATCGCATTTTTCGGTAGTCTAGCTGCAGCAGCAAATCTAATGTGCTACCGTAGTAGTCTAGTTATGCTAGATTTCCCTGAAACTGGCCGACCAATCACGGTGAAGTATCGAGTCAGAGGGCAGGTAAAGTGATGCTGCAACGATTCAGATAGAAACAACAATTGAAGAAGAAGACCTTTTGTCGAAGATTAATGAAGAATGTGAGAAAATGTCGGCAATCTTTAAATTCTTTTTACAGAAGTGACAACAGTCGTTAAGATCCGTAATCCACCATTTTGTTTAGTCATTCCCAACTCCGCCATGAACTTTCCAGCGTCTAACTATGTCATCCTACAGATTACGCTGATTGGTTGTAGTACCATCCTATTGCATACAGAGGATTTGAAAGACTACTTTTTAGCCCCGTCACCCCTGACTATGAAGCGTTCCTACACCTATACATGTAATTAATAGGGATAGCGCCGCTAGGCTAATTTTGGGGGTGAAACACAGGGCCGTTGGACCTAGAAAAAGTAGGTCTTGGTCTCCTATTTTCATTAGGCTTTCGCTCCATGCAAAGATTTATCCACAGTATAAATTTGGTGCAAAGATCTCAATGCAATCTTGAGATAATGACATTATGTCATTGAATGGACAGACAGACTAACGAGAACATGATTTAAAATACCCATTTGGCCAGAAGTTGGCTGAAAGGAAATTCAAGATTTAATAAAGACAAAACAAGTTGAAAATAACAAGACAAATGATGTAAAAGATGACCACAAAATCAATAGCATTGTCTTTTCAGTAGAAATAATGAAGATGGAATCTAAATCCAAAACTTTACTGCAAACATCTGAACCATAAAGCACTGATAAGGATGTGAATATTCACACTGATGGGTGATAATGTTCTGTGAACAGTGATGCCAAGCACACACCGCTCAATCTAGCTGGAGACGTAATATGAATATTTATCAGGTTTACTGGTTCAGGTTGTACTCGGTTGTATTTTTTCCACACAGCAGGGTGGATTATCAAATAGTCGTTGAACATATTCTGTCAGCAATGAAGTGTGCTTAATGAAATCTACAGCATCTTTGTCTTTGGTGTGTAGTGGGGGAGGACATACAAGCCTGCTCTGCCAGACACAGCTACTGTCGAACAGGTTATTCATTAGATTGAGGTAAATAAGAGTTCCATCAAGTGATTTGCAATGAAAATATGGTGTATTGAACATGATATTTTCTAAATTCAGCTGTCTCTTTGAAAAGCATGAAATCCTGAGTGATCTGAAGTTTAACAAGGTGTTATAAAGGTGCTCTTCCATTTTTAGATAGAAAAGTGAAATAGCCTTTAGGAGCATGGGGTGAATTTCAAAACATTTGGTGCCTGTTTGGAGAAATGATGGTATAGTGCCTTCTTCAACTTGTGGCCCCAAGTAAATGGGTGGTGGTGTTTTTTTATGATTTTTTAAAAATTTGTTGAATTGTCGTGAACTCCAGTATATTTTTTTCCTGTTTGCAGCTTTTTAATTGTGATTATTTCTAGTTTCATTCTCTTTATATGACAATTCTCACAGTTTCCTGACCTTTTTCATACCTGAAGATTAAATGGTAAATTGACAGTTGCAACCCCAGTGATATTTCCACAACAGGAACAGAACAAAATATCTTATAATGGTGGGGGGGCTACATGGATTTACTAATCAACTTAAGCCACAACAGTTTTTTTTTTTTTAATTAAATTGTATTTATGAATGCATATTTCCTGATTGTATGGGAAAAATTAACTGTAAATGTGTCCCGGTTTGTAGTGCCCTGCACGGGCCTATTATCTGGGCCCGAGCCTAGCCCTGGCCCGAGGGGGTGGAGCCCGGTCCGACAGGTTTTCAGAATTCTCAGGCCCTAACCCGGCCCGGCCCGACTTTTTTTGTTTGTTTGTTTTAACCTCCCATAAGAATGTTTTAGCGTGATAGAACGCTATATTCATTGAGTGCGTTCATAAATTAAATCTGCCGCTCTGAAAATGGGATAACGCTCTGCAGTTAGAAAAAAACAGCATTCTATTTTTTCTGTGAATAAGCGAACGGTTTCTGACAGATCAATGTGGACATAAAAGAGCAGGTTAAAATAGGGGCTCATGTTTCGATCAGCAGCTTGAGAACTCTGTCTGTGACCGCTGCTGAATCTGCCACATACCCGTTCAAAATGTCTCTGGAGATGTGATGAACCTGTTTTCTTGCTGTTATATGACAGAACAGCTTTACATACAACACACTGAACAAACCCGTTTGGCTCATCTTGAAGGGTTGTAATAAGTTGAAACTTAGTCCAGAACGAAGATTTTCCCTTAGTGTTGTTCACTCTCTTCAATTCACCATTTTCAATCTTTGTCTTTATGTCGTTTTCCATGTTTGTGGTGGGAGTCGGGAAGTCGCGCGAATCGGATAGTGAGGGAGGCTACCGTATGCCCATATAAGGGAGGTGCCGGTGCCGGGGAGAGCAGCAGCTGCTGCGTTCAATTGTTTCCATTTAAACACAACACAGGTTTTTTTTTTTAAATAATTAAATTGAAAAATAAAAGTGCCCGAGTCCGGCCCGTGTCCGAGGTAATTATACGGTCGTCGGCCCGAAGCCCAGCCCTCGGGCTTTCGGGCTGTCGTGCTGTCGGGCTCCTCGGGCCTAGGGCTCCAGTGCAGGACTCTACCGGTTTGTTTAGTGTGTTGAGTTTGTAAAATTAATCTCACATGCTTCACACTTGCTACAAAGTAACTGTCACCCCCCTGTACGCCGGCTACCTAAAATTCCCACGGTTCATGAACGCACCTTGCCTCACGAACCCCATTACTGACACACAGCATGTTTGTAGACAAACAGAATGCTGCCAGGACTCAGAAACAATGGTGCCGTCTGTAGACTAGCATCTGTCAGACAATGATAAATCTGTCTTTTCAAGATCTAGAATGCTACATAAATAAATTGTCACTTAAAAGTGAGCATCACTTACTGGATCCTTACTTGATTAAGGACTGGACGAATGTCTGTAAGTTTCCAAGTATGCAGTAGCCTGACATAAAGGCACGTAATTGACAAACCTTCTATGTACACTCATGAAAAACTTCACACCTACAAGTGTATGCATACGACTGTTATGTGTGTGCATGTGGAAAACATGTTTTACACTGACATAGACGTAAACTTCTGTGACTGAAGTTAAAAATGCTACCTGCGTCACGTCCCGAAGGTTACTATATACGAAGCGTGGGTGCTTTACAATAAAGTGGATGGTTATATTCAGACAGATAACTGCACATGTATGGCAAAGTAAACATCCTACTGGACTAGTTTATCATTGTTTGTCCTTGCTGCTGCAATTTTATTCAAAGTCCAGATTATGGTTAGAATATGAAGGACAGAGAAACGGACATTCCTGATCGTGCTCTCATACCAGTCCACACACTTGATCACTTGTAACAATAGACAGATTTTTCTTTGAATGGGTTTACATCCAGATGAAATTCTATACCGTTTAACCCTGTCCTTGTAACAATTCTTACAGCTGACAACAAAACAACTAAACATTACATTTCTAGCTCTGCTTTAGGTATATCATTTATATAAACAGCGTTTCCATGCAGTTTTTTAGTCCGCAACTTCCTCTAACGTTTGAATGACATTGACTGTGAAGGGGTCCATAGTCTACTTTTATCTAGAAACAATCTTAAGACATAAACACATAAGACATAAAAAAACATACAAAATGCCTATGCCTTGAGGAAGATCAACATGAGGAGGACTAATTAAAACCATGGTGTTAGGATGAACACCAACATTACCTATACTAAGACTATATAAAGGGTCCACTACAGGTCATTTACTCCCCCTACAGTGAACCAAACGCTCCGCTTTCTTCCAATATTTTCACATAACTTGTTAGTTTTCAGTCAGATTTCACTCTTCGGTGTTTGTATTTCTTCTTCTTCTGCTGTAAATGTTCCACAGTGGGAACAGCGCCCCCACCTTTTCTCCCTCCAGCTGTCATTACACCCAATGCATTAGTCCAGTCCGTTCTACAGGCACATATTTGGGCTTATGTCATCTTTCGGCTCATGTACAGAAAAAAATATGGCGGCGCCCATTAGATGTACCCATGCTATGTATATTTAGATGGGTTTTTATAGGTTAAAAGTGATAGAACAGTGTGATCTTTTGAGTAATTGGAGACTATTTAATTCCATTTTAATCAGTAATGAGAGTATTATAAAGAGGATTATGGGAAATTTTACACACTATACCTTTAAGTAACCAATTCGATTTATTTTTATTTTTTTTCTAAGCCAACCTCTGCCTGTTCACACTCCCCAACAGTAGGTGGTGCTAATATGTTGTAAGTCTAATTAACATCTCCCAGTATAAAAGAAAACCCAAAAGTTTATTCATATCATAGAGAAACTTGGGTGTGACACTTGCATAAGATACAGTTTCACTTACTCAGAGGATAAAAACCTCAACAGTGTGTTTAGTTCTTGAATATTTGATTAAATATACATTGATTTTGGTTAAAATAGACCTAATTTGGTGTTTTTAAGGGAATATTTTCATATTTATCATCCCCACCTGCTGATCAATTTGGTTTGTCATTAAACTTTCTATTTTCAAACTGTGACATTTGTATTTTCAGGTTCAACACACACCATCTTTTTATTAAATACATTTGAGAAGTTTAAGTGTTATCAGTTTCGTCACAGCTTGTCACTGAGGGTGTGTTCATGTGAATATTATAAGACATGAATATTATAAAAACATGACATCAATCAAGTCAACATTAACAGAACATTTAACATCAATACAGGATATTACACAAACGGTAGACGTGTGAAACTGCAGTTTATTTTCACATCAGCTTCCCAGCCAATGTTCACACCGCAGGCAAAAGTAACTGGATTTCTGACCTTTTGCTAATTTGCAACTCAGATCTGTTTTTTTTCCCCCCACAGCACAGAGAGAAAAAGCACAGCTCATATGGAATCTGATCTTTCTAATTCTAATCTGTACTAATTCTTTATGTGGTCCAGAGTGAGCTACAGATCTGATCTTTAATTAACTTCTGTAACACTGTTTGTGTGTGTCAAGCATAGACATATCACACTATAACTTAATCAATACTGGATATATTTTCATAATATTATACGCACTGACACACACACACACACACACACACACACACACACACACACACACACACACACACACACACACATATATATATATATATATATATATATATATATATATATATATATATATATATATATATATATATATATATATATATATATATATATATATATATATATATATATATATATATATATATATATATATATATATATATATATATATATATATATATATATATATATGTGTGTGTGTGTAACCAAATTATCAATATTGCAAAAGGTCAAAGGTCAAGGTCTCATTTAGCAGAAAGGTCAAAATCACATTATTGGCTCAAATTCAAGAAGGGGTTGTCATAGAAACTTGAGATTGGCACAAAACAGGGGTGAGATTAGGCATTCTCTGAATACTCTATACTGCTGTTTTGTTTTACATCCTTAGGCAGACGAGGAAGAAAATCCCCCTTTGGGCCTTATGTGTGCATGTGCTTGTTTTATATGACTGTAAGTAAACAAATAAGAAAGGGTTCTATTATCCATTTTATTCAGTACAGTCATATAATTTATACCTACCATGACATAGTATATTTGATGACAAGCAAACTGAAAATATAATTTTGGGAGAAAAAAAAAAATTCAATTCACTTTACAAACAAAACACAAACTGAAACTGAACTGAAAACTGTGGCACAAGAACCAAAGTATGGACTGAACTGTGGGACACCTCTACTGTTGCACCCCTGGTTCCCATAAATCTCTCTCGGCACTCAGACCGAGCTCTTGGGGGCTGTGGAGCCTTGGCTTTGAAAGCTTCCACAGACTGGGTAATTCTTTGCATTTATTTGGTCAGTAAAGTTAATAGCTCCTCACCAGGTCATTTTAGCTCAGTTGGGTGAGTTTGTTTTCAGATGTTGGCTCTTCAGATTCATGGTGTTCCCAGTGTATGGCAGCTTTAGAGAGGTAGATTTTACACTGTATATTTCTTGTATGGTCATTCCTCTCAGCATGTTAAAACAACATGCCTTCATATCTACATTTAACTATCTCTGCCATATCTCTACTTTATTGTTCTGCTGATGATTTAAGTCTGCTTTTTAATGTCTCTGTACTTGAAGTGGAATTTGTTTTTAGTGACAACATGCACCTAAAATAATTACCATGAAAAATCAGCAGAGGTGTTCAAAGTACTCCTGTTCTGTACTTAAGTAGAAGTACAGCCACTGGTGTAAAACAATGACTATAGTAAATTTAGAAGTACTGATTCAACTCCTTTACTCAAATAAAAGTTAAAGTACAACTTCTTAATTGTAATACAGTAAAAAGTAAAACTGCCTTTTTTTTGGATGGATGAATTAATACTTATTTAAGCAGGAAAAAAACGAAACATTCCAAAATTACACAAAAATAAAGTGAGTTACTGTGCTTTTTGTTAGGTCAAGGTACTCAGTTTAATGGGTATGGACAGGACATTTAGGAAGAATTAAAAAGTCACAAATATGACATATACAAAAGCATAATTATCAGATAAAAAAATCTAAATTGTGAGATAAAAAGTCAAAATTATGAGATAAACTAAATTATGACAAAGTAATAACTAGAAAAGCACTCTGAGAGTGTAGACCTCCGTCAAGGTAACATAAAAAGTCAAAATTATGATATAGTAAGTCACAATGTCTGCTTTACTAATTTACGACTTATTTTTTTTCATACCGTCACATTTGTCTAGTAATGAGTCTATTCTGAGAATGTAAAGAGTATAAAGTACAGATATTTAAACAAAAATGTAGGGAGTAAAAGTAAAAAGTTGACAGAAAAATAAGTAAAATACAGATACCTAAAAAATGTACTTAAGTACAGTAACAAAGTACATAGACTTAGTCATTTCCACCTCTGCAAATCAGAAGACATGAAACATTTTTTATTAAACAGTACAGTAGTTTCACACCTTCAAATGGTTGGTGCTATGTGTCTAGACAGCCTTAATAATATGCATTTGCACACACTGTCTGGACTAATAACTGGGGCATTTTATTCTACAAATATTACTGGCATTATTTTATCATATTGAAAGCAGCAATGTTATTAGCTTTCTGAAAATAAAAAGCTTGGCAGAGGAAGATGGAAATAAGGTTCGGGAAGCACTGAACAGTGTTAGAAACAGGGGTTGTACAGTGTCACAGGAAGAAAGTAGAAGGATAAAATGTGTTAGCATGCTCATGTACTGGAGCAGTAGTGGAAAGGGCAAACAAGGATTGTTTATGTCCGCCATCTATTTTTAAGGTATGAACTAACACTATGAATGTGGTAGATTTATTCAAGTCATTCCTGCAACATCTTCTTTTAGTTTCATTAACAAATTACATGTGATTTCTGAATAAAAGCAAAGCAACATATACTTTAATAGGTACGTTTTTCATATTCTGTATAAAGTATATAATGAACATAAACAATAACAAAAAATATTTAAGATTTGCCTGCAAAATGGTATTATATTGTTTAGACACTAATTTGCATTCTCAAGAAATCCACCTTGAGAAGTTTTCCAAAGGTTTTACCTCTGACTTCAAGTACCTATCTATTCATTATTCTTAGATCAGCAGCTTTTCAGGTTGACTGGAAAAGGCTGAGAAGACTGTGGAGACCTGAATATTCAACGTTACAAATTTTGTTAGATGGGTAGACATCTGATCTACAATTTTAATATTCACAAATTCACTTTTTTTATGTTAAAGCAGTGTCCAATAATTTGTTGTTAGATGATATTTCTAAATTTGACTTCTAAATTAAATTAATTGTTGCATCCTGTCTTTGAGATGGCCTGGTTATGTTCACATCAACTACTGTTTTCACTCACATTGTGAAAGGAAAATGTTGCATCAAGGGTCCATAGTGTTATTGTGGCTAGCTAGTAGGGATGTGGGTGTTGATCACATTTTGGCCAATAGATTATACTTGTACCCTACCCTTTGCCCGCCCTTAACAAAGAAATCTTCATTATAAGTATTTAGTATTTTAAAGTCTTTCATGTAGCTTAGAAATCTCACCATATTTTTGCTTGAAGCTCTATTGAGTCTCTGCAGGCTCCGGTTAGATTGACCGGACCAATCACTCTGTGTAGCGAGTTTATTGATGACAGGGCTACACAATGGTGTAGATTGCAGAAGAAGTACGATGGCGATGACTCAGGAACAGCTTATCCAACTGTTTAATTTGGCTTCAACATCGATTTTGGAAGAGTTTCCACTGTATTTCATGTTATAGTCCAGCTTGTCAGGCTAGCACACTTGTAGGCCTTCTTCTTCTTCCTCTTTTGGCTTTTCCTTCCAGGTTTCACCACAGCGTATGACTTGCCTCCATCTAACCCTGTTTTCTGCATCCTTTTCTTTCACACCAGCTATCTACATTTCCTCTTTCACTACATCCATAAACCTCCTCTTTGGTCTTCCTCTAGGCCTCCTGCCTGACACTTTAAAACTCACCATCCCTCTACCAATATATTCACTACCTATCCTCTGGACATGTCCAAACCATCTTAGTCTGTCTTCTCTGACATTATCTCCAAAACTGCTAACGTGTTGTCCCTCTGATTTACTCATTTCTGATCCTATCCTTCCTGATCACTCCCAAAGATAACCTAAGCATGTTGATGGCCCCATGATGCAAAATTTACAGTGGCTCATTGCATTCACACAATAATACACATTTTACCAAGTTATCATCATTTCTAAACTTTTCTCTGTGTTGTTTTCTATGAATGGGAAATACAGTCAGTGCAGGGGATACACCACTTTCAAATCCAGCATGTGTTGGCAACTCGAGGTGACCCATCAGATTCCAAAAGGAGCGTGGAAAAGTGGTTTTCAGTGGAATTACAATTTTGAATGTGACTTCTATCAGTATTGAGTGTGAACTGAATGTGTCCCTGAAGTGACATGCGTATGCAAGAGGCTCAGATGTAATGAATGAGGAACTACGTCATATTACATGACATATCTGGGAGGCTATGAAGTTAATGGTTGCTGTGGGCAACAGCGTAGTATCGGTATGCAAGAAAGACCCGCATAAAACAAGATTTAAGATTTAAAAAATGGATAAGGTGGATGTGAAAGCCAGAGGTTTCATCGGGAGAATTTCAATGAGAGTGAGTGTGAAGGCATTTGGAGAAGATCAGAGATATGAAGGATACATCTATGATAGGAACCACTACACCTTGGATCTGCATGCAGTTCACTGTCTGGGTTTGGGCATAAGTTACTACACAGTGGAAGAAGTTTTACTGTGACTGGTTCAAGGTTTAGCATCTACAGCCTGATGACTGAAAACACTAGTGCTAAAGGTCAACCTGTGGATAATGCTGGCTTTATGTGTGTATGGGAATTATAAATACATTAAACTAGTTGTAAACTCTATATATCATACCTCTGGGTCTTTATGTTTGTTGCGTCAATCATGGGAATAACTGGAAAAGTCAGATAAATGTGACATGGCTGTTCAGACTGAAGGTGCATTGCAAAATATCAGATCCATATTGGATTTAGTACCACATATGAAAGTTGCCTGGGTCGGATGAAAAAAAAATCTGATTTGTGCCGTTCAGACTGTCTTTGGCAGATCAGATACAGGTCAAATGGCAACAAAAAGTCCCATTTGGGCCACCTTTGCCTGCAGTCTAAACAGCCAAAGACTCTTCATCCAGACCCTTCAGCTCTAGTCCTGACCCTCTGGTTGACTTTTGTCTTTTGTAGAAGTATTGCTGTAACACACAGTGACACCAACTGTCAGAATACTCACTATGATGCCATGGTAAAAGATCACAAACTGCTGTGTGCTTTTGGTACATTCCCTAAAGCTCTGCAGGGGGTGCTTTATCCAGAAAGGTTAACATGACTAAAGCGAAGAGTATTTGTGTGCTTTCTAGTGGCACTAGTCCTTAAGACAGATGTCTAGGAAAGATGTGGTTTTTATACATTAATCACTGACAGATTGTGATCTTCAATATCAATTAAATATTTCATATTGTCAACAGTGTTCAGTGTCACCTGCTTGAAGAAGGCCTGGTCTAAACTTTGGGCAGGTGCTGTCGTTATCCTTTGTGGTACAGTAGGACAGGTGCTGCTGCTGCTGAGTAAAGCAGCACAGATGCTGGTTTATCATCCATGTGTTAAGCAGTGGAAGGTTGTCACGTACGGAGTGTACTAAATATATGGAGAGCTGGGTTTTGTGTGAAGTCCAGAGAAAGTGACCTGCTTGTGTGTGTGTGTTTTTTTTTTTCTTTTTTTAAACATTCCTAAGTATGCGTTTAATGAATCTGTTAGGAGTTTCTGCACAACAGCACACATTATTGATTAGTTGTGTATTTAAGTGCATCCAACCTTTTATCCTATGTGTGACCAGTTACTGTAATGTGTTTGTCAGAAAAAAAAGCAGTCATTAACATCTAAATAAAGCTCCAATATAGATTTAAATGTAATTACTGTAAACATTAGCTCCGCCCTCACATGAATCACTGACTTCAGAGTTGTGTGTGCACTTCATATTAAAAGGTTCAATTAATTGTTTTTGCTGGAAGGCTTTTACCATGAAGATGCAAGAGGAAATGATGAGTTTGCATGAATGGCTTATAAACGGTGTACGTATCCCTGGTTTGTGACAATGGCTGTCTGCTGCCATCTTCACTGAGCAGTACTTTATATACATAGAGTTCATTAAAGTTTCTAAAAACATGACATATTAAATTAGATGGCATTAAAATTGGATGGAAGTGGAAATCTGTCCATGTGCAAAACAAGAGGCTCAAAAAATAACTCAAAATTAACATTGGGCTCACATGAAGTGCTGAAGTTGAAGCAGCTTTGTTCTGTTTGTTCTCTTCAAAATGGCAATGGATTAAAAATTAATACATGAATTACCATTCACTGAAGAGAAGGATTCAATCAAATGCATGAAGACCCTTTATTACCCTGCCTGTCTGTCTGTTTGGTTGTTTGTCAGCAGTTTTATGCAAAAACTATTTGACAAATTTCCATGACATTTTCTGGTACAAAGTGCTTGAGAGTAGATCCCATTACATGTTGGTGAATGTACTGTATAGGTCAAAGGTTAAGGTCACAAAAAATGTGTTTCTGCAATGATAAGAGACAAATTAGGTGACATTTTTGCAAGGTGTGGGATTTCTTGTTCCCTGCACTACTTTTTTGATTACTGTTTTACAAGTTTTAGCCCCAAAAAAAACGGACTATATAATAATCACTGGCCTGTAATAAATGAAGGAAATTGGTTTATTTCAGTCATTTTAAAACCATAAATTGCAGGCTTTAATTCAATCTTCACTTCTAACCTAATTTTCCACCATATATTTTTTAAGTAAGGGCAAAGTTTATTGATACTTTGATGAAAGAAATCTTATTTCAGCAAGTTCTATATTTCTGATCTAGCTGTGCTATAAATACACAATTGTGGAATCCAGTTTGGTGTAGACATAAGAACCACTGAGTCTTTGGGTTCGCATCAGAAACCGACTTCTTGGACCAGTGGTCTGAACGCATTTCTATTAAAATAAGAGATTTGTGTCCGCATCGGATGAACGATCCAGAATCAACTACTGCAACCAGAACCGAACCAAACCCGACATGATATGACAGGTTGGGTTAGGTTTGGCTAAAGAGGAGTGCTATTCTGGTTCGGGTTGGGTTGGGTTCTTACTTAAAACTGCGGGTCAAGTTCAGCCAGAAAGTGAGAGACAGCAGGGTTTAAGGATGCACAGATGCTGTAGCTTCATGCGCTGTGGTTTCAGATGGTCTGAAACCAGTACCGGCCCCTCCACACGGCTCTAAAATTCTATCCAAACCTGGTCAGATCCATTGGTCTGGGTTCAGTTAGGATCAGTGATCTAGTGTAATGTGATTCCAGTAGAACTCCAGCTGGGTCACGCATGTTAGTGGAGGAGGAGATTCATGAACAGAACCAAACCCAAACAGTCTGTGGGTTTCGATATCACACCAAACTGTGTGTATGTTAATAGAACACAAACTATGTCCTTTGAGCAGAAAAGAACTGGGTATGTCCGGATGTATTCACGCTTCTCCTCTGCAGCACAACTGCACCTACAGTAATAGAAATGAACCAATAGAAGAAGAGCTGACCCTAGGACCCGCCCCCCTCCTTGACTTACTGAAGTACAAATAAATGCAGAAATAAGGAGTGGCAGAAGGACATGTAGAAATAAATAGGTAAACCAGAAATACAGGAATGAAAAGCAAAAGGGGGGATACTGTTTAATGTTTCGTCGTTTTTCCCAATTTCCTTCTTAACTATCAATCTAGTACTCAATGTAGCAATTTCATAAAGATAGAGATAGTCATAATGAACAGTGTCATGTTTGGAGGTTATAAACATGCAGTTATACTAGTATCATGTTAAACATTTTTGTTGATCATGTTATTAAAAAAATATTTTAAATGAGTTGTTATACAAATATAACAAACCCTTTTGTTCTGGAGCAGACACTTGGACATGTTTGGCATTGAGGGGCATTGTGTTCACACCTCAAACTGTCTTTCACCAGTGGAAGAACCATGACATCATCCATTGACTTCTGTGCTGTTGGTTTGAGGCCAGTAGTTTGCTATTTGGCTGTAGCCATATTGGGTTATCGTAACCAGAAATGACCATATTTAGACAAAAGTGTGTGTCTGTGGAGTGAATGAATAATGGCTCCAATGTAAAGTACTTTGTGTGCCTTGAAAAAGGACTATATAAATCCATACATACAGTCCGAGCCTATTTTCTTTGTTTTTTCTTTGCAAACTAACCGGCATTTCTTTTAAACCACAAAATAAATAGTAGTAGTAGTAAAATAGTAAATCTAAAAAAAATTATCTGTCACATTACTTTTGTTTTGCAAAGTGTCCACCCAACAATGCATAAACAACCACAGATTGGTCCATATAGATATATCAAACAGGGCTCTTCCCCGGTCTGTAGCATAAGGGTGCCTATGCCTCCTTGCCATGATCTGAGCGCCTACTTTCCTCCAGCGTATGCTAGTGATCTATTGTGAGTGCCGGCAGCTCACAATGCTTGAAACATTTAAAAAAACACTTTCTTAAGCAGCTTTAGACAAAAACTACTGGACCAAATTTGATGAAATCTTCAAAAAAAAAAGGTGCAAGGTGATCCAGAATAGATCCCATTACATTTTGATGAATGTAGGTTAAAGGTCAAGGTCACAGTCACCAAAAGTGTGTTTTCACAATGATAAGAGATAGGGCAAATCAGGTAAAATGTGTGCAAAGGGGGGTGGGGTTTGTTGTGCCAGACACCACATGTTCTGTTACTGTTTTTCAAGTCCCTCTGACTGTTTGAAATCCTTTAGCTCCAACTGCACAGGCAGGATTTGATTACAATTTTGATCATCCAACAATGTTTACTGATTTGTCTGTGACATGGTGCATTTTGTGGAGCTTGGGCTAATTTCATACCGTGCTGAATTAATGTGTTCACATCTTGTCACTTCTTGATGAATCTATTTTTTTTTTTCCTTTCTTGTTTGGTTGTACCTTTTTATGAGCTTGCTTATTGATGTGTCTTGTATGTTTTCATCTTGTACTGTTTGTACTGTTTTTGTCTTGTACCTTTCATGTGTCTTGTCATTTCGGTTTCAGTATATTTTGTATTTTATTCATAACTTTAATCAGGTTGCCTCAACTTTCATTCACAACTAGAAATCCATTTTTAAAACACTTCAATGATAAATAAAAAAAATAGACATTTTGACCAACTCTACTACCACACAGATGAGCTTGTAAAACAATAACTTTAATTAGTTTTTAGTCAAACAAGTGCAGTTTTATGGGTGGTAAAATACTTGAAGCAGATAAGTAGTGATGGGTACTTTACTAGAGAACATGTATTTTACATATTTGAGAACAAGGATTGCTGGTCTGTCACCAAACCTAGCCAAAGTCTGTCAAGTACAGGGGGACACATTAGGGCATTTGTATCAGTGCCCTAATACAAATGTGAATTAATGATTTAAAGCAGGTGTCTCAAACAGATCTTACCTGGGGGCCACTTGAAGTAGAGTCTGGGTCAGGCTGGGCAGCATCAAGTATTACACACACGCAGACACAAAAGGTTTCTAGGGTTCCAAAAAAGGAGTAGAGCTTATCCAGTCTTCATTATTATTATTATTATTATTATTATTATTATTGTGACTCTGAATTTGAACTTTCCTTTCTGAACATGAGCGGTTCTTCAGAACATGGGCATCTCTTGCTAACTGCTGTCAGAGATCAGTCAGCTTCTTCTCTGAACTGAGATGCATTTGGTTTGAAGGAGGAAACATTTTCCCTCCACTTGGTGTCACTCCAGAACATGTTTCAACCAAGTAACTAACATTTATATATCCCCAGGTACTTTGCGGTTGGCTAGTTTGACAACTCTTGAAAACAAATGCCACCGGAAGCTGTCACAAGACTATTTATGGCAGCCCATAAGTGATGAAAAGAAATAAAATCAAAGGTGAATTTGAAAACTATGTGGAAGAAACATTAAAGCTAAACTTTGATGTACGTAGGTGGCCACAAAATATCATCCTATAGGCGTCAGTTGGTGGTGCAGTAGTTAGCATTTGTGTCTCACAGCAAGAATAACCCTGGTTCCATTCCCACACCAGACCTTTCTGTGTGGAGTTTACATGTTCTCCTCGTGTCTGTGTGGGTTTTCTCCAGGTACTCCAGTTTCCTCCCACCATCCAAACACATGCACTGATAGGTTAATTGGTTAATCTAAATCACCCATTGCTGTGATTGTTTGTCTATATATGTTCAGCCCTTAGATGAACTGGAGACTCGTACATACCCCGCCTACACCCATTGTAGCTGGATTAGGCCCCCACAGACCCCCGTGACCCTAGTGAGGATAAAGCAGGTTCAGATGACAAGAAGTGGCCTCAGTTGGCTCCTGGGCTGTGAGTGTGAGAGCGTGGATTGACAGTGTCTAGCACCCGCTGACTGTGTCACTGCATGTTGCATGTCAGTTCATGAATATGGGAAATGGTGAGAGAATCATTTGACCAGTTAGGGTTTAGGGATCTGGTGGCTGCAGGAAAAGTAACACGATCACACTGTTCACACAATCTTGCATTCACTTTTAACTACAAATAACAAGTGGAAGATTCTTTTGTTTTGCAGTGAATAATTATTTCTATTTGTCAGATCAACCTATTGGGGGGGGGGTTGATCTGCTTTGATGGAGGTCTACCCTCACTGAGTGCTTTCCTAGTTTAAAACTCTGCTTTGCTCTCTTAATCATACAGGTGTAACTCACAAATGGAAAAAAAATAAAGCAAACAATGTACTGTATATCCACAATGTGCACAGTTTAACTGTGAAAGGATGGGTTGGTAGTATCATTAAGAGTCATTGCGTCACTAAAGTCTTAATGATACTTTTCCTTATTCTTAAGTGTTGGTATAAAAACTAAATAAATAAATGTTTACATGTGTGTTACTTTCCCCTTCTTGAGCAACAACCTCAAATAAAATTAAGATGGTTCTTGATTTTGTACTGGAGATGACATCATCTGACTCATCTATACCATGCACCAAAAAGGCTGAAATATTCCTGCAGTAAACAGTGGGTTGTTCATTGTCTGTAACTCCGATACAGACACAGTTTAGGATAAGGTTTATGTTAATCTGCTATATTACCTAGATGATAGGATTTCACACATATGCTGGGGTGGGGGGCAATTAAAACTTGAAAGAAGTCAATTATTGTGAAAGGACTTTACACCAAGAGCTTACACTTTATGTATAACATATTTAACTGTTTTCATATTGTATATGAGTGCTTTTCAAATGAGCCAAGTAAGCACTAAATCATAAAAATTGGTATGGAAGCATTGTTTTTATTCATACTGGTTTGTTTTATATGTTTTAATTTTTTTCCCCTGTTTTCAGCAATTTGTTTAATTATTTTTGTCTTCTGTCTTGTACGTCATCATTTTTGTCCTGTTATGTCTTTTATAAAAAAAATTTAAAAACAGAAATAACTGTCTGTTTTATTCAACTTTCAACCAGGACTAAAATTTTACTTAAAGATTGAAAGAAATTATGATTTCATATTTACAGTAATAATTGTCAATAAAGGGATCAGTCATGTTTGTATTATTGACTGTTTTTTTTCCCTCTCTGACGTAAATTATTGATGTAGTTACTGAAAAAGAATTATGAGCAGGGTACAATAGGATTATTTTTCTGGATTATCTTTTCTTTTAAACATTTCAGCTCTAAAATTAAAAGTAACAATAGAAATGTTCTCCTCTTTACACAGATGCAGTGAAGGTATAGAAGATGAAAATACATAAGAAGGACAAGCAGCAGGTTTGTACTGTGACAACACACACACACACACACACACACACATTAGAAAAGTAGGTCATTTGTGAAAAACTCGACTCATGCAGCTCTGCTCTAAATATATTTGAAGTCTGTATTTGAATGTTCATCAGCTTTTGGTCATCTTCATACAGCTTCAGCCACTGTGTAATTCTGCACACAGTAACGGCATCGGGTGCTTTCATTAACTTTATTTTAATAGCAATAATAGCTGCTATTGAGTATTGAAAATATGTTGTTTGACATCACGGTTCAATACCTAGAGCCTCCTACAGACTGAGGGGCCATTTTCACAAGAATAATCAATCTTGAAAACTATCCCCTGTTGCGCAAAAACGCAAAAATATTGCTGTGTTGACAAGGTAGCGTTCTATCACAGCACCATCTAGCAGCCTGACATGCATAACCAATGCAGTTCCACAAACTCTTGCGTCCCTTTATGCACGAAGATTTCTTAATGACAATGCTTGTGTAAATGTGGCTAAAGAAGTTAAGATGAGATGCTAGTTTTGCATCTTCTCTTCCGATTGTCTCTGTATAAACGTCGCTTGAGATTTTACTCCATTTTCATTTTGGTTTCATTCTGATCATGTCTTAACAATTGACAATATAGCTCAGTATGGGTCTGAAAATACACCCTCAAGCTGTGTTAAAAAGGTTTAAATGAATTTTGTATAACTGCTTTGTTTGGAAACATGCCACAGAATTAAAATGACAATCTGGAAGTAAAACATTAATTTAATTTCCTTCAAGGGATTAATAAACATCTGTATCTTTTAAAGCTGCAATGTTTGACACATTTTTTTTTTCTCCATATCAAGTGGTTGGACTGAACCTAGGGACAATTTGTCTGTCTGTAGTAGCTGCAACACACACACACACACGCACACACATATACACGACAGTCAGATGCATGTTTTCACTGTCCTCCAAATTCAGTAGAAAAGTTGACTTCTGACCTTATTCCACCTTTGTGCTACAGTATCACTGTCTTTGAGGGTTCACAGGCCGTCCTCATTTGCACACACATACATATATCCACACTTGTCTATCAAGTACATGCAGCCTAACACAGATGGCAAAACCCTATTACTGGGACTTCAGTGTTTAAATAATTGAATCTGGCAGATGTGTGTAAGATGTGTCATGCCCATGGGAGGGACTATGGCTATAAAAGGGGTTGTTTTGGCACAATAAGAGGACAGAGTATGTATATGTGTATATATATATATATATATATATATATATATATACACCTTTCTCGACTTTCTCTACATTCTGTCTCTGGCTTTATGTATCTTCTGTCATTGGAAGCTGTGAGTCACATGTATGAAACCAGACTATATAGACCACAGTGGAAATGTTCCACAGTCTATGATTCAAATAGCTCTTGTGCTCCTGTGAATGTAGCTGTTGCTGTGCTCCTCAGCCTGTCCAATTATTACCATTATTGTCCATCTTCAGCTTGCACCTTGAGTCTATCACTGTTGCCTCCTTCAGGAAGCTCTGGGTCTCTTCATCCTTAATTTTAGAAAAGAAGAAACATTCATGTTCAAAAACCTGTGAGTGTCTGAAATCTGACTTTCGTGGAGTATGAATTAATATCAGTTATGATAGCTGGTAATGAGCAAAGAGAGTACACATCTTCTCATTTATACATCTAGTAAATGTGAGTCCCAGGGGTCATCTGGCTTGATAGATGGAGTAGTGGCACGCCAACGTCTTTAAGATGAGTAGAATTTGACCACTGGCTAGACTTTTTTTCACTTGAAACACAGAGAGTCGATGTGTAAACCACTCTGGTTTTCTGAAGTCGTCAGACTGCAATTTCTCCATCAGTAGCAAATCACAAGGAGTTAACACACGAGTCCTCTGGCAATCTTATAATCCACAGATTTAAGATAAACCACATTTTAATCATTGCAAAATCTATCCCTCACTTATTCTCAGTTTTTTTTAACCTTGGATTTGTCATTGGGAAGTGCTCAGAACATCTCTATTTTATATAGATGGAGAGAATTACACCCTTTTTTTTTACATCAATAATCAATAAGTGCTGGAGAAGGTCTGAAAAACAAAATCAGATATATATGTACATCAACATGAGCCCGTCACACAGAACAATGAATATAAATCATAATTTTTTAAATTTGTTTGATGTCACTATATGTTAACTACTTTTGAGAATTTAATGAAAACGGGAATTCATACACACTTAACAGTTGCCGTTTCTCTGTGAGGATAGATTTTTCCATGTGAGATTTCCTCATCCATCTCATCACAGTATAAGCCCTTACTGCCCAGTTACTAACAGTGCTGCATTAGTGGATCTTTTGGGCTGTGAGGTTTCAATACATGCTGTGACATTATTTTTAAGAGCTCTCTGCAGATATGCCATATTGGCTCAAATGGGCTGTAATATAAAATCAAAAAACATTGTACATACTAGTCTGATGTGCATCTGCTTTGAGCTGTAGCCTTCATAGTCTAATATAAATGCCCTTACCCACCAAAGACTACAAGCTTGTTCACTGCCCATGGGTATTCTTGCATCCTCTGCTCATTCCACCTATAGCCCCATGAGCAGCAAACGTGAAAGGGGTAACTTGACTTGAAGCTGAAGTTGAGAAGAGTTATCTGTGTCATCATTAACCTGCCTGTCATTATCCAAAATGCATGAAACGGAAGGCTATTCGGATGTAGTTTGACCTTATTACTAAAAAAACTGCAGATACTGCTTTAGGTTGCAAGGTGACGGTGTGCCAAAAGAAGGATATATATATATATAACGTGAACATTAATGTAGTCAGTGGAGATCATAGTGGTGGAGCTTGTTTGATCATCATTGTTAGCACTTGCTTGAGCATCATTTTTTCCTCTCCATGATTCCTGGCAGTCGAAGCAGGTCAGTGGTTGATGTATTTACATAATGCAACACAACATGAAGTTGGGAAAACCAGAAGACGTTATGCTACGAACTGAGAGAACCGTTGAGAAATGCCAATGATGCTGTACAATTTTGATGAAGTTGATCAATTTAATTTTTGAATCCCACCACTAAAGGAAACCCCTTTTTTCCCTTTTTTTTTTTTTTTAAATATACAAATGTATAATTTCCTCCAGTGAAATTAATTATATTTGTAGCATAAACAGAAGTTCCTTAAAAGCCCACATTCATTGCTAATTCATTATACGATGGTACACCTGTCTGCAATACAATTTGTACTAACTTACTGCTCTCTCTAAAATAAAGCACAGGTGAAGATTAAGGTTGACATAATGTTAATTACACGCATCAGTCTCCACACTCTGTGCTCATTAATAGCTTTGTTAAGTCTGATGGACGCCCTACTTCTGTTTGCAGATGTCCTCACAACCTTTGTGATCAGTGTACTTTATTGTTCTTTCTTCCATTTGCACCTTGGCTTGTTTGTAATATTTGTGAGTGAGTCAGAGAGAATGAGTCAGAATTTCTGTGAGTGTGATGTGGCATAGCAGTTTGTCAGGCCTCGCACCACAACAGCAGCAGCAGCAGCTCACTGTCACCACACCAGCATTTATTTGTTTACAAAACAGAGGATTAAAAAATAAATCTGACATTAAGTTAAAGCAGGGCTCCGAACCTTTTTTTTTTTAGCCAATGATTCATTTTAAATTTGCCAGTTTTACATTAGAAGCTATATCTGTTGTCTAAGGATTTAATATTCACACAACAAACTAAAAATATACTAAAAACTCATTTGTGTGTTGCAGTGCTGTTGCAACAATTGTATTTCCCTCCCTCCACTAGACCATTGATATTGGGAGGAGGCAGCTAGTTTTGGTCAGAGCTGGTTGTAAGCCTCAGGCAGGTCACTAGGTGAATGTCTGCCATTGTGGATCGCTACTTCAATGTGATGATTTTCATTGAAGAGAAAGAAGTCTCACGCATATAAGTGCAATCCAGTTCAAAGCACATCTGAGGTTGGGATATTTTTGTTTCAGGGGTAGACTCCAGAAGTCTCCTTTCATGCAAGGTATTGCCCTGGTTTTGATCTCAATGTCATTTTCCAGTGTGAGAATCTCACTCAATAGCAGAGCTATCTAGTTCCAACAGTGATGCTGGTTTGGAAGCAGTGATATCTTCCCCAAAAGGAAAACGCAGATAGCTGGCACCAGGCGTAATGGAAGTAGAGTCAGTGAAATGCTTCTGTTAAGATTTTCTAAACTCGCTCCTCAAAACATGCACCATCAAACTATGCAGAATTTTTGCCATGCTTACATGTGAGGAAAGTTTGCAGGTCACTGTATGGCAGGGTACTTGAAAACAGTTGCAAGTTGCTTTTAAATGTATTCACTCAACTAATCATGTTGATTTAATGAAATCAAATTAGGGGGACACATGGATGCACAGTAACCTGTAATATAATTGATATGAGTACAAATATCCCCAACTGTTAATTCTAATACTCCATGGTGGATATTTTACTATTATTAAGGCTGTAATGGCGGTATATGTATTCATACCGAACCCTTGAAAACAGACGGTCGGTTCAATAGAGCCCTATAATGAATGAATACAGTCAGGTTGTATGTGTTTTTGCTGCCACTGCATGTGCCATTATGGTTCTTTAGTCACGAGAATACCTCTATGTGATTGGAGTAGTGAAGGGAAGACTCTTTAATATTTATTTGTTCGTGATTCGTGCTCTTGTGACCATGTGCATATCATGCTGAGGTGACGGTAGAACAATGACTTGAAGTTGAACAACAGAGTTTACCGGTACTTCTGCATACATGTCCATGACACAGTAATGAGGCATCTTTGATTGGCTCACAATGCGTGAAGGAACACTCCTCCCTCCCCTGCGGCTCTGTGTGTGTTTACCATCCCAGAGTAACATCCAGCTAGGTTTCATGCTTTCGCTTGTTTTGAAAATGTGCAGGGAAAAAAACGATGCTTTATTTCCACGGAGAGCACATGGACCAGTTTGCTCCACCATTTTTTTTCAAGTTTGTGCAGCGGCTACTCTGGCGCCATCTTATCTTTTAGATGCTAATGCTACTTCAGATTCGCTGCAATGGTGGACAATGCATAACAATGAAAATTGACGGAGTTTCCTTTTGAAGTTACCTAACAGAAGCAAGTATGAGGTGAACAGTATTGGTCCAAAAACTGAGCCTTGAGGTGATCCATAATTATTTGTGGTGTACTGACAAGATTCATTATCATCATAACAAACTGGTAGTAATCTGTTAGACAAGATTGAAACTACATTTAAAGAGACACACTTTATAATCTTCTATTTGCCATCCTTTATGCCACATTTGTAATTGTACTTAGAAATGGACTTCTTTGTCTCCGATTTAAAAAAACAAAAACATCAACAAATAAAAAAAGTGTGAAAAACACTCCAATGGGTTGTAAAATGAGGTTGTACTGATACGATCTGATACGAAGATCAGATATTGGCCCAAATATCAATATTTAACCTGAATCTGGGATCTGTAAAAGTCACCAATCCATAAGACTGATCAATCCCCTTTATATCATGGACTATGTCACACATGCCGAGAGTTGAGTGGAGTTGTTGCAAACATAGACGGGCAACATGGAGCAAACTATATAGTCTGTGATTCGGAGGTTATCGTGGAGTTCTGGCGTTTTTATTGACCAGAAGTTTTTTTTCAAACTGCTAATTTATTATTAAACATGCTGTAGGTACAGAACGCAAACGGGTAACTGGCATGCAACATCGTGAAAGTCTAAAGATTTTTTTTTTCTTGTCAATACAAAATAAAAGCCCTTCTTGAAATTACTTAAATTAAAATGTTTTCTCTTATCAGCATTATGATTCTTTTATTGTTGCAATCAACTGAAATATCTGAAAATAAATATATAATACATTCTTTTACTATAAACTTAAGCCAACATGAATTTCTTAGTTTTCTCTCAACTCATTTTCAGACTTATCACGTCAGGTAAGTCCTGTAGCTTCTTAAATCAACAATGATATCTGAGCGTTATCGAGTATCAACTGATACACAAGGCATTGGTATCAGCATTAGAACTGAAAAGGTCTGATCGATGCATCCCTAGTGTATGACAAATACAATACCTGGTAATGTGAATTTTTCTTTTTGTTGTTGTTGCAGACTACAGTGTGTAAAAACTTCCTGAGCCTTTAAGACACACAGAGCTTGTGTTCATCCTGACTTTAAAAGCCTCCATCTGCTTCTGAGATGACTGCAAAATATCTTATAAGTGTCCAAATAAATATGCATCTATCACTTTTTCCAAACATGTTTAACACTTTACATTTTATTATTCATTGATTTACATCCAGCTCCTCTACAAAATCCACTTTGCCTGCTGATTTAGGAGATAGCATTATTTTTTTTTAAATAGCTAATGGGTGCATTTAGATTAAATTTAGGACTTGTGCAGTGTAAATATACAGTCTTGAATCTCCTTGGTTGATAATATCAGGTAATATGAGCTTTAGCTTTACTAAATATGTTGTTACCTCCACAAGGAGATATTACATTTGAGTCTGTTTGTCCGTCTGTCTGTCAACAGGATTACTTAAAACGTTCTGCACGGATTTTAATACTATTTTTCAGGATGTGTTGGGAGTGTCACAAGGAACCAATTATTAAATTTTGTTGATGATCCAGAAGAGATCCTGGATTCTGGATCACTTTGAATGGTATTCTCCATTTACCGCATTGTGGTGAATCCTGCTGAAAGACAAACAAACAAATAAACAGATTTGAATATAATACCTCCCCGGTGTACCTCTCTTCATTTGGGGGGGGGGGGGGGGGGTTCTACCTTGGTGGAGGTTTGCACTCTCAGAGTTCTTTTTTTGTTCAGATTGATATGAGCATTTTAAAGGCATGGCTGTGTCACATGAGGACAGCATATTTCTGATGACAGGGATTTGATGGAATAGTATTTGGCCTGAGTGGAGGAGGTGGAGAAGTAGGAGGAGATATGTTTAACAGTTAGTTTAACCTCATTCGTAAGTAAGAGGTGGTGAGACTTTCACTAAGAGAACACTATTATCTCTCATATCTCACCTTCATTTCAAGTGACCATAAAGTTACCCACCACATCTTGAAACAATAGAGCGATAACCGCATCGCAGCTGAGGGACTGATGTCTAATAGGAAATGTTTAGAAAAGGCATAGTGCTGAAGGAATGATAACAAACCAGTGGTAGTGATTAACATGCTCCTCTACACTCTACAAACTAACAGCACATCTGCAGCAGCAGGTTACTCAAAGCAGAACATTGTCAAGATAGTCAAGACTGCAATCCAGAACCAAACAGAAAGCCCACTGACCTTCTTAGATATTCTGGACACGATACATCTGTAACTGTGTCAGTAGATATGAGAGAGCTGCAGTCATGGGATGGAGATATGCAGAACAGATTTTTAGCATAATTAGAATATCGGCAAAGGAAGTAAGTTTCCCATCCAAGTCCGGGTCTTCATATAGTAAACTGAAGTCAAGGTTTAGTTCCTATTGTTATCAGTGCATCAACAGCGGCTGGTCATTAACTGGGTTTTAATTTTGTAGTTTTGTCCATCTTAATAACCAGAGGTGGAAGTAACTAAGTAGAAGTACTTCTTTTACTGTACTTGAATACATTTATTTTTTTTGGTATCTGTACTTGAGTATTTTTTTTTTCTGGAAACCTTTTACTTTTACTCCCTATATTTTTGTATAAATATCTGTACTTTATACTCCTTACATTCTCAGAATAGACTCGTTACTTTTTCAAACTGGACAAATGTGACGATATGAAAAAAATAAGTCATAAATGAGTAAATCAGAAATTTGACTCACTGCATCATCATTTTGACTGTTTATCTCATAATTTTGAAATTTAATCTTATAATTCTGAATTTCTTCTCATAATTTTGTCTTTTTATCTCGCGATTTATATTATTTTTATCTAACAATTTAAAAAAAATCTCCTATTTAAATGTCCTGTCCATACCCACGTAACTGAGTACCATGACCTAATAAAACACATCTTCGACACAGTAACTCAGTTTATTTTTGAATATTCTTAACATTTTTCTGTTTTTTACTGATTAAATACATATTATATCATCCATAGTAAAAAAAAAAAAAAGTAGCTTTACTTTTTTACATTTATTACAAAAGTTGTACTTTTTTATTTTTAACTTAAGTAAAGGACTTGAATCAGTACTTCTTTTACCAGAGTACTTTTATTCCACATAAGTAGCTGTACTTCTACTTAAGTACAGCATGGGAGTACTTTGACCACCTCTGTTAATAAGACATTGGACATAGATCGGGGGATGCAGCTGCCAATGTGCTAATGAAAAGACAAAATCATTTTGATTAAGCATTACTTTTAACATGTATAGATCATCGACTACAGGGGCGACTGTGGCTCAGTTGGTAGAGTGGGTCGTCCAATGACTGAAGGGTCAGCGGGTCGTGTCCACATGTCGAAGTGTCCTTGGGCAAGACACTGAACCCTGACTCTCCCAGTAGGACTGACAGAACCTTAGAAACCTACTGGTGCGTGAGTGAGTGTGTGAATAGGTGAATGGGAGGATAATGTAAAGCGTTTTGAGCACCATGAAGGTGGAAAAGAACTATATAAGTGCAGTCCATTTACCATTTATCAGTGAATAATAATAATAAAAGAAAAAGGATTTGCCTGCAACAGTGCTATGCTGAGGGCGGCACGGTGGTGCAGTGGTTAGCACTCGTGCCTCACAGCAAGAAGGACCCTGGTTCGAATCCCACACCAGACCTTTCTGTGTGGAGTTTGCATGTCCTCCCCGTGTCCGCGTGGGTTTTCGCCGGGCACTCCGGTTTCCTCCCACCATCCAAAGACATGCACTGATAGGTTAATTGGTTAATCTAAAATTGGCCATAGGTGTGAATGTGAGAGTGATTGTTTGTCTATATATGTTCAGCCCTGCGATGAACTGGCGTCTCATACAGGGTGTACCCCGCCTTCGCCCATTGTAGCTGGATTAGGCCCCCAGTGACCCCCGCGACCCTAGTGAGGATAAAGCGGGTTCAGATAATGAATGAATGAGTGCTATGCTGTGCAGCATAGGAGGGGGGTAACTCTGGAAAAGTGGCTCTGGTTCAGTCTGTGATGTTTAAATATTTGGAGTTTAAAATTCAAAGAAGCTGTGCAACACTTGCATTGGTAGATTGTATGGACTCTATGCTCAGCCCCAATTGTTCCTGATTAATTGTGGTCAGACATACCTGGATTAATCCTCGTGTCCAATAATGGACAGGAAATAAAGCAGCTTCCTAAAGTCGATGAAGTATAGCGGGGCTGTGCATGAAAGAAAAAAAAAATGCGAAAAGATTTGACCTCTATCGGAAACATTTAAACCTTAACTCATTACAACAACAATTTCATCACTGTTGGCTTACAATAAATTAATATGGAATACAGTTTACACCAAAATCACTTATGGAAAAAGTGATATTTATTAATAATTTATCATCAATTATTAGTCATTCATTGTTTGCTTTGACTAAAAATTTTAGTTTTGTTTCTTTTCAAAGTTATTGTAAATGTTTAAATTGTCTGTGCGACAGCCTCAGTGTGCAATCCGCCAATGTCTCATACATGTATTTGGTTTCAAAGACCCTGCTGAAATGCTGGTTTTTGTTCTATGATCTATGAATGAGTAGAGTGCTGCGGCTGCTGTGTTTTGTGAATTTGACGGTAAAGCAGGTGATGGGCTGAATGTTGGCCTCAGATGTACAGAGGAGACAATGTTTTTGATCAGACTTACTGAAGCCTCTCAAACGTCAATCTGTAGTGCTCTTCTCTGTTCCTCCTCTCCCTGCTGTTCTTCTCAAAGATGGGAAACAAAAATGTGGTTCTCCAGAGCCAGCAATTTTTTGGGAGTTTCCATTTAAATGTTAATTTTTTTTTGTATGTCTCTGACCTTGTTTACGCTCGGCCACACTGGCCTCAGGTTATTGTCATCTGTTGGTCATCTACCCGTCCATCTTGTCTGTCATGTATGTGCAAAAATTTTGGCATGCACCAGTGGTTCTCCTGTTTCCCTTTCTTTCTTCTATTCATCTACTTCTACACACCAAATTTCAGAACAATCCGTCAAGAATTGGCGATGCGAGATTGCAAACAAAAAATGGTCAATATTTGTTTAACTATGACCTTGGGCGCTGACCATGAAGGTCAAGTCTTTGAAGTCCAATATTCAGCTTGATGAATCCTATATCAAATCTATATTTACCCAAGAAGTTTGAAATCAATCGCATTAAAACTGTTCAAGTACTGGACACTGACCATTTAAAATAAATAAATAAATAAAAATTTTGTGACCTTGACCTTTGACCTAGATCCATGAAAATAGATCCCATACTGCAGGTGACATGGACGAAACTTCTCATCAAATTACAGCCAATTTGCTCCAGAAATGTGGTTGCGAGAGTGCAAACACACACACGCACACACACACACACACACACACACACACACATACATACACACACACACACACACACAAAAACAATCACACACACACACACACACACACACACAAACAATCACACACACACACACACACAAACACAATCACACACACACACACACACACACACACACACACAAACACAAACAATCACACACACACACACACACACACAAACACAAACAATCACACACACACACACACACACACACAAAAACAATCACACACATACGCAAAAACAATCACACACACACACACACACACACACACAAACAATCAAACGCTACCGATCAACCTAGTTGACCAAATCTCGGTCAAGTAACAAAAGCCCATGACACTTAAGAGAAAATAAAATGAAAGAAAACAGGAAGACGAACAAAAAAACTCTCATAACACGATGACAAAGTCCAGAATCATAACACTATACATTTCCCCTTGATTTTTCTTTTCTCACAGACTTACTGTAAAGCTTTGTTCAACTGGTCTGGAGGATGGCGGGGGGGGGGGGGGGGGGGGGGTGGCCTTGTTTTGCATCCATGTGTTGTCCTTTAATCAACCTAACACCAATGACCACAAACAGTGTTTCTGTTTTAATTGTTAACGTGAGTGTCACTTTAGCTTTAGCTCCACTTTCTAATCCTCCTGGCAGTTGTAGTTGTGAAAGGAGGCAGCAGCATTGATGAGACTGCGGTCTTCATGGCCTGTGTTCGTGACAGAGAGTCATTTTGTGTGTGTGTGTGTGTGTGAGTGTGTTCCTTGTTTGCATGTCTGTGTTATTGATTCATAGGCAGTGTGATTGCAGGCAGCCTCTTTGAGCTGCGTTGGCTTAGTTTATCTGCCAAAACCTGTTTCACTGCAGCGCATTACTGTGTATGGGTGTGAAGAGAGAGAAGCAGACCGTGTGTCTTTGGCGTGTGCATGTAGTCGATGTAAGCACATTGAGCCGTGAAAGGCATGAATGTGCGTTTCAGTGTGGCAGTGTGTGTGTAAATGGGCTGTTGTAGGTTGTGTGTGTATGTAGACGGTCATGTAAGCACATTGAACCATGATGTGATGCATCTACATTGTGTGTGTTTGTGTTGCAGTTGTTGTGGAGATGGATGGCAGCAGCTCAGGACATTAATGACCTTGGGTTAGCGTGGTTAGCTTGTGAGTTACCTGTTAGACCTGAATAATTTTCATGTATGTGTAGAAAGCAAAACAAGCAAGGTTTACCGGAAAACAGCATTCTATCTTTTCTTTTTTTTGCCTTAGTGAATAGGTTTGCTCATACCTTAACTGAGGTCAAGGTATGAAAGATCCGCATTAGTAGCAGATTAAATATAAAACCCCTGTGTGATGCTGATTGTATGGTAAACCTTTCATGTCACCACATCACATCCCAGCTGAACACCTATGAGAGGCTTTCATAAAGAACACTCTCCATCATCCAAATGCTAAATGTATCTATCACAATACTGAATTTGGATTTTAATTATTTTAATTGTCACAGTCTATTTTAATCGATTGTATCAATTTTCTTGCTACGCTGTAGTCGGATGTGTAAAATAATAGTCTTAAAAAGTAGAGATGTTCATTGACATAGAATTTAAAGCATGTCAAATGAGTTCTATATCGGTGTACCAGTTGTGAAAAATCATGGCCATAATGACTTGAGGAATCATGTATTCAGATAATGCCTAATCTGGCCCCTATTTTGTTGCAATCTGAAGTTTCTATGAATTGGAGTCATTAATGTGATCTTGATCTTTCTGCTAAATGCAACCTTGACCTTTGACCTTTTGCAATATTGATAATTTTATTATATGTATATATATATATATATATATATATATATATATATATGCGTCAATGCGTGTAATATTATGTTAATATATGCAGTATTGATTAAGTTATAGTGTGATATGTCTATGCTTGACTAACGGTGTTACACAAGTTAATTTTCCCACATATCACCTTTGACCCTCATTCACCAAAGGTCAAAGGGTCACGAAAAGCATCATGTGTAGCTCCCTCATGGGGAGGCTAAGTCTCACCCTTCTACTTCAGGTCCATGGGTGCTCAGCTCGCAAAAACATTGAATGGGAGTGAATGGAGCGAGTTGAGCTAAATTCTGATTCCGTTTGACAAGTGCTCTGAAATTCACATATAATAGCAGTTAATAAGAAATATTTGATGTGGCATAGGCAGACCACCTGTTTTTTGATGAAGAGCAAATGTGACATTAGGTTTTATGTGGGCTTGGTAAGAGACTATAATGAGTTGTTTATGTGTCGTCACACTCCGCTCAGCTGTGGTGTGGAGTCTGTGGTGATGTCACATGCGCGCCAGGCGTGTAGTGCAAATTATTAACGGATTTCACTTGCAAATGAATCAGCCATTGGTTAACAGAAGCCGTTCAAATGCACATCAATAATTAGCATTTATTTTATATCCCATTGAATGCCATTTTTAAATTTTCGGATCTAAGGCCCTATGAGCCTCCTGGAAGGGGCGGAGACTTAAAATCCCCATAGCCAATGGGATGCTATGTACAGTACATACATGGCTTATTTAGTATGTACATTATGTAGTTATGTACAGTATGTGCAGTAATGTACATATTTATGTTTTGGGGGTTTCATTTCGTAATTGTTTTTTTTTTTTCTTTTTCGTATTCGTTACTTTGATTATTTATTTTATTCAGACAGACTTCATGTATTCTTTATGTGCTTTAATGGAGGTCTGAATTTAGGTGAGATAAGACAAGCGAATAATTAATCAGATTTCGTACTTGTCTTCATAAACTACCTATGGTTTTATCACTATGGTCTATCTAAAGGTGTTGGATATGTGGAGGTAATAGTGGCCTTGAGATCCGTTCTTTTCCTTGTCTAGCTTTTTGTGTCAGGTGAAGTTTGTGGCTTTGTGTGAATGTGGCCTACTTGGCGAGCACAGATTCTCTTGTTGCTCATCTTGGTGCAAGTGGCCTAGTTAAATTCACCCATGTCCTTCATCACTTAACACAAACAGCATGCAATATCACTACTAATACACACAAATTCTCCTCTAAACATGTTGGAACTTCTTTTACTCTATTTGCCCTGTACCCAGAGTGTGCTGAAATGATTTCAATGGATCAGTGTAATGTAATTTAGCTTTTGCTGCAGGTTTAATTCAGGACGTGTTTAGACGACTAGACTCAAACTCAGCAGGGTTAACGATGTAAATCTGCGTCACTGGTGCAAATCTGTATAGGTAAACAGCCCCATGCGGTTTTGTTCTGTAAAATAATGCTTAGTAAGGCCTGGTCAAGTCTTCATTAGCCCAGTAGGATAAAGGTTCATACATTCAGAGCCTCTGATCTCCAGCTGTTAACATGTTTGCTGAAAGATTTAACTCTGATTGAAACAGAGCCTGTGGAAGGGATGTGCTACTTACTGAACATTATTTTCACATCTAATTTTCAAGGCAGAGAAGAAGGTAACTCATTTTAATATTAATCTGTAGCATTTTCAGCTCTATTTTTCTTTTTTTTTGTTGAAGATTGATATGTTTGTATTGTAGACTTATTAAAGGGTATGCTTGTTTATCCTTGTGAGAGGAAAGCCCCACTTTCATTATGCCTAATTATTATATTCCTGAACAGAGTTTCGGGGATATTATGTTTTTGCTCCGACCGTTGCTGCCGGTTCTACCGCCGGATATCCTTTGTGTTAATGCAATAACTTGAAAGATATACATTTTTTTAATTTCATGTTTTCCATATTAAGGAATATCATGGAGATGAAGAACTGATTGGATTTTGCATGATTTACCATTTCTAGAAGTTTAAAATCACTGAACATTCTTCTGTTCATATGTCTACATCTATTTGTCTGATTGACTTCAAATCGAGTACAAATGAAAGTTCGTGACCTGAGGATGCCTCATGTCATGACATCATAGCTGTCTTGTTAAGGTTTGGGTATGTTCAAGAATATAGCTCTAGCCATCGCATCGGACACCTTAAGCCTGCTTTGACACTACACCAATTATACTCACCATTTAATCATTTAATATCGATAAATATTAAAATACTTCCTATTTTTAGTTTTGTATTTACAAACAATATACTGAGCATGCGGACTATATGACTATTTGCAACCAAACTGCAAGGTGACACTGTGCTTTAATGAAATTAACACTGGTTTTACTGCATAATCTCAAGTGTTAAAATAATCTTCTCTGAAGACATACACATATTGTGTAAGAACAAATACATCAGTTGTCTTTTGCAGGTCTGCACGAAAAGAAAGAGATTAATTTTCTTGGTAGTCATGGTTTAGGAGTTCTCAGAGCTTGCTCTTGGTGCATCATTCAGGCAGGACTTTTTTTCTGCTCATGTGGTGTCTGAAGACTATTATGTGATTGGGCAGGGCTTTGAAGTGGCAGTGGTTAATGTGGAAGCAGTCTGAAAGTGTCCTCAAGAGAACTAACTTTGTTCTTGTCCTTGCAACCTCAAGACAAAGAACACGCTTCTCTGTTCTTGTGGAGTATTTAGGCCTTTTATTTCAAAAGACAGAATCCTGCTAAAGGATGCACTGACAACACCTTTGTCTCAAAAACCGAATGAACCAAGCTAAAGAATCTTTAAGTTGGACAAAGATGAGCCTAAATAATATAAATCAAATCTCAATAGGACAACGATGATGCATAACAAAATCATTAGCAGTGGTATAGACTAGGTTACCTTCATAGAAGTATTTTCAAATTAAAAGCCTCAGTAGAATCATGCGATCTCCTTTATGCAGTATTTTAAAATTTGGGAAGTAGTGCTTAAATGAATTTACACTGGTACATGTACACCATCCTGAAAAATGTATATGAAGGAAACCCTGGAGTTGTTTGGCCAAGCAAAACTAAACATCATAGGTCAAAATCACATTTCTTACTGTAATATCACATTGTAAATTGGCTCATCTTTTAGTTTAATGTGTCTAGTTTATGAATCCAATTTCACTTTTTGTATAGAACAAGTGAAAGAAAAGTTACAACGGTTTGAAGTGTCTTGGAAAAGTGTTTTTACTTAATTTTCAACTGAATCTTTTCTATGGCTAAAATTATTTACATTTACATTCCCACAATTTTCAAAACATTTTATTTTTCATATCCTTCAGTATATGTACTTATTTTCCCAAACTCTTTAGGAAAAGTTGTTTTTTTATGACTCTTGGAATTTGGCGAATCTGAGATTTGTGATGTTTAACGGTTTGTCTGTGTGTTTCCTCTGTTCACACTCTAGCATCGCCAATATCTTGGATCGAAATTGAAGTTTGGCATGTATAAGGAGAGAGATACAAGGATGAAACACACTGAATTTCAGCCAAATTGACTCGCTACTTCTGGTCTTACCCCATATTGCGTTTTCTCGTCAAGGGGACAGCAGAGATTTGCCCTTTTCAACATGTCATCTACATCTCGGAAACTGATAATGATGTATTTGTGATTGGACAAGATTGCAGATTTTATATGCCTCGCGGAGTTACCACACTGTGCGTGGCCTTCTAGTTTGTCTGTCTGTTTATCAGCAACGTTAGGCAAAAACTACTGGACACATTTCCATGACATTTTCAGGAAAAGTGTGAGGTGGTCCAGAATAGATTTGTTGAATGTAGGTCCAAGGTCAAGGGCACTCTCACCAAAAATGTTTTCACAATGTTTAGACATAGGGCAAATCAGGTAAAATGTTTGTGAGGGGGTGGAGTTTGTGGTGCCTGGCACCACTTTTTTTTTTAAATTATTATTATTATTAAAAACATGACTCAATATAAAAAAATATTCCTTAACTACTTCTTCAGAGAAAGATTGTAGCATGAAAATACAAAAAGAATAAGTGTACTCATGTTCATTCATTGATGATGAGAAAACCTGGCCACTTTTGATAGTACCAATATTCAATATTTTGGATCTGGCCCCATGGACAAAAAAAACTTCAGTCAGGTGACACTTTGTGGTAATCATACATGCTAGTTTCTCACATTACTCTGAATGCTTTTACACTGATTTTATATCATCATATATGTGATGTGGGTTGTCTTTTTTTCTTGGTCAGGAAAATGTGGGATTTCTGTTATGTAGTAATATGGACAAAAATATATGTTCTCCTTTTTTGGCCTAAATTTTACGTGCATATTAAAATCAATCCCACTGACTTTTTTTTGGCTACATCACACATTGATGGTTGTCAAAATTGTCAGATGTTCATTTAGTCAGACACTTTACTGCACAGACTGTTGGATCTTGCGGCAGTGACATGGTAACTATGGTGACCACATGTTTACGTGTGCTTCCCGCAACTTGGAGAGCCAGTTTCCATAGCAACGGCCTTGATACCCCATCCTTTCCCTCCCAAGCCAATGGGTGATGAAGCCCCTGTGCTTGTTGTATGTGTGGTCCTCGTACCTGTATGAGGAGGGAATGCTGTCTGCATGCACGTCAGCTTCACAATGAGAGACAGCTGCAGAAATACCCACCTGATCCATGCATGGCATATTCTTGCTATATGTCAATCTGTCACGCAGACAAAAATACACACACGTGCATGCACTGTGTGGATATTTACATGCCTAGACAGACATGGGTCTTTCAGGCCTCCACGTCAGCCTGACCCTGCACTACATGCGTTTCTAAATCCACTGAAGAGTGACTGAACAAGCTGCAGCCCCATTTAGACTCTTTATGGCTCTGCTGTCAGAGGACCCATGTGGCTATAGCCTACAGTAAAAGGCATGTAGCTGTTGTGCTATAGATCCCTGAAGGTTGCCCGGCTGCATTTTCATTAGCACTCAACCTTTTCTGATTCACAATTCCACATAATCACAGTAATGAGATGGTGCTGGCTCATTTTGGCTCATTCTCACACAACTGCTTCCTGTGCCAAGTGCAGAAATTTGCTACACTTTGTGGCAGCAACACCAGTACGGAAACATACGGGCAACGCATAGACTCATATTCCACCCAGATGGAAAATGCACACACACACACAGACGGGTGGCCAAATGCCACATACAAGAGAACTGCTGGTAGATTTAACGGCGAGCTGCATTTGCCAATGTCGTCAACTTGACAGCCATGACCGGTTAATAGTTTTAATTGTAGGCAGGTCATATTCAAGAAGAAATCCACTGTGTATCATTAAAGGATGAATTTTTGATTGTGTTTAATGATTAAAGATTCAGCACATTTTATACCATTGCATGGGAATGTTAGATCTTTTGCAGGTTTAATTTGAAACTGGCTAATTTGCACTTGGTACCCAGTTCCTAAATGTATATGATTTGAAATATACACTATATTTTTCCTCTTAACCTGCTATCATACAGTCTTTACCCACATTGAAGTGAAGCCCTGGTGTGCTCTTCAAGTAGACTCACCTGATAATTCCATTTCTCCAGCCTTTGCTATTGGCCAGTGTGTTTTTTGTGCATCCATGACTTTATTATATAAAGACATTATGTCATGTACATACTTACAAGTGCATCTAGAAGTTTTGAACAAATAATATAAAAGGTTAAGTGCAGAAAATATGTAAGGTTTTTCAGACTTGTCCACAGAACAGGTAGATAACTTTGATTAGAGAATGTTAAGTGTTATCTTTTTATATACATTCTAATGATGTAGACCATGGGTGCTCAATCCTTACTATCCTGCATGCTTTAGATGTATCCTCCTTCCAACACACCTGACAGTTATTATCAGTCTTCTACAGAGCTTGATGAGAGGTTTATCATTTGAATCAGATGTGTCAAAAGTAGAAGCAAATATCCATTGTTCATTCAAGAGGTTAAAGATAAATACACTTTTATTTCTTAAGAATATTTAAAATTGGAATTATATAATGAAAAATGATGTACAGTTGTGGAATTACCATTTGGAACACATATCATGTAAAATATTTAACATGTTTTCCCTACATTAATTTTTTTTCAAACAAATGTCACATACCAGCTCAATGGCTCACTGCGCTCATTTGCCTTCAATCCAAAGTGTTCCCACACGTCAGCTGTTGCTTTCGCCTTAGAAACCAATTCTATTGTTATTTCATCTAAAGCCATGTTCCACTACTATCTGCCCGACTCAACTCCACTTAGCTCGGGTACCACGTACTTTCACTCTCCTCATCACGGTGCCTCCTAGTGACCAGCCTCCCCACACAGAATGACTGACAGGAGGATTCACTCCTCATTACACTAAGGGCAGTCCCTTAGGAATCACTTGCGATGGATACAGCAAAGTTAACTCATTATCCAATGTCTTTTGTAACTATAAATTTATCAAGCTCATTTTTAATTACTATGCAATTAATTGATTCATGGCAGGCGACTATTCACACACTCACATTCATAGTGGCAGAAGATTCTGTGAGTGGAATACTCTCACTTCCTCACCTTTTGAATCTGACTGGTTAATGCATTTTAATTCCATATTCCTGAGTAATACTGCAGTCTTCAGTTAATTTAACAGTGGGCACACAATACAGAGCTGAGGTAATTACAGGCTATAAGTCACAGTCCTTATTAAAATCACTGCTGACTGAAGCTGGACACTGAATGAAATAAATAAAAATGTATTTGATGACTTAAAACAGCACGTTTTGCCATAGCCTCAATTTTGTATTATGAAAGAACTTATTGTTCATATTTTCCAAAGTTGTGTTAAATCCCCCAAATTCTGCCTTTGGACTTCAGGAGGAAAGAGGTTTGTGTATATTGTTTCAACATGAGTATCATGAAACTTGCAAAAACTCCTAGAAACTCCAGAAATGTAATGGTGAGTCTTAATCTCTATTGCCAATATTTAAATCTGGACTTGGTTTATTTAAACATTCTGTAAACTGTGTTGTAGATTTGTATCAAAATCCATGAATCTGGATGAAGATCTACCAGGGATCTTTCCATAAATGTACCTTTGCATATTTGGAAGTTTAACATTCCAAAAATATTTTTGGAAACTGAAAAATTTAATTGTTTTTTTTCAATTGTATAAATGTTAATATAATGGACTATGGACTCATCTTTTTTCATTATATCATAACATAGTGAACAACAGTGTTTGATCAGTTGATTCATCGTTCGTGGCCCCATGGATATTCCCATAGAATGTTTTGTAGTTCAAGTGGTAAACTGAAGGATCACATCATTAGTTGGTCTCATCCATCACAATGGATGGATAAATGGAATGGACTGCACTTATATAGTGCTTTTCCACTTTCGTGGTGCTCAAAGCGCTTTACATTAGCCTCACATTCAGCCATTCTCACACACACACTCATACACCAGTAGGTTTCTAAGGTTCTGTCAGTCCTACTGGGAGAGTCAGGGTTCAGTGTCTTCCCCAAGGACAATTCGACATGTGGACAGAGCCAGGGCGCAAACCGGTGACCCTTCAGTCATTGGACGACCCACTCTACCAACTGAACCACAGCCGCCCCATGTATAAGAACTCATGTATAATATGGACTAATGTGTTGCCCTCTGATGGCAATGCTTTCCTGAATTTTTTGAAGGTTGCTTTTAATTCACTTGACACAGAAGCACATTCTGCTGAACCATTGAACAAGTGCAGTAGTAAGACTGTCATACTGTTGTTGCTGTCACTTTGCCTTGTGTGTCACATTACATCAATGTGGAGTCATGAACCTGTGCCCTGTAAGGCTCTACTGCGTGTGGTCTCACTTTTGGCTCAGCTGGGGTTTGTTGATCACGATAAAGCAGTGATAGAAACCTAACATGAAGTGTATTCAGGCTTACAAGTGGAAAAGATCACTATTAGATTACATTTTACATTATTTACATTCTAGGGCCACAATGGAAACAAGTGTATTTTATCACTTTTTTGTGCTACGCTGTAAATTTTTAATGTAAGTTTTATTTGCATTATATTTTTACGAATAAATCAAATCAAATAAAGAAAAATGTTGCCATTAAATACAGGACTATATGTCCACCTGTAGCCTATACAGTGGTTCATCATGCCTACCATTTACATTTAACTTTGGCGGAGTCACATTTTTAACCTGCATGAAATTAAGTCACCAGTCAAGGGTCTTTCCAAATGAACTTAAACTGATATAATTTATCCACATCCTACTCTGACCTTAAGGTACCTATACTAATTATGAATATTTATGGAAGGAAGCACTTCTGCACACACCAGAAGGATCAGGTATGTAAGTAATATTCTGCAATTGCTTCCCACCCAGTGTTTTTGAGCTTTTAGTCTGTATGGAAACATGGTGGCATGCCTTTAGTTTTGCATCTGCTTTCCATTCCACTTGCACAAGCAGCAACAGTGCTGGAAATCCACCCATGTCTGAGACACAGTGCTACTGCAGGAATTTCCTTTTCTGAGATGATGCTATGAGGAAGTAGCAGCAGAGCAAGCAATTGTGTTATTATGCAGAGCACAAGGTTCAAAATCCACAAATCTAGGCAACAAAATTTGGATTTGTGGATCCATCTGCTTCTCTGTTATTTTGGCTTTTGGTGCCTGTAAAATAGTAGCTCTGGCTGCTTTTGAAACCTGTTCATACAATTAACTGCACAACAGCTCTTCTGTATTTGTATTACTTCTACAAAGGAGGTTATATTTTACCGTCTGTATGTTTGTCTGTTTGTCAGCAAGTTTTGGCAGACAGATTTTGGTTAAACTTTCGGAGACGACTGATAATGCATCAAGGAAGAAACTATTACATTTGAGCTGCAAAGGTCAAAGGTTAAGGTCACAGTGAAGGTCAACAGCTAAAACACATAAGTGGCATCAGGCGTTTTTTTTCTTTCTTTAGTCACTTCGTCGTACCTTCGGACATCAAATGAGATAATGCCGATAGGCTTGGTGATGCCACGTTTTGACATCAAGTGAATGGTAAATTTGTACAATTGATTACCTTTACCTTAAAGCAGGGTTATTGACATATTTTGTTAAATCTCGTGCTTCATATTTAACATTAGACGTCGCATAATGTCAGTGACATCATACATGGTTGAATGTTAAAATGGCCATATCTCCAAAATGGGACGGAGGATTTCTTTGAATTTTTTGAACCCTCTAAAGGATTGCTAATGACCAATAAAATCAATTGTTCTCGAACCCGGAACACTAGTTTACAAATAAGTTAAGAACATCCAGCTCCAAACCTTGGCAGACTTGTGCTGCTTCGTGGAGGTTTACGCTCTCGTAGTGATCTAGTTAAATATTTTTCTTAAGTTTAGATGGTATTAAAACTAATGCTGCCACTTATCGCCCTTTCTGTCACTCAGTTGGTGTAACCACAGTGACTTTGACTATTGTGACATCAAGTGCATACCAGCTATGTGGAAAAGAGACTAGGATGTGGGGAAAAAATTGGGTGAAAACGGGTTAAAGCAACAACATAAAATGTAAGGTTAATCTTACCCAAACTCATTAAAGGTTTTGAAGAGGTAAATGTAAAATATGTTCAATACCATACAAGTAGGCAGTGTGTTGTAGTCATATGCTATGTTACAGGTGACTGTAATGAACAGTTAAAGAAGCAGAACATTCTGTTATTGATGTGTTGTTTTTCCCAGATCCCACCCCTACAGTGATGACACATATGCTCCTTGTATTTTTTGCAAGCAGCCATGAAATTATGAATGAATAATTCACTTTTATTTTGCGATCCTCCGCACCTCCTTGTTTTGGAGCAACATGTGGAGTTGAGTCTGCATTTACCTTGTTTGGAATGATCAGTAAATAATAGTGGATATCATAAAATACTCAGTTCACTGATTAATCAATCTGCCACTAAATACAGCCGCATATCTCTTTTTAAAAAATAAAGTATAGTCGCTGTTATGATCACTGTTATCAGCCACTGATGAATAGTAAAATTGACTCGCAACTGTGGGAATCCCCAGGATTGTGTCTAAGCTCCCTATTTCTTGTCGTTATCGCTCAGTTTCATGCGTTGTAGTGTAATATATGATGATATGACATTTTGCAGTTTTATTGTGACGGCTGCTGATGGGGAGAAACTGTCAGCAGTCTTTGAAACAACGTGACACAGTTGACAGTCTCACTGCTCAGTTCCAGTCACTCATCATCATCTTTATCACTGCATGCCGTTTTTGCCAATAACATTTATTTTTCCAGTCACATGAGTTTTTCTGGGAAAAAGTTCCTAGTGTTCAGGAAGCGGTGCGCTTCATGTTTCAGTTTTATTTATTTTTCGGTGTTAGATAAGAGAACCACTGCATGCTGAGTAGGAGTTGTACCATCTATTTTATGTCCCCTGAGGTGCTTCACAATAGATGTATACATAGTCCTTCATTTACTGGATTCATGTAAAGCTCTTTGTAGGATCAGCAATGAGACAAAAAAAACCAAGCAGATATTTCATCATTGTTGCAAACCTGAAAATGCCATAAACTTCCTTCAGTGAGAACTTGTCATATTCATAATGCTGACACATTATGTGACACAGCTCAACAGTTTGCATGGGACAAGTAAAATGCCATGTCAGGCGTCTGCTGTGGTACGTACAGAATTATGCTTTTGATGAACATTGAGAATTAGTTAGCGGTAAGCATAGTACGTTATTTGTCATTATACACTGTACAACAACATCCCGGGTCTTCTTGCTGTAAGGCAAGAGGGCTAATCTCTCAGACACCATCATTTTTTAATCTGTCAATATTGCTCAGGATTTGAAAAAAATAAAGAGCAAAGAATATAACAAAACATTAATGGTTTATGCCATAGTTTTAGACCATGCACATTTAGTTTGAAAGTATTTCTAAAAATATGTATGTAAATAAAGGCAATAACTCAACGGTATAGTATAAATTCATATCTACAGAGTTTACAAAGACACACTACAATCCAGCTATGAATTTAAAAAAATTAGAGTAAAAAAAAAAGGCAAATTTTAGAGACCAACATCTCTACAGAGAGAAGCTATAAACAAACTAGACAATCGAAATGGTAAGAGAAATTTAAAAAGAAAGTGGATAAGCTATACGCATTGCAAATTTTACAGGGAAGAGCTCCAGATAAGCTTAGATTTTAGAAAGAGCCAATAAAAACAGGCTAAAAGCTCTATGAAGTTTCCAAAGAGATGACTAAAACATGGTAAAAGCAGAAAGTTGGGTGAAGAGGACAAAGATGATGGTGGAATAAAACACTGATGACTTTATTCTTCTGACCCTGATATCATTTTAGTGGTAGTTAATGGATATAGTGTTTTTTTTTATCACCACATCTTCTCCTTTCATATCCATCGTTTGAAATTAAAAGCCCAATGCAGAGCCGTGAAATGCAACCCCATGATACAGTATTTCATAGAACTGAAGTAGCAGTGACAGCTGCCACTGTAGAATGCATGTAACGGAAACACCGGTTTAGGACCTAGCAATCAGAGGCATAGATATTAAATGGCTTGTGTATAAGAATCATGTCCTAATGATAAGTGGATTTTCTAACTCTTTTCCACTTGTATTTTTTTTAACAGATGTTCACCGGTCTTCTGAAGCACACAGCGCCTTCGGCCCCTGCTGCAACAGCCTCCTCCTCTGCCTCGGACCAAAACAGCAACTCACAAACCACAGTTCCCACAATTCCACGGGGACACCTGGTCGTGGGCCCCAAGGACCAGCTCCGCCTCCTCACCCCTGTGGGCAGTACGGGGATGTCCAATCACTGCACAGCGGCGACAGTGAAGCACTCTGGGTTAGTGCCACGGCCCCTTTCGTCTCTGAGTGAAGAAGATGATGGAGGCGGCGGTGGTGGTGGTGGTGGTGGAGGAGGAGGAGGGGGGGGCAGCAAGGTGAAGAAAAAACGAAAGAAAAAGGACAAACGGGAACGGGAGAGAGGAGGAGGGGGAGGGGAGGGGGAGGAAAGGGAAAGCAGTAAACCAAAGAAAAGGAAAGAGGACAAGGAGGCAGTGATCGCTCCGAGGAAGAGCAAAGAACCGAAGGACGGAAAAGACAGAAAAGAACGGAAGGAGCGCCAGACTAAGCCCAAGGAGGGCAGGAAGGAAAGTGTGTCTCAGCTAAAAAATGTGGCAGGAAGTGGGAGAATACCAGGTAGCGTTGTGGCCCTGGGGATCACTGAGGCTCCTGTCAAGGTGCCCGGGAAAAGAGGACGAAAACCCAAAGTCAAGGTTCTGCCCCCTGTACCTCCATATAAAGGTATGGAATGACCCTGGCTAAGGCTTTATGAGTGTGAGAGTGTGTGTGGGCTGGTTGTCAGGTTTATGTAACTGTAAATTAAATGTATATCGACCTATTGAATATTAATGAACTAAACAGTTTTGTTTCAAGATGGCATCAAGTCATTTACTTGAAGTTTCATAGAATTTTATTTCATTCAAGTACATTATAAATGTGTTAATTATAACAACACATTAATTAGATCCACTAGGATGCTGTTGCAGATGCAGTGTCAAAAACTGTAGTATTACCACACTTTCTTTGCTTTGGTAGATACTTGTATGAGAAAAGACTTTGGTAAAAGAACCACTGATTAATTACTTCTTTTTTTTTTTAACTGCAGTAAAAATGAAAATGTCGAGACCGTGAAATGCCTTCAAATATTGAAATCATCCTTCAGCTTTCAGGACATTTCTAGTGTTCGGTGAAATAAACCTGATGTCATAGTATAAAATAGAAGCTTGCGATCAATGAAGTGGTATATCTCTCTACCCCTGCCCACCCTAGAGAGTGGGAGTAGATATGCAAGAAATTTCTGAAATATTCACCTAATATTTCAAGTTGGACACATCTTTATATTACATCAACAATGTGATTCATATGCTGTATTTCATATAGCATATATAAAATACAGCATATAGACTGATGTAAAACCTGAGCTGTTAATTGACTGATCAGCTGACTCTGCCCTAAAACAGTCTTCCTCCAATCCTACATTAGGACCCGTTACTAGGGAGTGGAGCCTGGCAGTCGGGAGCAAGTAAGGCCTGGTGGCCCGCCAAGCTAACACGACACTGGGGGGAAACCCTGTTATAATATCATTTATACCTAGAAACTCAATAATACTGCAGATTAATACACTTTCCTCCCCCTTTCTTTTTGTTTCATCCCCATGACAGTTTTCCTTTAACACCCAACAGATATTTCCAGCTGTTGCAAGTGTTTTGTAGTTAAATATTGCTACAAGATGAACCAAAAACAACCAGTGTCGATGTGCTCACAATGGTAAACACTGAGGACCGGGTACAGCTCGTGACATAAAGTGGAACTCCGGCTGCACTCCCTGAGAATTGGCGGTATTTCCTGGCGGGAAATATAAAATTACGATTTTCTCCCAAGATTCTGGAATTGATGAAGTGGGTGCCAATGATAAATTATCTTTAGAATTGTATGGACTATCATCCAGTGCCGTTCAGTGCTGTTCACTTCAGTTCACCTTTAAAGTGGTGAGCCTATGGAACCTATAACTTACCTTTGAACAGCTGTCAAGCGCTAGAGTGCTATCAAGGCATGGAAGTATTCGACTGGAAATGCTCAAGCACATATCTGGGATACGACTGTAACCAGATGCCATATTCTGCAAGGAGTCAATTCAAGTGGCATCCCTTCACCATACAGATGGATCACTTGAGAAATGTGACTGAGCTGTGACATGAGGTCTGTCTTGCATCTAATTCACACAATCAGATGTGTGCATTTGTATTTATCTTTATTTATTCTGTGTCGGCAGAAGATCTTAGCGCTAAACTACAAGACACACATTCTATTCTTGAATGTCCTTAAATCATTGTTGGCATGATTGTTATATTCAATTACAGTCCAACCTGTGTGTGGGTAGCAGGAGCTGCATTCTTGTAAAGACGAAGAACAGATTAGCTAGTTGGAATGAAAATCAGTGCATTTCTTGATCCCACTCCTCTTTACAATGTGCAATGAGGCTGTGTGATATGGACCAAAATATTCTCAACTCTGTCATCAAAATTCATAGTAGAAATTCAATTAGGCCCAGAAATATTTGGACTGTAATGCAATTTTCATGATTTGGACTCTTCATGTCGCCACGTTGGATTTTAAATGAAATAGTGATGCAAATAAAATGCAGGCTTTGAGGTCAAGGAATTAAACAAATGTATCCATTGAAATATTTAGGAATTCCCATAATTTTTTTTCATTTTTTCAAAAATAATTGGTCAAATTAACATTGTCAATAGTCTGCAGACAATGACTGAATTCTAGAACCCATGGACATCATCAAATGCTTTGTTTGTGGGACTTTCTGCGTTAAGTTTGGTCTTAAGCAAGTGAAGTGCATATTTAATCAGGTTGAGAGGTTGAGTGATTGACTTGAAGAATGTTGGATTTCTTTGCCTTAAAAAACTGCATGGTTTGCATTTGGGGCTGGCCAAACATTAATGGATGGAAAGCTTTAGTACATTGTTGTTTGCCCTTTCAAAACGATTTATGGTAGAAAAAAATAACTCATTTTGCAGGGTATAAGAAGTACTTAAGTGATTTAAAAAAAAAAAAAAAAAAAAAAAACATGTTTGAATGTAATTTTCTGGCTTAAAAATGCTAAAACCTCCGTAATGGATGAACAGAACATGAACATCTATTTTTGACCACTTTAAAAACCTGCCTTAAAGTGTTTTTCCAATCCCTGAAAAATCTTAATCAAAAAAGTCTATTCTGCAAAACAATAAACCATTTGCATTTTTCATTATATAAGGGCATAACATGGCAAGAGTTTTGTTAAATGTTATATTTAAATTGTTTATTCAAATATTTATTATATACATTAAATATCTACAAAGGAAAATACCTTAATAAACTCATCAAATAAATTGAGGAGGATAGAATTGTTTTCTGTGTTGGTTTGTAAAAAAGGGGGTGGGAGTTTATACGTTTCACTTCTTCCCATTCTTTTTCGAGTGCAAAATATTTTGTTGGTCATGTTAGTTGATGCCTTGATGTTTTGATGATTCAAAATGAGGATTGTGCTGGAAATTCAATTTAACTGAACTGAATTTTAACATATTTATCTCAGTTGATTAGATATTTGTAACCACTGTAAAAAGAATTGGAATTTTTCTTTAAATTGGCCGTACAACTTATCAGAAGTATAACATAGGTCCAATGGAAGAGGATCAAAGTCATGCTTTGGAATGCACTGATGGACAAAGAACAAAATCATTAATTTATGTAAGTATTTATATATATATTTATTTATTTATTTAGTTTTTAAAAAAGGTAAAACTTGTGCTGGACATGATAAGTAATGCACTTTCAAAATATATACATCTTCAAAAGGTGATTTTAAATATATTTTTTGATCCTTTCCTTGGCCAGCCTCATTTGCAGTATGTTTTGAGTCATTGCCCGTCTGTACTGTGAAACACTTTACAACATTTGCTGAATCTGAGCTTGAAGTACGTAATGGGAAATCCATGTAACAAAAATGTCACGGTCTTTTGTTGAGTGCTGAACTTGAATGTAGCCTGTACCTCCATCTACAGACTATGCATATTCTTTAACACAACACTGGTGGACTGTAGAATTCTATGTTGCAGTGGTGTGGCTCATTTTCTTACTGAACCTGTGGGAAACTATTTTTGCTTCCCACAATGCACTTTGCACCAAAATTTCCAAAAAGGCCTGAGTATTTTTTTTTTCATTTGCTATGTAAACAATACTGTGTTTATGATTGAGTCATCTTCGAAGTTGTTCACCATAAAATGAATAATTTAGGTGTGTAAGCACACAGACTAATGATTAATAATAATTAGGCTATCGCTGGGGTTGTAGACATTTGAGCAGAAGTTTGTGGTAAAAATCATACTCTATATAAAATACGCTATAAAAATTATATTGGTAATTCCAAAGATGTGTTTGGCAATTGTTGAATAAATGCCCATGATCCTGTCAGCCTTTAATATCTCAACTGTGGTTAAATGGCTTAAGAGTGTCAGATTTCATAAGCTTAGAGTCCCTCAGTTGTGGGACTTGTTGTTCAACTCAGCTGATTGACACCCAGGTCAGGTTTCCCCTTGTTACTCTTTGATTGGCAGATGTGAATAAGCACTACAGAATATCTGTGTGGTAAAGTAGTGTTCCTCACTCTGGAACTGTTTGCTTACGGTGAGACTGTGATCATATCTCCATCCTGTCTAACTACAATACAGGTACAAGAGTACTTTTTAGGTTTTGCTAAATGTGTCCTGTAGGATGGTGAGCAAAGCAAACACGGATGCATCAGGTTTTCAGAGTCTCTAAAATGTACTCCTGTCCAGTCATCTGAAATGTCAAATGGTTATACGTTGGAACTTATTTCTTGCTTTAAATGTGTGTTTTTTTGGAAGTAAGGTGAACGTTCACGCTTTGATCACACCACCAAATAAAACTAAGAAGCATCCAGTAACCACAGAATGCAATGTTTCCCATACATAAGAGTAATTTGTTGCACAGAGAATGAAAACTGAGCACCACAAATAGATTGCAGCTTTTTTCCCCCTTCCCCAATGTGATCCTGTCATTCCCGTGCAGTTACAGTTCACAAGAAGTTCCAGATTCTTCTATACGCTACAGGTGTTAAAGACATTGACATGCATAGGCTGGAATACGACTAATTTAATGAAGCACCTGGTGACACAGTGTTTACTTAAGCTTCTGTGAAGAGCCAAGTAGTCTAGCGCTGGACCCTGGTTCCATAGCACCACACAATGCCACTTGGTCTGTGGGAAACACTTTAATGTGCCTGTTGTTATGAAGACCATCATCAAAAGTAAAACATGCTCCTTCTCCTTCATATCCTAGGTGCCTTTTTGAATGTAGAATAGAAATAAAATTGCATTTATTAAAATGGGGAAAAAAATCACTTGTTGATTTAGATTATGTTAAACTGTAGCTTTGAAAACACCTTTAATGTTGTTTTTTCTTCTCCTGTGCCTCCTCCATCAGCACCTCCTTCTGCCCAGGGAGTCCCTACCAAGGGCCAGGGGCCTCATGCTGCCCACAGCAGGAGCCACAGCGCAGCCAACAGCAAGACTCCGGTCTCTTCAGCACCAAAGCAACGGGGCCGCAAACCCAGGTAAGACAGGAAGACTGAGGATGACTGGACCTTGAGAAGAAACATGCATATCACTTTATCAATAGTTATGATAAAGTCAAGTCTTTTATTTCTTTCAAGTTTATCTATTTTGTACTTGTGGACAAGTACTTGTCATATAGAATCATATTATCTATAAAGAATAAACGTTTTTTTTTTAAATAAACATGCTACTACAGAAGCCTGATTTAATGTCTGGATAATAATTTTGTGACTGACACTAAATCTTTTATGAGGAACTGAGCCTGGAAGCTAAGTCCCACTCTCTACCACCATCTATGTAAAACAAACAAAACAAAAACTGTTTTGTAGCCAGTAGGAATGTTGGACATAGACTCAATGCCGAAATGTCTGTTTGATGAAGCACCACAAATGATGTGCTGACACCCATGAGCTAACAGGAAGTTGACAATTTGCCTTTCAATGTAAAACCTTTAAAATGCATCTCCTATGAGACTAATTATAGAACTGACTTGTAATTCACAATTAAGATAGAGTAAACCCTTCTCAAAAAACACTGAGTAAAACTTTATGACAAAATACTTAAGGTTTTTTTTTTCTGGAAAGTTTCTCACACTGAAACTAACCCTAACCCTTCCCCACATGTTACTATGTAGACATCAAGAATTTTTTTGTAGATCGGGTGTACAGTTATGGATTAATTGCAATTTTTATATATATATATATATATATATATATATATATATATATATATATATATATATATACATATATGTACACACACACACACAGTGGTACCTCTACTTACGAAAATAATTTGTTCCAAAAGTGTTTTCATACTGTGAATTTTTCTTAAATAGTCACATTTTACATGTAAAAGGCCTAATTCATTCCAAGGCCCCCAATAGTCCCCCTCAAACCCTTTAAAAATCTCCAGGCTAGCGGAGTTTTTAACAATTTTCCTTAAGGTGATGATAGTCATATAGTCTTCCTGCATTGTTCGGCTGAACTTTTGATGCTAAAAGCGCTGGTTTAGGTGGAGAAGTTACTATTAAAGTGGTTGTGTTACTGGGAGCCACAGCAGAAGCTCCATGATGAATGAGGGTCAAAGAGTAATGAAAAGCATCATGGGTAGCTCCCTCATAGCCAATGGGATGCTATGTACATGACGTATTACAGTATGTAACACACAGAGGGACAGGGTCTAATCCCAGGTTGAGTTGATTTTTTTTCCTTTGCATTTTTAAACAAAGGTTTGATACACTCCATTGTGGTTATGTCACAATTTGGACACAGGATAGACATTTTCCCAACGGAAAACTGACTTTGCTTCACTTCCTGCCCTCCATCTGAAAATCGCGAGCTGACTATATAGCAATGTGACGTCGCGTGAAACCAACCTGTTGTAGTTTCAGTAAAGGCCTGCCGGTGTTTGGTATGGATGTAAGAAGGATGAACACAAAAGGGTGGGAGCTGGTGTTGGAATGAACAGGTGTGAGTGGAGCTGAGCTGTCAACGGTCATAGGAGGTGAATTGTGCAGGAGGCAGAACGTGCAGTGTGAGGTTCTGCCCAATGCTGCAGGTTGTTGTCTATGTCCTTCAACTGGGCTTGATTGCTCTCTGGTAAGTCCAGGTGTGAAAGGTTGCCTGTTCATGTGGTAAGTTTTTGACAAGTAGCATCTTACCACCTTTGATCAGCAAAGGTTTTTCCACTTTTACACAGATGACTTCTTTGACTCCTCTTAAATCACGTGTCTTCTGTGACCATTGTGGCTAATGTTGTGACATTGCTGTGTTTGAGTCCTAGCCCTGTGGTGCAGGCTGTCCTGTGTTGAGTCATGTGTTTATGAAGGGGTTGCTTGGTTTTCCCACTGTGTAGGTTAATGTGCTCCTCACTGCACTGAACAGCTTGTACAATATCACACGGTCTCTCCCGAGGCACTTTACCCTGTCTCAGGGTGTTTGTGGATTTAGAGTTTACCTGGATATTGTGTTGGTTGAAAACCTTTTGGAATTTCTCAGTCCTCAGTTGTGTAAGGACTGATGATACCTTGCCTTTGTTGTAGTTTTCCCTTTCTGTTGTCTCTGGGTTCTTGGTGCATTCGTTTGGCTTTGAGGAATGTCCATTTAGGGTAGCCACATATCTTCAGTGCTTTTCTGATTTGTTGTTCTTCCTATTTCTTCCCTTTGGTCTCTGTAGGGATTTCCTTTTGCTCCATTATGGAGAGTTCTGATGCTTTGATTCTTGCTTCCCATTGGGAAGCAAGAATCTGGTCCATATAGGTTGGTTTCTTCTAGTGTTGCACCAATCGATCGGCTGCCAATCATAATCGGCTGATATTGCCGAAAAAATAGCAATTGTTATTTGGAAAAATGTGCAGATCAAAAAGCCATTCATGTAAGGTAAATTACTACAAAACAGGTTACAGAACAAATGCATCTCGTCTTGACTGTTTCTGTACTATTTAAAATATAGTTAGTTAATTAATAGTAGTAGTTTAGAATAATTTTACACTGCCTCAGGCAGACAACGGTGTGCCCACGGCAAAACAGCATTAGCCTTAGCCTAGCACTGCCATATTTACTACAACATTTGAACCGAACACATCCACACTTCAACTGCACTTCGTCAAAGAGCTCACTCAGAGCTTAGGTGTCTTGCTAACTGTTGAGTCTTAGCATCTGTTAGCATGTAGCGTCACATGTAATTATTTTTAGCAAAGATATTATTTCAGGTAAATGTGTGGCTGTGAATTTGTCCTAAAAGCTGCTGTGGAGGAAAATCACAACAAAAATGTAAACCAGAGTAAAAACAAATAAATCCCAAACCGTTTATTTTTGGTCTCACTCACTCTTTGTTTTGCTCCATTGTGTGTTCAGAATCCTAAATATTTAGAATAACTCATGCATATAGAACACTCACCAATGATGCAATAGAAGTTAAAGGTTTTTAAAAATGGAATTCATCCAATTACTTGATTAATCGCTGAAAAAAATTGACAGAATACTCTATTACAAAAATATTTAATAGTTGCAGCCCTAGATGCTACAATCAAATAGCTGCATCTAGGGCTGCAACTATCTATACCTAAATTAAAGGTATGGACATTTAAGATTCCTTCTGTAATCAGCAGATCAAGTTTTTTGGTGATCGGTATCAGTGATCGGGCCAAAAAATGCTGATCGGTGCATCACTAGTTTCCTCTAAATGTCTATGGTTAAACTTCTCTTGTTGTTGAGGTGGATGATGCAGTCCAGTAAAGGCCCACTGTGGTCATGGGCATCTTCCCATGTGAAATTCATGTTTAGTCCACAGAATTTATATTTGTGGTGAAGGTGTCCAGATCCATTTCCTCATCTTGACCTAGGTGTCATCTGTCTTCACTTGGAAAAAAAAAAGGCACTCCTTTGAAGATGGAAATGGAATATTGGCCAGGGAACGCAAGTGATGGTAATGTTGGCTAAACACTGGTCAATGTGGGCCTTTCTGTGTTCTCCCCATTTCTATGTGGGCTCTTTCCAGGTAGTCCAGCTTCTTCTCATCAAAGATCTTCTCACAGCCAAAGATAACTGGCCCAGTGGCAAACTGGTGACACATCCAAGGTTTTCTGTACATTTTCCCATTGGTAGCCAGGATAAACTCCAGCACTCTTATGGCCTTCACAAACACTAAACAGTTGATAAATTGGATGGATGATTCCATAAAACCCAAAATATAATTTTGCTCTCAGCCGTGGACACACATTGAGTAAGTAACATCATCAATTACCTTATAATCTACCCTTTATTAATCAACTCTTCCAGTCTTGGTTCCATGAAAAAATGCTGTCATCAGTTAAGAGACACAGTCAGTATTCTTTTATTTTTGACAATTTCACTAAACTGTTTTGTTTTTTTTGAAGATGATAATATAGAATGTGATAAGGGTGTTGTGGAAACCATATTGCATTTGCATATTGTTAATGGCTGTGTTTAATATGGACACTGTTCATTTAGTCTGAGTGAAATCCTTCTGGTTAGAGGTATTCACATGGTCACTGATCCAGTTAAATCTGCATGAACGCACTCAAAGTTCTTAAGCAGAATGACGTATATATATTAATTTCAGTCCTGCTGGAAATGTAACAAAAGATGACGGGTATATATGTACTGTAAATGTAATCAGTGTCGGAACATAACAGCAACAGCTGAGTTATGTGTCCTATAATTCCCTGTCCAAACAGTTTTAAAAGTTTATTAATTTCATTTCAATGGCATGTGCATGACACTTGATCTCATGCATAAACCGCATATGAGGACCAGCTTTATAAGTAAAGACAAACACAGCATCTGAGCTCAAAGGCCTTTTGCAATATTGATAACGACACACACAGTGTTACACAAGATAACATGTGACCTTTGACCTCCAGGGATCTCAAAAACTCTTCGTCGTAGGTGATAACACCAATTATGAGAATTGTATAAATCTTCATTCCACATCATTTGGGACCAATCGGAAATTTCTGTGATCCTCCGTTCTTGAGTTATAACCGATAATGTGACTTTTAGTTAATTGTGACCTTGACCTTTGACCTTTCCTCAAATAGATCATTGCATCTGATGTGCATTAGCTATATGTATATTCCCATGTGATTTCATGGTGATATCTCAAGTTTTCATTGAGTTATAACACACACACACACACACACACACACACATTGATTACAACAATTATCTCTCTCTCAATGTTGGGCGAGATTAATGAAAACCATAGGTTGTAATTTTCAACTGTATACCCTGTATTTTCCACATAAAATATGTGTAGCATTACTCAACTGTACTTTATAATGTTAATATATGCTGTAATGTCTTAATGAATGTCATGATAAAAAACAACTAGAGAACAGCAGGTGAGTGAAGGTAAAGGTCTGTCGTTTCTATTGAAATACACACAGGGGGTCCTAGTTTCACAATTCACCACCTGTCTTCCACAGTGGTCTTAAAATACAACTATAGGGCTATAGTTTGTAAGGCTATAACACCTGATTAAAAACCAAACAAAAGGAAAAACAAGCTGTGCCGCAGGTGACCAAGGCTTCTGAGCCCTCAGCAGAAACCTTCTCTAATCACTTCTTTCTTCTGTCCTTCTCCAGAGACCCTGGCTCAGCTCCAGTGGAGAAGAAGAAGAAAGGGAAAAGGAGAAACCAGGAGCTGGCTGTCCAGGAGGGGGCAGAGAGTGACGACACTACCTCAATGTCCGCCCACAACATGGGAGGAGAGGACAGTCAAGACCCTCTGGACAGCACTGTGAGTGGACACATTTGAGTCCTTCATCAACATTTATCAACTACTTCATATTATTGTGGCTATTTTGATTTTAAATGGAAGATTGGAGCCTGTTGTTCTATACTTGGCAGAATATGATGCATCACTAATATTTTGCCATTCCTGAACCCTCTTTGTACTGCTCTTTGTTTTCTCTTGTCTTCCCCTCTTGTCCTCATCAGAAGCGGCGTTCAGGACGTCAGGTGAAAAGGAGGAAGTACAATGAGGATTTGGACTTCAAGGTGGTGGACGACGATGGGGAAACTATTGCAGTTCTAGGGACTGGACGCATCTCAGCACTCAATGCTACAGCTCTGGCCTGGCAGGCTGAGGTAACAACACATGGACTATCTGTCTGTCTGTCTTCCTGCAACATGTAATAACATTCAATTTTAGCCAAATTACTAAAACTTGACACTTAAGTCGAGCTATTTTAATGGATTAACATTAAAAACACAAACACCAGCAGGGAACTTGAAAAAAGCAAGATTGTGATGTAAAGACCTAGTGCTTTCTGCTGTAGAGTCACTATTTAGAAATGATTATTTCTCCTTTTGGTTTGATAAATGTTGTGGAAGCTGTCAGTTTGTCAGTGTAACATGTACATAGCACAGGAACATTAGCTGTCATTGTCTGTGAGTGGAGGTGGATGATCACATCTGTGAACACAGCTGTTCTGAAACTGCATTCTATTTATCGTTTGTGTCTTTGTCAGGAACCACCTGAGGACGAGGCCAACATCATTGAGAAAATTCTCTCTGTCAGAATAGTGAAGAAAGAGGTGATGTGCAGAAAACACACACCGTGTAATTGTTGACTCAGTGGCACACTCTGACACACCCCTCAAATCCTCATTTGATTTAAGCCAAAACTGATGAAGAAAAATAATAATACTTTGGCTTTTCAACAAAGTTTTGCCTCAGTGTTGTGCTAGAGGGTCTTTAGTCTTCTTGATTACTAATAATCAGTTTGTACCATCCACTTCTTTCGTTATTGTAAAGACCAATAGTACCAATAGTAAAGGAATGTTAAATTTATAATTTTGTGGATTATAAAACTACTCTTTTTATCTTCTTTAGACGTCTTCACCAGAGGACCAAGCCGAGGAGTCAGAGGAGTTTTATGTCAAGTACAGAAATTTGTGAGTGTATTTACTATTGCTTATTCATACAGATATTTCCATATGAGATGACTCCACTTCATATTAAACATGTTCTACCGTTTTTTTTATTGGATTTTTTGAACAGTTACACAGCAGAGAATGACATCTATTTATAAGTACTAGCAATCAAAACCCAATGCCTTTTCATGCAGCTCTTACTTCACAGTCCAAGTGTAACATCACTGTTATATTCCGCCCATTTGTGTCTTTGCCTACTATGCTACTCACATTCATCTCAACACCACAGTACAGTTATTGAACAGCTTTGATGATCCAGCACACATTTAAATAACACAACTTGATTCACTGAGTGGTAAAGTTGACAAAACATAATAAAGAATAACTTCACATGACTACATGAGTGCAATATCTTCACTGCTGTCCATAACTTGTTGATACATAAACTGGAACGTACCATCTGAGATTTCAAACACAACTTGAGGTTCCACATGGTTCATGAATATCATACACAATGTTCTGCAGTTTAATATAAATCATCTAAGTACTTATAGTATTATTAGAATATAAAGAATCACTACAAACATGAAACAACTAGCCTAGCAGCAGTAATTGTAATTAGCCATGTCACTGCGCTGTCTGTATACTGTTATGAAACTAAGCATAGACACCATAAGTGAAAATATATATGGGGGGGGCTCAATTTTTACTTTATAGTTTTGATTTAAAATAATCTTCAATTTTACTCTGAGCTTTTATGAACATCTCCATGATTAGTTAATTACATGTAGAACAATTGTTTGTTTTGGGGTGTTTTTCAAATTTTTGTACTACAATGTAAATCAAACTCAACCAACAGGTCCAGTTCAGTGAATCTAAATGGCCAACATAGGTTAAGGCCAGGCTGAGGCTGCAGGAAAGTATATATGTAACGGAAACAATTTAAAGGTGCTTTACAGACTTTTGAAGATGATAATATAGAATGTGACTTTATATATCATCACATTCCGCAATTTCAAATGAAATGATCAGTACCAGAATAGGTTATTTTCTAATACCTTTCTCAGCTGCCCTTGTCACGTTGGACAAGACTAGACTGATTTACAGCAGACTTACATCACTATAACGCCACATCAGCATTAGTGAGCAGTAAACTGAACATGGAATATTAAAGGGTGCATCTTCAGATGTCAAAGATAATAACTGGATGATGACCAGTTAATATTTTGTCACTTGTCCAATTGAGCAAGCAATAGAATAGTGTGTTCATGTCAATGTGTGAAACCTTTGAATTAACATTGCTTTCATATTTGCTTTTTGTGGTGTTGGTAAAACCTTTGTGGTTGGATTCTTGGCCTTGTTACTCTGCATTAGTTGATAGTTTCATGACACTGATGTTTGTCAGGGAAATGGCCTTTGCACACACACTCACATGTGTTTTCCAGAGTCAGTGAAGTGCTTCTCAGCAGTAGTCGTTGAAGGAGGGAAGTTTCTTTTACCCAGTCTCAGCTCTGTCAGCCAGTCTGGGATCTCTGGGGACCAACTGTTTGTTCCACCACTTTGTATCCTTTAGGAAGCGTGCCACACAGATATGAATAGGTTATCATGACTGTAATTTATTCCCAGTGGTGATGAATAAGTCATGATGAGTTGGCTAGAGTCAAATCAAACTCAAAGTTTAGCTTTTTAGCGACTTAATTTTAAAATAATATATTCATTCATTGTCACTAGAAAGTGCCACGAGTTAATATTTCTAAGTGTGAAATCCTGAGTATACGTAATGCTTAACTGTACAGACATATTAGTTCTGTCTTGTCTTCTGGCCTGTCTTGTCTGCCCATTTATACATTTGTGATTTATGGATTAAAACCATGACAAAATGTAGCCGTAGTAACACCACTGGTTTGCCTTTCTCTCTGTTGACTAATAGTGAAATTATTTTGTTGTTTCACATTTTACTCATTCAAAACCATCCTCGTTCATCTCCATTCTGTAGGATTTAGTGTTTTATGTTCCAGAAACCTCTAATCCTTGGCAGAATCACTGTTGGCATAGTCCTTTCTCACATGGGATTATTTTGTGTGTAGGGGATAACTGTATCACTGACAGTTTCCACAATTCACAATTAGATTTTTTTTCATGATCCTTGATGTTTGTTTTCCAGTTGTTGTGTAGAAAGCATCAAATTATAATCATATGCTGTGATTGTCTTGTTTTCATAGTAGGTATGGTAGAAAGTAAAGTTCACATCCTCAATTTATTAAAACACTAAGCCCTGCATTCCTCACATTTAGCCATTTTTAATTTTGGACCCAGCCAAATAATCAGAGAATGTAAACAGCAGGAGACAAGTGTAGTAAACAGGGTGCTTAAAAAGTAGGGACTTTTGAAATACTGTTTTCCAGACATTGAAAAGCGTGGAATTTTTTTTTGAAAGCCTTGAATTTTATTTGGAAAATTTATTTCATAATTGAATTTCAGAATGTGCTCAAAGGCATTGAAACAAGTCTTGTAAAATGAGAAAGCATATTAGTTAGTTTCTATTTATTTGGAATATGCAATAAAACAAAGTAATCAGACTTTAACCCTTAGAAATAAAACAGATTACAAGAAAACTTGTATAAACACATGAAAACAAAACATGACTGCATTAACATATTTGAAAAGGAGTCGGAGGAAGCATAATTCAAACATAATTTTTAATTATTATTATTTAGATAAAGGACAAGCACCATAACTACTGGACACTTGGGTCTGTAGTGTTATGTTATAACACTGTTGTGTTTATATCTTGTGTGCTGCCATTCCATTTCCTTTCTAGGATCATTTGGTGGCTGTTGTGACACTGTTAATATGATGCTACTACCAGTAGCATCAACCACAAAGTAGGTCACTACTCAATTCAGGTAAATTAAATTGTATTTATAGAGCCTCAACAAATATCTCAACAAAGTCGCCTGACAGGACTTGACAAAAAATGTTGAATTGATAAAAAAAAAAAATATATATATATATATATATATATTTATTTATATATATATTTATGTCTGTGGATGTCTCTCATTTCACCCCTTCCCTTCTGTTTTGTGCGTCCATGTGTAAGGGTAGGGTAGGGGTAAGGGCTTTATACCCCTTCAAACTGAGATTTTCCAGAGGCAGACTCCAAACAGAGGGGTACGAGAAATTTCCCAGAATACAATGCAAAATATTATTAAAAATGGCAGCATCTACGAAAGAAGTACACAAATGTAGTATTTTTGCTGTAATTAACAGTTTTTAAGTTGTAAGAACTGTTGTTTTGTATAAAGTTTGACATTGTCACAATGTGTAATGGTAATATTCTTCATAACACGCACATGGAAAAAAAATTGCTTTTTACGTAAACGTGGAGTAATCGGTTGATGCATAGCACTTCTCAGATTTGATGCAGATAATAGTAAAAATATCCACATATCCCAGGAGAACACCACAACTACAGCAGCAGACACGTTTGTTTACATTGGTTACAGCTGTGGTTTGTGGTTACGTGACAACTGGTGGAGCGAACTGATGACGTAGGTGACATAGGGGTTCCTTTTCGAGGCCTACGCCTTATAGCTCCATTTGAAGAGGTAGGGCTAAGGTGTGAATGCAATTCAGCCTGTCTGTCTGTCTGTCTGTGATATAAGCAAGCCATAAAATAGAGCCTATTTGATAAATGTTAGGTGAAACTTTATATCTTTGACACTGATATTCACTTTCACTTGATCAAACCCTCCTATGAAGCACAACACAACACAGGTCTTATTTATTTCCTTCCTGTTACTGCTCTGAAGGTGTGAAACGTCTGTGGATTACTTTGAAAGAAGGCTCCTCATTGTGTCCAGTCCTGCTGTGTTACATCAGAGAATGCTGCCAGTCTCTAACAGGAATATTTGAAGTAGTATTGAAGAGAGGGGAGGTTGAGTGTGATTAATGATTTCAGTGGGGTTTCCTCTGCTGTTTTTGATTTAGTTCTGTGTGTTGTGTGTTGATTTTTTTTTTTCCCCCCTTGTGTTTTATAGTTCCTACCTACACTGCAAATGGGCCACTCTAGAAGAACTAGAAAAAGATCCCAGAATCCACCAGAAGATTAAACGCTTCAGGACCAAACAGGCACAGATGAAACACCTGTTCACTGAGGTAAAAGTTGGAATGAAGCCAGCACATTTCAGCCCTCTACTGTTTTGTTTTGTTTTTTCTTCTGGTCTATAGTGAAACGTGTTAATGAATGTGATGACTAGGTGAATATTAATATAGTTTTGCCTTAAAACCTACAGTACATCATGTGTCATGGATATTATGCTTTTGTTCCGACTGCTAGTACCACCCACACCAGCTCCACCACCACATTCTGTTTAGAAATTCCATGTTTTCCATATCAAAGAATACCATTGAGAGGAAGAACTGATTTGATTTTGGATGATTTATTATGTCTAAATTACCCACAAGGGGCTGCTCAAAAGTTTAAACTCACAAAACTCTCTTTTATTGATATCTCTGGAATCGTTTGTCTGATCGAATTCAAATCAAGTATAAGTGCAAGGTCATGACCTAGGGACGCTTAATGTCATAAACCCACCCTTTAAAAGTAATCTTAATTGACATCTAAAATTTTAGTGTTTGAGGCCTTAATAGGTAGGTTTCAGTGACTTGACTATGATGCTGTCGCAACTGCAGCTGGAGGGCAGAAAGTAACCATGTACCATGTCGCTATGGAAGAAACCATTGAAGAGATTGTGCTTATCGTACAGATTTAGACCCAGTGTCGAAACAGAGATGCATACAGTTACTTAAACATGTATTGGGAGGTGACTTGTAAAAGAAAAGAAAGAGAGGGGGGAAAAAAGTAAAATTTTTAAAATATTTTTTCTGTCTTCATTTACTTAAAATGAGTGAAATTTCATGTCTATAAAAACATGAATGTTATTTACATTTACTTTAAACTTGGCACATACTGTATATAGAAGTTGTTGATAGGCAGGTTAGTTGCAGGTTGACATCGATGCTAAAACAAAGTCAAATATGTGCAAAAAGTGCCTGACACTACTTGTTCTTAATTTTTTTCCCCTAAAGTTAATTTCAAACTAACTTGACATTTTATGGACATATATCTAGTCTCCACCTTTATGACTACAACATGTCAGAATCAGCTATTCAAATCACACAGACCCAATCTTTTATTATACATATTAGATGAATCTGAATAGATATGAATGTGAAGTGATGATTGACTGGTTGGTGATTGCTAATAGCCATGAGGTGCTAATTGTTCTTTCTCTCCTTGTCTCTGTAGCCTGATGAAGATTTATTTAATCCAGACTATGTGGAAGTGGACAGAGTGCTGGAGGTAGCTGTTACCACAGATACTGAGACCGGAGAGGTGGGTGACACAGAGTTAGTCTGGTCCATAGTGACATATTGTCAGTCTTTTGCTACAGATCCACTTCTATTTTTTTTCATTTGTCGTATGGGTGTTGTATTGTAGGAAGTGACCCATTACCTAGTTAAGTGGTGCAGCCTTTCGTATGAGGAGGCGACATGGGAGCTGCAAGAGGACCTGGACGCAGAGAAGATTAAAGAGTTTGAGGCGATCCAGAAGTTGCCAGCAGACCTCAGACATATGGTGAGTACAAACACAAAAGAAGAGTCAGAGTGAAAAGAAATGCTGGACAGTTGATCTCTTTTGTTGTGAAAACTAAAAAAAAAAAAAAAAATGGGACAGTTCTTATGGGGAAAAATGCCTCTATTCACCCCCAAGAATGAAGGGTCTGCATTGATTTCACTTACACCTTAAACCAGGGGTGGAAAGTAACAAATTATATTTACTCACATTACTGTAATTGAGTACTTTTTTATGAATAACTTGTAATTTTCAGAGTAGTTTTTGAAATGTGTTAATTTTTACTTTTACTCAATTACATTTTGACCTAAGCATTTTACTTCACTATATTTGAAACCCCTCATGTTACTGAACGCCACTGTGTCCACCTGTCCTGTACCACTGAAAAGCACTGTGTCCCTGGAAATGAACGTCAGTTGCGTGACCTTGTCTTGCGCGTACCCTTTCTGAATCTATACGTTGAAAGATGGCTTTTGAAGCTGAAGATGTAGATATCATGGAGGAGGAAGAGTCCGGAGAAGACACAAATTCTGAAAAGGAAATAAAAAAATAAAATTAAAAAAAAAAAACCTTGGTTTAACTTGGAGAGGCTATTTGTGTTCAAACGCACACATGGAAACAATGTAATAATGTAATGTAAAGACATGCTGTCTTTGTTGAAATCATGTGGTGGTAAGTTAGCACAAGTGTTTTGTCCCTTACATTCCAAACGATTAATTTATTGTTCGTTATAAACATCCTATATAACAACCTTCCCATGTAAGCTCACCATGCCGTGACATCATGATATTATTTTCACCCTGAGGGGTAAAGGGACGATCAAATTATTACATTGTTAACAAAGGAAATATATGCATTTGTGTTTTTCTTTTATCACACTGCTGCACTTTTTGGCTATGTTTAACCTAATCTTGCTGATGATTTGAACATAATTATGGGATGTTTCATGTTTCATATATATATATATATATATATATATATATATGTATGTATGTATGTATGTATATATATATATATATATATATATATATATATATATATATATATATATATATATATATATATATATATGTATGTATGTAGTCTTATAATTAATATTCTGTAGTTTCTAGGAGGAGGCACTGTACAAGCCTTACATGGCTGTTTTCCTCCTCTTTTTTATTGCGTATTTGATGTTTTATTTTATTTTTTTTGGTGCATAAAAATAAATGGAATTAATTTAACTGAATAACTTAATTTATATTCACAATAATTGTCAACCCTGGTTGCTATACTCCAGTCCATTATGGGATTTCTTTCAGAATATGTGTATACATGGTTATGGTAGAATCAAACTTCCTGTTGTTGTCTTTTCTCACATTTGACACTGTAACTTCTATTTTTGGTGATTTTAATTGTGTTTGCATATGTTCAGATGTAAAAGAAGAAAATAAACCAGATTAACCTGTATACATGCAGGAAGGCATCATGGTATTGGTGGAGAAATCCAGGTGTGTTCAGGTGACTGCAGTTATCTGATAAACAGATCAGATTATACTGTTTACACAGTTTGATAACTCCAGAAATAAGATAAGGATCAGAGTATTAGTGTGCATGGAAACAGGTGCAGTCAGTATCTGTCATGTTCCAATCAAATAGTATGTCTCTACATAATTGCTGATTTTTGATTTGTACATTCCTTTTGATATGCCAACTAAATTATTTAAACATACTTTTTATCAAAGGCTTTTGTAAAGACAAGGCCACGGGGTCTTAACCTTTCACTGTTGAGAACATGATACATAGGAAGTGACTCTGCTAGTTGAATCATACAACCACGAGGTGTTAATTCATATTCTGTCTTTGTCACAGCAACATGACGTCCATATTCTCAGTACAGCTTTCAAACCTCAGTGTTTTTCTAAGCGGGTGAAACAGCTGTGAACAGCAGCCAGGCCTATTTTAAGAGGCATGCAGTGAGTCAGTGCTCTTGAAGCGGACTACCTCAGAGAAACTGAAGAAAAAACACTTCCACTTAGCACTTTTCCTTCTCAAACTGCAGAAGAACACTGCATCATTATGGTTGATATTTCATCTTCAGGCCTCTACAAACAAGAACAACCAGGTGTTTCCTCTAAACAACATCACTCTTTCTCTTTTCCTCACGTTCACTGGCTTGTCCTCGTGTCTTTTCAGCTGCTAATGAGTCTGAATAATAAGTCTGAGCTTTGACCGCTCTTATCCTGCTGAAGGTCGGGTTTTGTGTCTTTGTTGTTGTTTTTTTAATGAGATTAACATGTTATAATCTTCAAAATGATACTTATGTAAAAAAGCAAGTTGTGCTGTGTGATCTGGACTTCCTGTTGTATTATAAAGTCATACTTTATAATGTACTCTTAGTAGTTTTAATATTGCCATTAGTTATTGTTTTTGTAGATTTGGGTAGTATTAAAAGTGGAGTGTAGTGTTGGTGTTCATTTTATTTTATGTCATAGTCTAATTTTAGTTGAGTTTATTTTAATTCATGGTGCGTGGATTGTTTTAGTTTTATACTGAGCTCGTGAAATCTGCTTTTTAACTTTATTTTGGTTATGTTATCCATTAAGGTGCTGCTTGACAATAAAACTACCCTTATAAAAGTTTGCAAAAGGTTCATTATGTACTTTTAATGTTTCTTTTTAACCGTGTGTGTCAGTATACAGCTGCTGTACTGCTGTATTGATATGTAAATGTGCAATTTTATTCGTCTTTGGGACATTTATTTGGACCCTAATAATTCAAAAAGATTTAATTTTAACTCTCCAGGTGCTACAAAGCCATCTCTATATATTCACATTTGTTAAAAATCGATTGGATTTTTACAACCTGTTTTAATTCCTGCTTAATTTGTTACGTCTATAACTAGTTACGTTACAGCATTTTCACACATAAGGTCAAGACTTCTGACCTGAGCTGGGCTGGCCGTCCGCTGGCCTGCCGCCCAACTTGAGGGGCCCAGATAAGAGAGGTGTGTGTGTGTGTGGCAGGGGGATGCATGTGTGCGTATTGGGGTGCGGTGTTTGCTGACGGGGTGGTGGGCTCTCATGACGTTCCGGCTGGTGTTTCAGTCTTGTGCTCCGCTGGTGTTTGGCTGCCATTGTCGGGGGGGCATGGTGGTGAAACGGAGTGTGAGTGGAGGCCACTGTAGGGTGACTGGCTCGGGCCTTCCTTGGTCACCTTCAGGGCTGACTTGCTGTCACCTCTGGAGGGGGCACTGACTAGCTGCCCCCCCCCATTCTGGTATATAAATGTGGTTCATCAAAACTTCTAATAAAATCAGTAGAGTACAAAGGTGAGCCTCATATACATTATGAAGTCTCCCTTGGCAAAGCAAATTTGCTCAGTACCAGAAGGCAGCCAGATAACCATTCTGCTTCAAAGAATGGTGGACAAGACATATTAAAAACTAAACTAAAGGACCAGCCCTCAAAACAACCCTACTCAGCAATAGGGTTGAAAATGAACCTGTGAAGGGGAATTAATGAAAAATTCAGACCCAAGCATAACATTTACAGGTTATGGCAACCACAAAGAAATGTTTTAAAATGCACAATTATATGTTAATAATTCGCAAAATATCACTCCTTTTAAGATAGTTGTTTTAGCTTAATGTTCTAAACCATTGGTGCACAAGCTTGCAGAAAAAGGTAATTATCAAAATGAACATGTACAGTAAATTACATCACGGCCATATGATGAACACCTTCTTTGCTGCTAATATAAGGTGCATTTGTTGTCATTACTCAAGCTACAATTATAGTCTAACAGCATTCACATGGTTAGATGTCTGTAACATGTTAATAACCACAATGGAAATAAGGCTTCATGCTTTATTGTGATACCCTCACGCTGTGTTTTTTTTATTTTTTTTTTTATTTTTAGTCAAGTATGTGTGTTGGTTTATGTATTTGAAACTAAATCAAATGCTTTTATTTAAGAACTGAGATTGTCAAACAAAATCAATCAATCAAATGAAGTTGACTTGCATTAATACTGCTAATGGGAACAAAGGCACAGATGGAAAATAGGCAAAACGATATGGAATTGCCCTTTGACTTAAAGGTGAATGTGTGTATTTGATTGCAGGAACGTCCTCTTCCAGAAAAATGGCAGAAGTTGGAGAGCTCCAGAGATTATCGTAATGGAAACCAGCTCAGAGAATATCAACTAGAAGGAATGAACTGGTTACTGTTCAACTGGTACAACAGGTGAATGGATTTAAATACTGTACATAGACAAGAGTTACAGCATTTCAGTGACTACTATTCAAAGCCATAGTTTTATTATGCAATTCATGAACATTCCCAGCTTCAGTTAGCCTAGCAGCGCTATCCCTATTCATTACATGTATAGGTCTAGGAACGCTTCATAGGTTGTTTTAGCCCCGCCTCCCCTGCCTATGAAGCGTTCCTAGACCTATACATGAAATGAATTCAATCTTTCAAATCCTCTGTATGTGGAGCTTAAGTCTCCGCGCCTTTCGGGAGGCTCATAGGGGCCCGAGATCAGAAAATTTATGAATGGTATTCAATGGGAAAACTGTCTGTGGTTTGTCATGTGCCCTGAATCACACATGTTGTACCTCATAATAAATGCTAATTATTGATGTGCATTTCAACCGCTTCTGTTAACCAACGGCTGATTCATTTGCAAGTAAAACTCGCTAATAATTTGGAGTCCAAATTATCACCACAGACTCGACACCACAGCTGAGCGGAGTGTGACGTTACATACACCACACATTGTAGTTTCTTACTAAGATAAGATATTCCTTTAGTCCCACTCGGGGAAATTCCAGGTTTATAGCGGCACAGCAACAAAAATTTTTGAAAAACTATCAAATTCTATGCACACCATATACACTATTTACACCATATACACTTTATACCAACATAAGATGAGAACAGATAAGATATCCTTTATTTGTTCCACAATGGGGAAATTTCAGTAGTGCAACGCTCAAGAACAGGATCAGAAAGAGAATTAAGCATGCAATGACACAGGATACATAAAGGACACATAAAATCTAACGTCACATTTGCTTCCCATCAAAAATGGGTGGTCTGTCTATGCCACATCAAATATTTCTCATTAACCGCTATCATATGTGAATCTCAGAGCACTTGTCAAACGGAATCAGAATTTATTTTGACTCGCTCCATTCACTCCCAGTCAAATTGTTTGTGAGCTAAAGACCCATGGACCAGAAGTAGAAGGGCGTGACTTGCATGCATGCATTAGGACGGTGCTACAACCAATCAGAGTGATCATTAGGATGACGTAGTTAGACGCCAGAAAGTTCATAGAGGAGTCCAGAGAAAGTTATCAATGACCAAACAAAATGGTGGATTATGGAGCTGAACGACTGTTGTCGCTTTTGAAAAAAAAGAATAAAAATTTTAAGATTGCTGACATTTTCTCACATTCTTCACTCATCTTTGATAAAAGGAAATGACCACCTGTTATTGGAACTGAAACACAGCTTCACCCTGTTTAGTCCTGACTCTGGGCACCAGCAAAAGGCCTGTCCCTGAGGTTCTGAGTTTCTGAGATGGTTCATATGGGACCAACATGTCACAAATGTACTTTGGTGCTAGACCATAGACAGACCTATAGACCAGCAGAGCTCTTTTAAAGTTTATTCTCTGAGTGACAGGAAGCTAGTGCGGAAACCTGAGCACTGGACTAATATGGTCATACTTCCTGGTTCTACTCGGGACCTGAGGAGTAACATTGTGGATCTACTGCAGCTGTTTTACAGTTTGTTTAGAGTTCAGTCAGAATACTATTACAGTAGTCTAACCTGCGAGAGATAAATGCATGGATAAGCCTCTTTAAGTCTGGTTTAGACAATAAACCTTTGATTCTGGCAATGTTTTTGAGATGGTAAAAGGCTGATAATGTTATTGATTTAATGTGGCTGTTAAAAGTTTAGGTCCAAGTCCATTATTACCCCTAGATTTTGAACCTTTTTTTTTCTTTTAAAGTAAGAAATTCCGGATGACTAAATTATTGATGCTTTTATGCTGAAACATTCAGTTTTGACCTCAACAGAACAAAGCACAGGAGAAAGGAACAATACTTGGCAGATTTCAGTGACTTAAGAATGTTTTTTTTAATGCAATATATGACAAATGCACAAATCCACCACTGTTCATGTCACTTGCACAGCCATGGAACAGCTACTGTATATTCTCCAGTGGCATACAGACTGAAACCTCAAATATAAGTAAGTATGTCACTGTTGATCCTTGATTTTAGGCTCAACAGGTCTGATTCTGATTCAGATTACTTTATTTATCCCCTAGGGGCAATTCATTTATCAGACATTGGTCACAGCATAAAAACACACATTCCACAATTACACTTTGATCTGTCAATATTCAGAACAGCTAAAAGGCCCAGCAATAAATACATAAAATACAACACTGGCAAGTGCAACAGAATCAACAGATACATAAATACATTTTAAAAACAAGATAAGAGATCAACATGTAAAAAAAAAAAAAAAAAAAAATATATATATATATATATATATATATATATATATATATATATATATATATATATATATATATATATATATATATATATATATATATATATATATATATATATATATATATATATATATAAAAACACGCAGTATACCCTACCCTACACATTAGCACTATCACTCTATGATGCCTGATGGCAGACGGAATAAAAGAATTTGCATATCGACTTGTTTTCCTTCTGGGAGTTAGATCACGTTTCCCAGAGGGCAACAACGCACATTTCCTATGAAGCATGTGGTCTGGGTGTGCAATAAAAAATAAACGACAATTATTTCTAAACAAATATATGGAGGAGGAAGTGTGTAACTGTGGATGAGATAGTGTGACTGGTGTGTGTGTGTGTGTGTGTATGAATATATGGGTATGTGTGTGTACATATATACACTTACATTATATATAAATTAGTGTAAATTGATATATTAGTGATATACTGTAATTGTATTTTAATTTATCATAGGATATCATTTATGGGAATAATAATTATTGATGTGCATGTATGTATGTGTGTGTATATGGTATATTCATGTATTTATATTATATATTACATGTATATGGTATATACATTTTTATGATTATTATTATTATTATTTATTGCAGTGTGAATATTGGCTTTTTGAACATGTTGCATTTATTGCTGTTTTTGTGTTGTTCAAAATAAACTTCAATCAATCAATTAATAATGTTTTTAAAAGAAAAAAATCATTTTGATGCACTTTAGGAGTGATTTCAGATGATTTCAGAATTCAGTAATGAATTTTACTTTTTCTTTTTCTATTAACCATGTGTTTATTTATTTTATTAGAACAAATCATTCTGACAAAACATAATATAGTCAGATAAAAATATCTTTCTCTTTTTCTGTATTCATGTAGCTATATACTGTATTTTTAACCTGTATTTCTGTATATTGATCCACTGCCAGTCTACTGCTACAGTATATGAAGTAACATCAGGATTGTGGCTTATTTGCAGCACCACCTTGATCTGACATTTCCAGATTAAATGAGTTCTCTACTTGTGAAGATGCTGTCTTTTCCTGTTGGCACAGTGTTTCTAATGTGATAAACAGAAGAAGCAACGTTCTTCCTGTAGAGGTGTCTTAGTTGCTGTATCATATATAAATTGTAGTCCCACCTGTGCTTCAACTATTTCTGTGGCAGAGCATAAGATCTTTTTTTTTTTTTAATTTATCATGCAAAAACATACATGGAACCAAGCTCAGGATGATGACTTAATTATACATCACTGAGATAACAAAGCTTGAGATAATGAGATGACAAATTAATCCATTATCATGAGAAAATGAGCCGAGTCATCTGGATAATGAAATAATTAACTCATGATCGTGATAACCACATTGACTGCTTTTTCTGCTCTCAGAAAAAGACTAGTGTACACACAGTGATGGCAGGTTCACATTAATTATATTTTACTTCTAGAGTGGGAAATTATAGCACAAATTAACTCATAGTACTTTACATTTAGAACACTTCAAGACCAGACTCTGAAGGCAAAAATATGTCACGTTTCCCTTAAAAAAAAAAAACACTAAGCAGAATATTTTGATGAATAATTCTTTGTCTTTTGTGAGTGTCTGTTGGTGTTTACTGATGGTGTTACTTGCAGAGACTCTACCCTTTGGACTTTCTGTTTTAGTTGTGTTTAGTTTGTTTCAGGACAATGACTTTCAGACACTGAGTTTGGATCCTCTGACAATAACCACGCTATCCAGTGTGTTTGAGAGGAAATGTAAAAGTCACTCCCCTCAAAGCATGTATCTAAAATGTTGAGCCTCAGATTCTATTCAAAATATATCAATAGAATCTCTGAAATAATGAGGTTAATGATGGATCCCATTCTCACAAAGCAGGGCATGTGTGTTAATTTACTTACAACATAACCACGAGAATGTAAATATAGTTTATTGGAACTAAAACTTGCACTATATTTAATATTTGACTAAATTTGACCTGGATTAGTTTCATTATACAAAGATTAGTTCACCCACTGTACAGTTAAAAAATTTGATTTTCTTAACTTCTCATGTAATATAGTAAGTTGCTTTATACTATTGGCTCACAACAAACTTAGTCACCGTTCCCTAGAAAATGCCAATTTTCAGTGGCAGGCCGTGCATTTCACATGTTGGCCTTCAGTGGTTTTTCATTTGAATCAATCGACCTCTCAATAACTATTTTATGGCTATAAACGCTATCATATACAGAAATACAGTATAAAGAGCTGTTGCATCACAGATAGATAACTCCTGTAGCTGCAATAAATGCCTTAAACAAACCACAAGTCTCCTTGTCCACATAAAGCATCAGTAATAACCTCATAAATTATTTAAAATGACAACATTTTACTCACCAAATATTATGATAAAAACAGTTCAATTCCTCTGTCGTACAGTTCCATAATACTCATAGTTAGTGGACTGCCAGTGACAGTCAAATCCATTTCCTGGTTGTTACAGACTTAGGAAGTTCAGAATTGTCTGACCTTTCTTAACCATGTCCAGCTTTTCTTGATAAAGTTCATCTTGAAAATGGCTGCAGCCAAATCCATTTCTTCTCCTATAGCCATTGTGGGTTAACAAAATAGCAAATAAATCAACAACAATCAACAATTACTGACTCCCTGATGAAGGCCATGATGCCGAAATGCGTTGGGGTTTTTATATGATTTTTATAGGTTTTTGTAACCAAGCCAGGTTAATAAAGGCTTTTTATATCTTCACTTATAAGAGAGTGCCTTGGAATTTTTCTTTCTTTTTGCTATTTTCCTATCCAATAGAGCACCTCTAATTATTATTACTTATTTTGAGTCCAGGTAGCGCTCCTTAAGCAAACTTTTTTTAGGTTCACAACTATATTTCTGTTGGTGCAGCTCAGTACAGATGCAGTTATTTGGCTTTAGCTATGACACTCTCTGACTATCCAATCAAAGGATGTGAATATGCTGATGTCACCGTAGCCTGCTTGAAGGCCTTGGTGTTCTCAGCTCAAAACTGATTGTGTCACTCACATTTATCTTTTGCTTTGTGGGTCACCAAAACTGTGAAGGCCTCCAGGCAGAGTTCTTTGACTCTGACCCTGCCTGGCAACAAGTGATGGATGAATGTGATTGGTTAAATGCTTTAATGTGAAAATACATGTATTTTCATGCAGCAGAACCAGGGGTAAAGCTATGAAAGGAAATGGACAGACCATTTGGAATTATTTGATATGTTTTCATGAAGAAAATATAGTTAAAAACAATATGTGATTTAAATATATTTTTAAGGGCAACAGAGAAGGCCTTGCAGACCCTGACAGCCCACCACTGACACTTTTTAATGAAAGCTCACATCATTTCAATGTGCCATTTATTTTCTCAGGTTTCATGTATTTTAATAAAATCCATGTTTCTACACACAGGTACTGTTCCTGCCTCCTGTGCTGGGATCATAGCAGAATGAGCACTCCCTTACTGTATTTTTTTTTCTCTAACTTCAGAAAAAACTGCATCCTGGCTGATGAAATGGGTTTGGGAAAAACCATCCAGTCCATCACGTTTCTATATGAGATCTTCTCTATGGGGATCCGTGGACCCTTCCTCATCATCGCTCCCTTGTCCACCATTACCAACTGGGAGAGGGAGTTCCGGACGTGGACGCACATGAACGTCATTGTGTATCATGGCTCACAGATCAGTCGGCAGATGATCCTGCAGTATGAGATGTTTTACAGAGACAGACAGGTAATGGATGATGTAAGCTCTCAACCTGTGTCTAAACTGTCGATGTTTCACACAAAGACACTCTCTGAAACATGTCTTTTGTAGCGAATATTATGGTTAATTATATGTTGACTCATTGCGTTCATGTTATTTTCACAGTTTGATGTGATTATCATTGCTGTATTATTTTTGACTTACTAGTTGTGGAGTTCTGTGGAGCCATATCTTGGTATTGTAAAAAAAAAAAATAAAAAGCCTGCATTGGCACTGTAACAGATATTGGCAGTGTAAAAATGTTGAATTAAAAAAAAAATATGCAGAGATTGAAAAATTCAATATTTTGGTATTTTTATATATATATATATATATTTATTTATTTGGAAACAAAAAAAATCTGTGAAGCGTGTAGAAAAAGACATTAAAATGTTTTTAAAAATTCTAAAGATTGGCAATCTTAATATAAACCCAACCCCCCCCCCCCAAATAATTTCAATGTCTGTATTTTATCTTTCAATTTAACCTTTTACAATGTTACCGTGCCAATGCAAATTTTTTATGTAATACCAAGTTGTTCTTTTAATACCAAAAGTTAAAGGCAGTGATATGGTTCCAGAGAGTTCTAGTACATCAGCTGCAAAGCACTATGTACCTGCTGTTTTTTATATATCCTATGCAGATGATGTGGAATGGTTTTCATTTTTCTGTCTACAGGGTAACACCATTCCAGGGATATTGAAGTTTCATGGTGTCATCACCACATTTGAAATGATCATGGCTGACTGTCCGGAACTGAAGAAACTCCACTGGCGTTGTGTGGTGATCGATGAAGCACATCGACTGAAGAACAGGAACTGCAAACTTTTAGAGGGACTCAAACTCATGAACCTGGTCAGTGCTGCTGTGTCATTAGCTTCTGTTCTAATGGAAGCTTATTTCTGTAATTATATTAGACAAAAAACAGAAAACCCTGTAAAAGGTTGTAAATCCAAAAAAGAGTGGTGGTATTATAACGTTTGTTATCCTCTACTTCTTTGAGCTGAGACATAAAACCATCAGATATGGATGTGTGTGTGTGCTGTAACATACAACATCTTGGGGATAAAACACACAACTTTCTAATCAGCTTGTTGTTTAGAGCCTGTGGCCCAGCCTTTTATTTGTCAGAATATTGTTTATTAAGTTTTGAAGGAAGATCGTTATTGTAATTAATTTCTATGGAAAAGGGGTGAGAGTTTATAAGCTATGCTTCTTCTCACTCCTTTTTGAATATGTATTATGTGTTGTATTTTTGTATTTTGTTTTGTAAATTTTTTTTTCGGCTGGATTTATATTTCTTTGTTTTGTTTATTTACTTATTTTACTTTTTTTGACATTCATATTTGAAATAAATCTTGAAGAAAAAAAAAGGCAAATGTATTTTCTATAAATATATGGTGTTCTGACATTATGTGTTTTTGAACAGGAGCACAAGGTTCTACTGACAGGAACCCCTCTGCAGAACTCAGTGGAGGAGTTGTTCAGTCTCCTAAACTTCCTGGAGCCACTCCAGTTCCCTTCAGAAAGCTCCTTCCTGGAAGAGTTTGGAGACCTGAAGACTGATGAACAGGTAGATATACAGTAGTTTTTTTTTTAAACCTGAATTACACTGCGAGGTTGAGCGATGTTATGTTAAAAGCATCACTCATAGGGAAAACATTAGATGTTACAGGAAATTAAGCTGCTAAATATTCTGGGGAAAAAAGCCTTATCAATTGCCACCAGCCTGCATCAGTACTGCACAAACACCTTTTGCCGTAACCCACCCGTCATGTAATTTCCCACACTGCGCTTTTGGGTTTCATGGTGCTAACTTGCTGTCTCAGTATCTGGCTACTAGCTCTAGAAATTCTATTACCTCACATCAGCTTTGTGTTTTCATTATTTTTTGAGTAAACGTTGTAAACAGGTGTGAAATGGTCATACCATATAGATTAATTGAGCTCTGCGTTTGCTATTAATAACTTCCGTCTTGTATTGCAAATGCTCAAATTCATCATTTTTAAAGATGTACTATGGAGAGATCACAAAGCTTCCTCTTTATAGTCTATACTACAATGCAAAAGAGTTAGCAGAGGAATGACAGATGCAGGCGGCAGAAAATTATGACCGGACAATGTTGATGTGGTCAACCATCAGTCAAACGGTCGTCGGTTAAAATCCCTAGTGTGTATGAATGAATGGAAATGATTGAGTGTAAGTAACTCAACCAAATGTGAACAGAGAGAAAAAAGTCACTCATTGACCTGAATACAGGACGAGTCTGATTATAAGACGACCTTCTTATTTTAAGACTAATATTCAGAAAAGGACTCTGCTAACCAAAATACACTTTGTTTAAAGAAAACATTTTTACTGAAATTCATTGAAATAATAATTGCACACTGCTTTCATTTTTAGCTGTCAGAACTTTGCTCAAGAGTTGTGTTAATAAAAGTCTTCATGAGGCTTTTCCACACAGACGTCCTCTTGTCTTCCATTCATGTTGTGGTTCTGTCTCCTCCCACACAACCTCATCCTCGGTAACATCCATTGCATGTGATCTGCAGTACTGTTTAAATAGCAGCAGCTTTCAGGTCCACGATGCGCTTTGCCTTTACTGTTAGTATTTTTCAGATGGTCTTTCTGAAGGCACCATCTTTGGACGTTCCACTCCCTAACTCCATATTTGTTGACTGCCAGACGTTGATGCTTCTGCTGCATTAACCAGCATCATCCTAAAGTTAGCCAGAACTTGCCCCACTTAGGATCCACATTGCTCTGGACAATCACTGTGGCTTGGCTTTTTTTTTTTTTTAAATCTTCTGTCACCACTTCTCTGCTATGATTGACAGATAAACCCACCCACAGTGAGGCCACTGACATTACAAAAAGCTGGTGCCCTCTGCTGTTGTGGTGGTGTAGTGACCCCAGACAACTAACATGTGTCTATGGTTAGACCCCATTATGTTTAAAAAAAAAAAATTGTCTTATATTTGTGTCACTACGGTAATAGCTGTGTGATGTCGTAAATAGTCGAACTAATTAGTTGTGCTTGCTGTGAAAACAGATGAATGGCACTGTTGACACAGATGACATGTTACAGTAATATCCATCTTGTAGCTGAGATCATTTCAGATAATTGAAGTTTGCTTTTCTTTTTGAAAAGTCTTCATTTACATTGGTTTTCTCTTGTTCAATGCTCATTTTTCAACATTGTTACCATTGATTTACTCCAAATTGATTAAGCGCAATTGTCATTAGTGGATCGCTGTGCGTCAAGTATCCCTGACGTTAGATGAGAGCACATTGAGTTCATTTGCCTCGTACATTGCAGGACCTGCCATATGACTATTGTGCACACATACATCACAATGTTGATGCTCACATGATATATTGTGCAGCTCTAGCTGTGGCCACACCCACAGTTTGGAAAGAGAATAACTAAGCAACCTATTTGGTAACCTGCATGAGAAAACCAGGAGTGCAGCCCTGCACTAGGGTTGTCACTAGTAGAATAATAGAGAACATCTGAATAGATCTCATTCTCCATGTTCTTACATTTACAGGTGAAAAAGCTTCAGGCTATTTTAAAGCCGATGATGTTGAGAAGACTGAAGGATGATGTGGAAAAAAATCTTGCGCCTAAAGAAGAGACCATTATTGAGGTAAGGCTGTGTGAGTTTACAGGGTGAACTGTTTGAAGTTTGATTCCTTCTATGATTTAGGTGTTTGGTTCATGTGAATTTAGCAGAGAAGCTTGATGAATACACCTTTCAAGTTAATCCATTAATTAAATATCTGATCCCATAAGACCAGTTGAAACACCATTTGACTGGACACATTCACTGTTTTCACTGAATGGAGCATAATGACAGTCACAGACCAAACAAGTGGGTCACCGCTGGACATTCACAGCAGATGGCCAGAGCTCACCACAATTGTCTGACAGCTGTCAGGAACAAACATAAACAACAATTGGCAGTTTATTTGGTGCAAGTAGTGGAAAGAAAAAAGTAATGGGACCCAAAAATTAGGTTGTAGTCTGAATTGGGTCAAGGTCCTGGATGAATAGGTTTGTTAAGGGTGAAGTGTATTGTCAACAGAGGAAATAAGATTTTAGATTTTTTTTTTGTGTTTGCTAACTTTACAACAAAGCCAATAACTGTCTCCTACGCCCACGATGAAAACTAGAAGATGCACAGTATTGCATTTCTACAACACTGTGCAGCAGAAGAGACCAGTGTCAAGTATTGATTTTCCAAACCTGGATACTAAACAGACTCTATTTTTGTTCCTGTAGGTGGAGTTGACCAACATTCAGAAGAAATACTACCGAGCCATCTTAGAGAAGAACTTCTCCTTCCTATCTAAAGGAGCAAATCAGCACAACATGCCTAACCTCATTAACACCATGATGGAGCTCCGCAAGTGTTGCAACCACCCCTACCTTATCACAGGTTAGAACACAGACACAATTCACTAGAAACTGTGTGTTTTATGCCTGCTCATTAGATTCTCATTGGAATCAGGTTTTACAAGTGCTTATATGATGTTTGTTTCAAAATGCCTAAAAAATGTGAGATATTTTTTCTCCTCTCTGGTCAAAAGGTGATGAGTGAAGCTCAAGAAAATCAGCAATTTTTTGTTGTGCAGAATAAATTAGGCGTTATTCATTGATTCCTTGTCTTTTGTCTTATATTATCAGGCAAAAAAATGAAGGGGTTCCTTTGTTCTCATTCCAGGAGCTGAAGAGAAGATTCTGGAGAGCTTCAAAAAGTGCCACAGCCCAGATGCACCAGACTTCCAGCTGCAGGCCATGATCCAGGCAGCCGGCAAACTGGTGCTGATCGATAAGCTGCTGCCTAAACTGCTGGCAGGGGGACACAAAGTCCTGGTGTTTTCCCAGATGGTACGCTGTCTGGACATCCTGGAGGACTACCTCATCCAGAGACGGTGAGGACACAACAGAACAGAAAGGAAAGTACATAGGAAAGGAGGAAGACAAACGAAAGTGAGGCAAAAAACAAATAAATTAAGAATTTACAAAAGAACACAGAAATCCCAAAAGCAAGAGACAAATGGGAAAAATTTAAAAAATGAAAAGAAATGGAAGAAAGTAGGAGGAAGAGTCTCCAAAGAAAGGGAATGAAGAAAAAGAAAATAAAGGAAACATGACAGAAAAGAAACAAGGAGAGTAAAAACAACAAAGAAGGGGGGAATAAAGTGATTTCTAACCATTGCTGTATCTTTCTTTTGTTCAGCTACACATATGAGCGCATTGATGGCCGTGTGCGTGGAAACCTGAGACAGGCAGCCATCGATCGCTTTTGTAAGCCTGACTCAGACCGCTTCGTGTTCCTGCTGTGCACTCGAGCTGGAGGCCTGGGAATCAACCTAACAGCCGCAGATACCTGCATCATCTTTGACTCAGACTGGAACCCCCAAAACGACCTGCAGGTAGGTTCAACACACCTGTGAAGTGTGAAAACCAAAAAGAAGAGGCTCAGTTTACACACTACATTTCTCCTGCTCAGATCTGCTCATTGGTTGCTAACTAAATTGTCTTGTCAAAACATGAAAAAAACAGGTTTTCTTTGGATGCTTCACATTGTGTCAGCTGCACTGAGCTGTTTAATGCACAGTGGCATTTGTAAAGCCTTTTGGGAACACAGTAGTTGACACAGTGCATGCTTCAAAGGATGACTCTGCCTGGAATAATGAAGCAAACACTCTGCTGCCTTTGAAAATGTGCTTTTCTTGTAAGGTATTCAGGGATCAAACAGCCTTCAGAAGAAGTGCAAATAGGTTAAACGTATTAATTAAAAAAAAAACTGTTTTCAAATCATAGTAAAGGAATTTTTGGACGTGGTTATTTTCATGCTACCCAAAAGGTGGTATTGCTTTCAAATTCTAGTTTATCATTGAATTCAGTACAGTACACAAGCAGAAGTCTTCACATGATGTAAAACATGTAATTGTGGATTTTGGGGGTCTCAAATAATTTTTTGAAGGTTTTGATCTCAAGACTATAATGTGCATTGACACAGAAAGAGACAAAATTGCCTGTGGTCACTTAGTTCGCGTCGCCTGTGGCAGTTCTACATGAGCGTTGGAAGCAATGAGGGGGCGGAGCTTCAAGCTGTGGCACAGATGTTGTCAGCCCAGGCAGACACATCATGACAGTAGTCATTGTTGTTTTCACAAGGCATAATGTAATAATTTATCTAAACTATATCATTCATGACTAAATGAGTTATTATGATAAATGAACAACCACTCATAAACACAACCATGTGATCGTTATAAGTCATAAGATCGTCATATTTAATCATTATGTATTTACCTATTTCACCAGCGGACATTGAAAATGAATGACAGCTCATTGCTCAGATCGCCTGTTGCTTTTGGTATGAATGCCCTTTAAGAGGTTTAAGAGTTAACTGTAAGCATCATATAGTAAAATATGATCTAGAATAGAAGTACTTTGTTGATCCCATAGCTTGGAAATAGCTGTTGGATGTAAAAAAAAAAAAAAAAAAAAGGGGAAAAAAGCTGTTTCAAAAGCAACCGATACCTTGGATATTTTTGTAGAAGACACTGTGTCTGTCTGAAGGAGAAATCAGCTAAATGTAGAATACATGTGTCCCTAAACCACAAAGAAACACACTGGTGTGGCTCAAACAGACAGTGCAATTGTGTTGGCCTCATCAGGACATATCAGTTATATTCTGGATTTAAGTTTTTTTTTAAATGATTGACATTTTAAATTAGTTCAAGCCATAAGTTATCATGTTTACATCGTATATCTGGTGTATGTCCCTGTGTGCTCCACTGGTGTCTTCTTCTCTTATCATTAATCATAATGACCTGCTGTTCTTGGATGATTGGAAGTTGTTTCACAGTTTATGTGAACCAAGCTATGGTTCAGTTTGATCAGGATGTAGACCACCTCTTTTTGTTGGACCAGACTCGTTGTTTGTTTCAGAACTGCTGACTCTAATTGCCATGAGTCCACTGAGGTTGATGAGAATGTATCTGTTGCATAATGATCTGTATCTCGACTTGTGTTGGATTTGACTGGGTTTCAATCCCACAAAGGCCTTGGTTTGAGTAGTCTGGCCTATAACACTACATTACACAACTTTGTCTGACTTTGTTTTACATAGTTGACTTTAGAACGTTCATATTCAAATGTCATAAACTGAATCATACAGTATAAAGCCATAACTTACAATTTAAACATAGTTGCATTACAGACACAGGAAAACTAAAAATGTGTACATTCCAGGATGCTTTACACTAAAGCTGTCTTTTGTTTTCTCTGTCCCAGGCTCAGGCTCGCTGCCACCGGATTGGCCAGAGCAAAGCTGTAAAAGTTTACAGGCTCATCACCAGGAACTCATATGAGAGGGAGATGTTTGACAAAGCGAGTCTGAAGTTGGGCTTGGATAAAGCCGTTTTACAAGACATCAACCGCAAAGGAAGCCTCAATGGGGTGAGACACAGCACAGCACTTGGACTTAAATAAGGTCCCTCACCATTTTCAAATGTCCTGCAGTTCTCATCTGAAGGTCTGCAGTGGCTACAGACTCAGATATGAAGATGACTGCATGTGTCCATTTGCCTCTGCAGGTCCAGCAGCTTTCCAAATTAGAGGTGGAGGACTTATTGAAAAAGGGAGCATACGGAGCGCTGATGGATGAGGAAGATGAGGGCTCCAAGTTCTGTGAGGAAGATATTGATCAGATTCTCCAGAGGAGAACACAGACCATCACCATTCAGTCTGAGGGAAAAGGGTCCACGTTTGCTAAGGTTAGAAAATATGCACAAATCCTTCACAAGTAAAGTACTGGAACCTACAGTATTTCTGGGAAGAAAAAAAAAAATGCGGTACATGGGTGTCAAACTCATTTCTCCCAGCGTCCACATTCAGCCCAGTTTGGTCTCAAGCAGGACATGTTATTAAAATGATAACATAACATACATAATGACAACTCCAAATTGTACGCTTTATTTTATTATTAAAAAAACTGTTATGAATAGCTTACTAATTTATAAATTATGAACATATTTACATTTACTTTATATCCTTTCACAAAAAACTCAGTAAAGACCCTTGAAAAAAAATGACATTTCTTCAGCAAAATAAGTGCAATGTTAATATTATTATCCCTCAACTTATCATTTGTGCCCATATATTCCAGATCTAATCTACTAGGGCTCAGAAAGCTTTTGTTATCAGGCAGAGTATTGTTAAAATTGCATTTAATTTTCTTTAGACATTTCAGGTTGTTCACATTTGTTCAGTTTATTCACATTTAATTAGAATGTGTAATTATAAATATTTAGTAATAATCATAGTAGAAATGTTGGAGTAATTATTACTAATTATTATGTAATTATTTTACTTAAGATCACAATTGGTCTGTGGCAGTTCAGGGGTTCAGTTTAACACCCTTGACTTATACTACCTACAGTGTAATGTATGTACTTTCCAAATCATCCCCCGTGAAACTGTGCTTTTGACCCAGGGGTCATATTCATGGTAGCCCTGGTGTATTGCAAAATGAACAGATTTGATCATTTAATGGTTTATTTCTTTTACCTTTCTCTGTGAGAGATTATTACTACATTTGCTGAAAAAACGTGTAATATTCAGCGTTAGAAATAGTTTTGTTTTATTTGATTTTTATGGACAGACTGGTCTTTTTTTTCTATCCATATCATTCTATGTTGTATTTTTTTTCAGTTGTTTTGTGGCTTCATAGATGTAAATAACTCTTCAGATTTTTGAGGTGTCACTAAAACCACACATATCTGTGTCGCTGTTCTGCTGCACATCCCTCTGTATACAAAATACAGATTTTTTTTTGGTGTTCATGTTGAAACCACCCTTTTCTACTGCTGATTACTAAAGAACCCAAAATGCTAGAAACAAACTTTTTTCCCCCACTGAAAGCAAAGAATCTACATGTACTTTTGATAGTTTCAATGTTTATGTAATTATTGAACTCAAGAATCTGTGGGTTTTAAAAATCAGTAAAAATGCTTCAAAACCCTGGCACAATGCACATTCTCTTTGATAAAAGGGCTGGCACTCAATGTGTTAAGGAGATGCTTGAAATATTTTGGCTGATCAAATATGAAGATTGTAAATATCTAAAAACATCAGCTGGTCAGCATTCCTCTGTCAGCCAAATTTAGGTTTTAACATCAACCAGTGTTTTTGATGGCTTATCTGACTTAGCCATTGTATTCTTTTTTACTTTGTCATAGGCCAGTTTCATATCATCTGGAAACAGGACGGACATTTCCCTGGATGACCCCAACTTCTGGCAAAAATGGGCCAAGATTGCAGAGGTGGAGATCGATTCCAAGTCTGAGAAGGTGAGAGTTGAGCAACAAAGATGGAAGAATAGAAGAAAAATCAGGGAGTCTCGTAAGAAATACTCAGAAAGGCGGAAGATGAACAAAAATAAAAGGCTAGAATTAAAGATAATCAAGCCAAGCTCATGAGAGAAATGTTCAAGTGAGGGAATTTCCAGAAAAGGCAGTTCAGGCTGGGATAGATGCAAACAGTTCAGTGAGAAAATGGTCATACACTAAACACTGCTACAGAATGTACAATTAAAACCAACCCAACACTTTAAAACTATCACAGTGCCATAGAGAAACATGAAAAGCATAGTGAATAAAATTAAAACATTAAGGAAACACTAAAATCAAGTAAATAAAACTATTTAAATTACAAAGACAAACAAATATCAACATTGCAGGGGTCTCAAATAGAACACATGTAACAGGAGAACAGAACAGTCATGGCTCGTGCCTTGAATCCCTCATTATTACCTCTGATTAACTACACTTTGTTTTTTGTTTTTTTCATTTTGCCTATAAAACTCAAAAGCAAACCAAAATAATAATGTTTACACACTAGTGATGCGCAGGTCCATGTGTAAACGACCTGCAACCAACTGCTTTTTTAACTAGCCTGCCCGCAACTCAGACCACGAGAAATATATTTGAGAAGGACGGATCCGACCCACTTCTCGATCTGCATTTTAAAATAGTCAACGGTCTTTATGAACATCACATGACCTTACTCACATACCTGCATTTATTTCGGTCATTGCTTGTAAGGTAAAATATTTTTTGTCCTGCTTCATCATTCAAAATTTAAGTTAAAGTACCCATTAAGTCTGCTAGTGTCCTTCTGCTGTGTCTAGACACACTATCACTGGGCAAAAGTAACAACTATATATAATAAATATATTCTCCCTATTCCCATGCAGCATATTATTCAGTGTCTCTCAGTTCTGTCTTCTTGAACTATCACAGGTTTACAATAGTACTACTTGTACAAAATTGGGAATGTAGATGTAAATATAATGTGTTTTATCAGTTTGTTCCACATTAAAGCAACTTTTGACTGTTGTCAATCAATTTTTTTCCATCAAATCTGTAAAACCTGAGTGATAGCCTTAGTATCATGAATCCATTAGTCTTTCTGTTATTACCTGAACAAGTGCAGCCTGCCATAGCCTGTGACCATATTCTCTTAATAAACTGAAAACAATGTTGCAGATGCTTTGCTGTACTCTTAACACAAATTGAAACAAGTCGTGCATTATGTCTTTGTGTGCAGCTTTCAGTGAGGGAGCAGATCGTGACTAAACACATGTTAATATGCTCTATATCAGATACGAATACAAACAGAACCGTCCATCCTTACTTTGTCTCCTGGAAGCTTACGAATACAAACCAAGCAGAGAATGTGAGATTTGAAGCAAAGAATATCCAGACATAGCAGAAATTTTGCAGACCAACTAATTCAATTTAGAAAGTACAGACATTTTTATGAGGACTAACCCTTCTCAGTAACAGCATTAGTAATACTTCCTCTGTTGTGTATTATTATTGACTTACTCTATCAAAAAAACATCTACTCTTCTTCTTGGTATTTGGTAAGCAGAGTATGCATGGAAGTATAAATGTAGTGACATTTCTACTATCTGAAATACAGTGTGTACACAGAGAATAAATCACAGAATCGCTCGACTCGATCAGTGTCACAGCTTTGGCTTCAGGGTAGCACATGAGGAAACTTACAAAACTGCCCAGGAACAAAACGGGGAGTTGTAACTTAGTGGGTGAATATACATGCTGATGAGTGACTACTGTGTCTGTGCTCAGTGTTGGTGTCAATGGTTACCTGTCGAGCAGTAACATGGGTGTCAGGTCCTGTGTGGTTGGATGCTTCATGACATTGGAGCTCAGCAGTCTACAGGTTTTACTTCACTTACAGTCAGTTGACCCGGAAACTTCAGCATTTGTTGGAGAGTGAATTTTTTCGTCATAGATGTATGTGTACTTATTCATAGTAATGCCAAAACTATGGAGCCAGATACATATTAAAAGAAAAGGTTAAAACCAGTTGAAACTTGAGTAACTGATCATCTGCTACTGCTAGCAAAAACATGACACCACTATATTATCAGGGTTCCCGCAGATCCTTGAAAAGTCTTAAAAGGCTTTGAATTCATTATTCTAAAAATAAGACATTAATTGGCATTAAAATGTCTTGAATCAAATTTTCAAAAGTCTTAAAAATTTGGACACATAAGTAAGATTTATGTTAGTTTGAAATAAAAAGTTTTTGATAATATTTAGGTTGTCTATATTACAAAAATAATTTAGAGTGAGTAGAAAATGAGGGCACATGATTCTGTGGGTGTAGTATTCCTTTAGCTATGCTTAGTTTTTTGCGTTTGTTTATATGATGTGTGTGTGTGTGTGTGTGTGTGTGTGCGTGTTGTATTCAAAATTTTAAAGTTATGCTTCTTGATGCAAATGGTTCATGAATGTAGCAGTAATTGGACCAAAAAGTCATGTTCTATTTAAAATATCCAGTTGGGTAACACTGCCCCCAGGTAATTCATGAGGAACCCTGATTTTACACAAATCACCAAATAAACACAAGCCATATAGACCATAAACAGTGTAGCTGTTAAACCTTGACATTAACTAAAATGCTCACACATACTTGCTAACATTCTTATCAGTTAAGTTTTCTTACCAAATAAGGAAATGAAAAGAGTTACATCAGTGACCCCCAATACTGAATTTGTTCGACCATCAACAGTGTGCTTTGCTTTCTTTTACATGTTAGTGACATTCAGAGTGTTTCTGTTTCAATCAGGAGTCGTTGGTGATTGATACTCCACGGGTGAGGAAACAGACCCGTCACTACAACTCTTTTGAGGATGATGAGCTGATGGAATTCTCAGAGTTGGACAGTGACTCTGAAGAGAGGCCATGTCGGACACGTCGCCTTGGTGACCGCACCCGGCGATACCTAAGGGCAGAGTGTTTCCGGGTAGAAAAGAACCTGCTCATCTTCGGGTGAGACCTGACTCTTAGGTTACAAATAAAAGTATATGTACAACTGATCATCAAACCTATGTATATGTAGGACATATTATTCCAAATCCATGGGAGTCAATGACGAGTCTACTGCTACCATAGCCCTCACTTCTCCAGAATAGTCATCTATGAGATTGAGGAGTTGGTCGCTGTTGTTAAAGCACCTAAATTAAAATGATACACTCAATACTTTTGTACTATGCAGTGGCAAATATAGTTTAAAAAAATAATAATGAAATAAAATAGATTGTGAGTGTTGACTCACTAGCTTCAAACCTCCAAGTTCTTTCAGACGCGACACATAATGTAAAGTAAAATACAGTAAGTAAATACAAAATACATGAAGTTTTTAATCCAAAGCTTCAGTATTATGTCTTTCTCTACTTAAAACTTAAATAATACAAAAAACCCTGCATTCCTAACTTTCATATAATGTAAGACTTTTTTTTAAGATCAAATACACTGACACCTAGGTAGCTTTTCATGTCCTAATATTGGTCTAATTTTTGGCTCAAATATTTTCTAAAAAAATTTGTTAATTTTGGAATTTTTTGTCTTTTTCTGAGGTCATTTTTAGGTCCTGGGAGTAAATATGGCTATATTTCTCATTTATTATTGGATCAAAAAAAGAAAAAGAAACCTAGTTTCATGGAAACACCCAAATATAATGTAATTCAGAAATGTGCTCTTCCCATCTCAGAACCTAGGGAACATTTGCAAGAACAGGGCGTGTGTAATTTCTTAAACCTTTCAGAGGCTAGCAACAATTTATTTCAGTAGGATAGACAATATAATAATGAACACAAAATATCTAACATTCCACAGGCATAATTATGAATCTACAGACACCCAAAAATGCCCAGTGAACTCCTGTATGTCTAGTTTTTGTTTTTTTCTCATGTAAGCTCAAACACTGAAATACAAAGTGAAATGTCAGTGCAGTTTATTTTTGTGCTCATGTTTCAACAGATATATATATATATATATATGTGTGTGTGTGTGTGTGTGTGTGTGTGACCTATTTCTGAGTCATTTTCTTTCTCCTGTTTTTTTTTCCCCCTCTTTCCATCATTTTGTTGTCATGGTAGTTGGGGTCGGTGGAAGGATATCTTAAACCATGGTCGGTTTAAATGGCACCTGGCAGAGCGAGACATGGAGGTCATATGTAGGTAAGGACAGTGTTTTCTTCTTTTGGTTGGTTAAAATAGTAAAATATGAATATGGTAGAGTAGATTGAGGACAGTGTTGAAACTTGGTGTGGAGGTAGCATCTGAAAAAATGACCAGACAACGTTGATGTGGTCAACCATCAGTCAGAAAGCCTAATATTGCCCCTATTTTGTGCTAATGTCAAATTTCTATGACAACCTGCTCTTGAATTAGAGCCAATAATGTGATTTTGACAGTTTTTCTAGAGTGGTTTCAGAATGGTACACAATATGGCAATAGGATTATTGTCCACTGTCCTGTCTTGATACTATATTGAATGTTTTATTTGCCTAATGGAAGATGTAACAACTCTTCTAAACAGTAGTAGAGCTCTAGGAATATATGAAGTCAGTTGTCAATGCATTTATCACCACTGGAAATGAAGCTATAGTAAATAACTTAGAATCACAGTCGTCATTTATATTTTAAAATTCCAGCTACAAAGCTGTGCTAGAATACAGTCATTATTATTGGAACGATACACCATGTAGTCTTGTTGCAGAGGTCTGAATTTTCAATGTTTCAGGACATTCACACTGTGGAAGTAGCTACAAATAACATTTCACATTATAATGAATCTTAAGTCTGAACTGAGCTGCTAATGAGGAATCCACTACTCCAAAGGATTGACGTAGAAAAAAACAGAGGAACCAAGTATGGTGACACAGACATGTGCTTCACGAGGAACACTCTCTTGTCAGCAGTGTTGAAATGAATGCATTGAGTGTTTGATCTAAAGGTGAGGTTGATTACATTCATACGAAGTTTATTGGTTAGGGTTAATGAATGTCTAACTTCAATTGTATCGTTGAATGAAAGGTATGAAAAACCTTCAAAGTTGTTCTCATTTCATCACTGTGCAGGGCTCTGCTGGTTTACTGCCTCAGACACTACAAAGGTGATGACAAGATTAAAAGCTTCATTTGGGACCTGATCTCGCCCAGCAAGGAAGGCCAGGACCAGGCTCTGCTCAACCACTCTGGTTAGCAACTCACCACAAATACACATTTTTCTCAAATTTTTTTTTTACCTTTTATTTTCGTGAATAATCAACAAGTATATAAACTAGAATGAGGAGTAGAGATGTCCTGATCAGTCTTTTTTGCCACTGAGACAGTGTCCGTTGATTTTGAGTGATTGGCCGAATCTGAGTCCTGATCCGATACTTCTATAATGCATTAAAAAAATGAAGAGTGACTAAACAGATCTAGGATATCCTTTTTTTTTTTTTTACTCGCATTATTTTTATTTGAGCGGTGAGTGTCACAGCCATGGTTTCACCACCACAGCCCAGCTTATCTTTAAAACCATGGTTAATATCTTATATATTGGTCGTCAGTGCATGAAATTCTATGATTACAAGCCTGATTTTCACTAGTTCTGCCAGATTGCCCCTCAGCCCCTCCCATTAAAACACATGACTGACATCTATAGACGTCAATGTCATCCAGTGAGTTAAATATATATATTATTTCTGATCACTGATCAGGACTTAGTAATTGAATCTGAAATCGTGTGGTCTTCCCAGTGTTCTGATCATGTGATTGGATCGGGACATCCCTAATGAGGAGGCACGGTAACATTTGTCCTGTCCATTTTTGACTTGCAGGTTTATCGGCTCCTGTTCCCCGAGGCAGAAAAGGGAAGAAACTAAAGAATCAGCTCAACATACCTGAGGTTAAAAATGCAGACTGGCTGGTCCACTGTAACCCTGAGGTAGTCCTGCAGGATGAGAGCTACAAGAAACACCTCAAACAACACTGCAATAAGTAAGTCAACTAATCACTTTACCAGGATTAAACTGCATAATGTAGCTCTTGAACCTTGAGGATGTTCGGAGTACATGTTGAGTATAATGGTATTATCAGTTAATTAGATGAAGTACGGTAATACAGTTTTTTGATGCTGCATTTTAGCCACTAATCTAATGCAGTAATTATACAGGCTAGAGAACACAACCACTGTAATCAATCCCCCAATGAATGTGATTCAACAGTTACTGCTATTCTTTGTAATTTATAACTGTTTCTACAGCAGAGGTGCCTCAGAATAGATGGGAGTATATTAAAAGCAACAAAATTACACATCAACTCAGTTAACAATATTTGCATATTTGTTGTTATCCCATGAGAATGTTACTTTTATACTGAAGCACATTTGTAGCAGTTTATTTTCAATGTGAAGTGTTTATTCCTTTATAGGACTTTGCAAGTCCAGATGAGAGCACCAGATTTAAATATGTTTTGTTCTCAGAAAACCAGCTGATGGAAGTAGACATATTTACATTGGTGCCAAGAATAATAAGCATCCAAAACAAGAAAATGTGAGACATTTAAACCATGAACATCCCCTGTTATCCAGAACCATTTACTGAACAAAATGTTTAATACCTGTTTAATACCTGTTGCACTATCAGTACATGCAAATAATTGGTGTAAAATGTAGTTTATCATCTTCTCATAGCCATTAGTCATATAAAACATTGACGTTACTTGTTCAGGCACAACTACACTAGCCCAAGCTGTTCTGTGTGGAAAAAGTTCATTAAAATAATGATTTGTAGTTTGGGTCAATACAACGAAGATGAGCAAAACCTTTATTTCCACAGGGTGCTACTGAGGGTGCGAATGTTGTACTACCTGAAGGTGGAGGTGCTGGGTGAGACTGCCAATCAGGCTCTAGAAGGGATACCTGCAAGGTACGCACTCGCTCATGTTCTGAGACAAACAAGGACAAAACTCACTTAATTGTTTATAGTTGACATGAATTTCAGCTCCTCGTTCATTAATTTACAGTAAGAAAAAAAAAGTCTGTGAATGAGGCTGAAATGGTTTGGCTAACTGTATGTCAACTTGACAGTGACGGCACTGATTGATTGTTTGTGTTGACAGTAAACTGGAGGTGCCGCTGCCAGACATCGACTACATTGAAATCCCAGCATCGTGGTGGGATGCAGATGCTGATAAGTCTCTGCTCATAGGAGTTCACAAACACGGTGAGGACTGGTGTCGGTTCATATTCTCATCAGTTCACAGCAGCAACAGATCTATGTGGTGACACTTTCTTTTCATATGTTGAAGGATTGAGAGTACAAACATGGCAAACATTCAATCTGTTGTTTTTGTGATTTGTTTTAATGTATTTATATAGCACTTTTCTAACAGCAAAAATGTAGCATAAAGTGCTTTACGTATAAAAATGAGTACACTCCCTCTGACTGCCACATACACACACCCCCAGCAACCCAGCGCCACCAACCTAGAGCCACATTCTGAGGGCCCCCCATGAGGAAACACTGGGTTATGTAACTATAAATCATTACAAGTTGATTGTAAACTAAAAGAAATGGGAAGTAAAAATATCTGAAAAATAGGCAGTAGTTAAAAGCTAAATTAAAAAGGTGGGCCTTGAGCCTGCTTTTGAAGCCAGGTTCCCTGACAGGCTGTTCTAATAGTGAGAGGCATAACACTCACTGTGAGTTGTTATCTTTACTGTTGGAAGAATTAAAAGACCTGTACCTGAGGAGCACCGGGTCTGTGAGGATGCTTTGGGTAAAAACAAGTCATAAAACAAGAGATAAGAAGGTAGAAGACCATTAAGACATAAAAACAAACATTAAAAGAACCTTAAAATCAAACCTGAAACGCATGGGGAGCCACTACACTGATTTTAAAACTGTCGTACTAGAACAAGCCTTCTGGTTTTCGTCAGCACACAAGTAGCTGAAGTCTGAAGAAGGTAGAGTTGTGAAATTCTATCTTTAGGAGGACCGGGAAGCAGGGAATTACAACAGACAATTTGACTGGAAATAAAAAAAAATGCATCAACATCTTCATGTTGGTTTCAGAGTGAACTGGATGGACTGGCTCTATTCTTAAGATGATTAAAAATGTTAGTTTTTTTTAGAATGGATCTAATATGAGGAATAAAAGGGAGTTCGGAGTCAAAGCTAATGCCCAGATCCTTAGCCTGGTTTGATGGGTTAAGAGAACATGCTCGTAGTTTTAGTAAATATTTCACTCTCGTAGCCTGGGGGCCGATAACTAAAACATCAGTTTGGCCCTGGTTGAGCTGCGAGAAGTTTTCTGCCATCTGGGATTTAAAAAGTAGAATACATGACCTTTGAGTAATGAGAAAAAGAATGAGATTGTGGGTACGAGCGGCTGAAATGACCTTCACAGGGTGGCCAGACTCAGCCTTAGAAATAGGGTGAGGAGCTCGGACACTGCTCCTCCATGTTAAGAGCAGCCAATTGAGGTGGCTCGGGCATCTAGTGAGGATGCCTTCTGGTCGCCTCCATGAGGAGGTGTACTAGGAGCCTCTGTCCGGGAGGAGATCTCTGGGGCGACCCAGGACATGCTGGAGGCATTCTATCTCTCGGGTGGACTGGGAACACCTCAGGATTCCCTTGGAGGACCTGATGGAAGTGGCTGGGAGAGGGAAATTTGAGCTGCTTTGCTGAGGCTGCTGTCCCTGTGATTCAGATATGGATAGGCAGAGGGCAATTAGTACGAGTACAATTAAATTGATCAAATGTCTTCAGTATGCAGTCTTTAGGTTTGAAATTCATACACTTTCACCCTTATCACTGTGATCCCCTCCTCGTCCATTAACCAAAGGGTTGGCGGTTTGATTCCCGCTCTGTGTCCTTGGGCAAGACACTTCCCCCTCCTTGCCTCCAGTGTCACTCACACTGGTGTATGAATATTTGGTGGTGGTCAGAGGGGCCGTAGGCGCGAAATGGCAGCCACGCTTCTGTCAGTCTGCCCCAGGGCAAGTGTGACTACATATGTAGTTTACCACCGCCAGAGGGAGCATGTGAGAGTGAATGAATAATGGAATACAAATGTGAAGCGCTTTGGGTGCCTTGAAAGGCGCTATATAAAATCTAATCCATTATTATTATTATTATTATTATAATTCAAATATTCAACAATAACAACAGTCGTGGTTTACAAAGGAAAATATGAGATATATTATGTGAAACCCCTTGTTTTTTCACCTGGGTCACAGTGCACTTCTCCTGGAATGATATTTTGAACCTCAGTTACTACGATCCAAGCATCTTTTTGTTTTTTAGTTTAACCATTGTCACCCTCAAGGAGGCACTTTTAAAAAGTGTTCTTTTTCTGGCTTCCACCTCAGACACAATTTAATTTTTGTGGTTTGAAAGTTCTTTTTGTTTCTTGCCTTTTAGCCCTGTCACTCCTAACATACCTCGAAATGTACCACTTCTCTCCTTACTACCTTCATTCATGAGTCAATTCTTGACAAATGGTTTCGGTATATGGACAAATGGACCTATCAGGATTATCTAGAGGCTTCGGTCTCACTCTGAAGATCTGGTTGGAAACAGAGAAAGATGGGACGAATGTTGAACCTGACTGTGTAACAGCCAACAGAGGGCACTGCTGCACTCTTTACACTGCAGCAATGGATTTGTGAAGGAATGACATGTAAAGACATCAGCTCACCCTCTGTGTCTCTGCTTCCTTCTGACGGACTGGATTTGTCTCTCCATCTCTTGCTTGATTCAAACAGTAGAGTTTGATTTTGTTCATGTGCTCTCTGACACTTCCTTATCTCTGCTGTGAGAATGTCCCAAAGCTCTTTTTTTAAGTCCATCCTGCCAGCGTTGCAGTCACACTTTACTGAAGCTGTGGCTGCAGGGCAGAACAGGATCCTTAGAGATGTTAGAACAGACTGAACAGTGCAAATACTCCTCCGATCTGGAAGCCATCTAGTCCACTTCAGTCAGGGTTCTTGACTCACTCAGCAGCGTGTGTGTGTGTCTATATTTACTGGTGCCTTTGTTCTTCAATAGGTTATGAACGCTATAATGCCATGCGTGCCGATCCAGACCTTTGTTTCCTGGAAAGAGTGGGGATGCCGGACGTCACTGCACTGACCGCTGAACAGGGAGGAGGAGAAGGAGCTTCGGATGTTACAGACAGGTGGGTCTTTTTTTTTTTGTTTCGTTTTTTGATTCAAATTCAAATTCCAAAAACTTTATTTATCCCCAAGGGGCAATTTAAAAACAGTGAAGAGTCAGCAATGTCAATATAAGTGCAAGCATAAAAAGTATAAAAAACACAAGTTAAATAAATAATTTAAAAACACAAAAATAAGCAAAAGACAGTCATGATGTAACATGAATTACAAAACTGCATAGCGGAAGTGTAGGTGTTATGAAATTGAGTATGATTGGCCTTTAAAATACCTATATATATTTAGCAGTATTGGCAACATGTCTCACATTTTCCACATCATATCTGACTATAAAGGGAGAAATATGCATTTTGCCCAGATTAATTTGATACTTTATCTTATCTAAAGCACATCAAATATATTTTACAATCATTTTATACCTGAAAGAGTCGTAACAGTACAGTGAGACAGGACATATAATAGTGGAAAGAATGTCCATCAACTATTAACACTGTAAATAGTTTATGGAACTATTTACTATGAGGCGGCTGTGGCTCAGTTGGTAGAGCAGGTTGTCCAATGACTGAAGGGTCAGCAGTTCATGTCCCAGCTCTGCCTGTCCACATGTCGAAGTGGGCAAAGACCCTGAACCCTGACTTAGGCTCCCAGTAGGTCTGACAGAACCTTAGAAACCTACTGGTGTATGAGTGTGTGTGTGTGAATGTGAGGCTAATGTAAAGCACTTTGAGCATCATGAAGGTGGAAAAGCACTATATAAGTGCAGTCCATTTACAGTGTTGTTGTGTTCATTCATTGACAAGTGTAAATGCAAACAAAGAACCAGAAAAGAAAAACATTGATCACAGCCCGTGTGTATGTACACTGGTTTGTGTTTTGTTGTGTAGCCTTTAATTCTTTTTATTCAGTGTAGTAACATTCACAGTGAGCGCCAACACTGGTGTGAAAAACACAACCTGTTGTCTCACATGCCATCTTTGTGTTTGTTGATGCTGTCACCTCTCTGCCTACACATGTCCTTAAAATGGGAGCAAGAAGATTACAAATATGCAAAGAAGTAAAAAAGCTTTTTATTTTATCCTATGGAAATAATAGAAACACTGCAGTATCACTGAGCCCATTTACATCCACACCAATACTTCATTACCTGATCTCTGGAGTTATCCGATTACACAAGTGGTAACAACATAATCTGATCTGTTTTATCCGATAACAGCAGTAATCTGATTATGAAAAATTGGATTAACACAACTAAATTTCATCCCAATACTATGTCCTGCATGTATACAAGTTAATCTGATTTATTTCATTGGTTTACATCTACACCTGTTTAAAAACAAGTGCAATCATAGAAAATGGAAGATGTATAATAAAATGTGGACAGAAGACAAAGACAGGAAGTTTGATTTTACCATCACTATGTACATATATATACTCCAAAAGAAATATCCAATAATGGACCAGAGCCTCTAAACCAGAGTTTTGAATTATTGCATTTTTTAGTACATATAAATGCACCAGATCTAATCATTACAATTATTTGATTATTCTGAGTTATTTTATGGTCCTATAAACAGGCTCACTGGTGGATGTATGGTTGCATCTTACCAAAGCAATGACAAACATGTGCTTCAGATATTATTGTTATTCTATCTCAAAAGCTCATCACGTCCTGCCCAGTCCCTTAGCTCTTTCAGAATCTCTCTCCCCAAGAACAGAGACAAAGATCCTCTCTGGTAGAGATGTATGCTGTGACAGTATGTATCTTTGTATGGCACTAAGTGAAGATTAGTGCAGTATTGTCTGCCCAAAGGAACATGTTAGAGGGAGATCTTATTAAATACTTGACACGCTGATATGTATATCTGTTCCATTCTGAATTGTTTGTCGCCCATTTAATGTCGTCTTCATATTTTCTGTATGCTCACCTGATGCTAGGCTTTGAGCTTTAAACCCTACAGTTGGTGCAGGATTCTGCAGAAGTGCCTTGTTTTTAGAGAGTAACAATAACAAATCCTCTGCAGAAACTTCAGGAAAACCAGTTGGAAGTGGAGCATAGAACCCAGAAAAAACTAACTGCAAGTGATTGAGAGGAGTGAGTGCAATGTGATGAAAGTATATTGTAGATGTTGCCGCTCTCAAAGACATCAGAGTGAACAGAGATGAGACATTCACTCTAATAGAAGCTTTGATCTTCGTCTTGATGACAATTCTGAATGTCATTGGCTTTGGTACCTGTTCAAACTGAACCTCTTCCCAGCTAAGCACTGCCACTTTGTTAGTGTTTCACTTGCCTTCATCACACAGTAGTCGTAACTCTACAGCCTTTAACACATGCCTCACAATTCAGTTGGAAGAAATACACAAACGCAGAAATGAAAGATGCAGCAAGGATGAAAATGAGCATAGGGGCTGCACCATGAATAAATGCTAAAGCGGAACAGTTTCAGGTGTGACCACATTTCATTATCACAGTTGGAGTGGTGTTTTCTCAACCACAACACTATGTAGAGTGTTGGAAAATGACAATAATATCAGAGATATAAATGTTAACACGTACATGTACTTTTTAGAGTTTAAAGGTGACAGTAAAAGTGAAGCAATTTACATGTCAGGAATGCAGAGGTGACAATTGCGGGGGAAGGGAAAACCCCCACCACATATCAGCCTCCAGAGACTGACGACCCTTTAGGAATCTGACCAATGGACAGATAACATCTGAAGAAGGAGGGGTCGATGGGAAGGTCTTAAAGCTTTCCCTCTCTTTAGTGTCTCATGGCCCCTCTTGGGTCATGGATGCTCAAAGACTCAGACTTGACTTTCTGATAAGTGATCTTATGCTGAAATATTTTGTAATACTGTAACTGATTGTAAACTATGATTGTGATATTACGTTAATTATATCTTAACCAACTGTTAAGGCTATAAATATAATTTGAGTTAAATATGCTTACTTAATAATTATATCAAAAGTATTACTTAATTTTTTATTTTTTTTTCAAAACAGTAGGAAAACACTTAAAATACATAGAATGGGTGTGTGCAAAGGTATATGGTGTCCTAAAACATTTTGCATCATTTACAGTCAGGAGAAGTGATATTTATTTGTGTTTATTTTGGATATAAAATGTTCTAGAAATTTAAACTGAAAAATCATGGGGGACGGTAAGTTTTTAATGTTCCAAAGTTATGTCAAATGTTTAATGTGTGACGTAACACATGTGAAGTTGCCTTTTTTTTTCCTCTTGAAACTTCATATGCTTATGTCCAAACATGCTTTCCTGTTGGCATTCACATTTGACTGAGTATGGGTATACTTGCATACACACAATGACATGTCTATTCCTGAATACAGAACATTAAAAAGGATTACAGTCTTTTGAACCAAAAGAGCAAACAAATGTATGTATATATATATATATATATATATATATATATATGTGTGTGCACATATCCAGTACTAGGGGTGGGGATCTTTGGGCACCTAACAATTTGATTACAATTCAGAGAATACAATTCGATTATAAAACGATTATTGACACGTTTAATTTATATGGATGAACTTTTCCCACACATACATTTGCATATTTTTAAGGACATTCTGCATTTTTTTAAATGGTGAATTCATAGTAAGAAACTGTTGAATTATTTTCCCATATATTTTATTAAATATGAATCCTTGACAATAAATGCTGCAATTGCCTTTGTAATTCGCTTAGTTTTTTCTGACGTGTTGGGCAGCCTTCTAATTGTTTCCTGGATTGTTCTCTGGTCAGTAGAGACACTTGTAGCCATGGTAACAGCAGCCTATCATCTACCCAGCTCCTCTCCCAGTTGACATCGAACTAAGTGGCTTCTCATGTTTGTTGACACAGTTTACAGACTCTTGTCCAGTTCACTTCCTCAGTCAGAGTTGTAGAAGCCTAGGTTTTTCCACACGTCTGCTTTTAAATTAGACAGAGCCGATCAGATCAGACGTTTAGCCATATTTCCAGTTGTTTCTGTGCATTTGTGTACATGTTTGTTCAAGGTGTGAAGCTCAAACACTCCCAGCGATTATCTATACTGTGCTTCTTAGTTCCACAATATGTAGAACCATCTGTGATATTAATTAATAGATTTGAGTCATTTGAATTTGGACGTCTGTAGGTTGATTCAGAATCATCCACGTCCAAATGCATCTAAGTATCGGAAACCCCCCCCCCTTTCCAGTACTCTGCAAAGGTTTCCAGCATCCTTTTGATTTATTGTTTTTGCAGCGTTGAAATGAACATGTATATTTATTTCTCCCTTTTATACAGATACAACAAGAATATACAGGAAATATGTGCACAGCCTCAAAAGACACACACTGTATATGCTACAGGAAAATATGTACAGCAGTGAAACCAAAGGTTTCAGTGAAAAAACAACTTCAATAAACCAAAGTGGTCGTATTTTGTGTGACCTTCCTTTTACACTTAACATTTTTTTTGTTCAGACAATATGGCATTTTTGACATTCACTGATTGTTTTTTTAATTTCAGGTTTCAATCAACATATGCCATGAATCAATAAATACTGGCTTGAGGCTTCATAACCCATTCAGCTCTATGTTAAATGTTATGCACATATCTCCTGTATTTTCTTGGTGTGTTTCAACAAAAGAGACTAAGAAATAAACACATATACACATCTAAAGACCACTTCAAACTTGTACAGTCCTCTCTCTCAACAGACACAGACGGACAATAAAAATACTTGATAGGATACCAATTCATTATCACCACGGCCTCATCTAGCTAGAATTCAACAAATCTGTGTCTGTAGTGTGTCCTGTTTGTCTGTGGAACCCCTAACACCTGCACAACTCCACCAAATGATCCAAAATTTAGAGGGTGACTTTCCAATACTATGGTGGATTGCAGTGCAAAGTGTTGCACCATTACAACATATGAAGATATTAAACTAATTTAATTTCTCTTTCTTTCCGCGCTGAGCATTGCCATGCACATTGCCCAAGCCCAAGTCTACACCTGTGCCGTAGTGCAATGGAGATTGTCTCTTTATCAAAGTTTGTTCCTTTCACTTTTTTTCTCTTTTTTTCCAGTGTTTGCAAAAACGAAGAGGCAAAAGACGACGCAGAAAGCAAAGCTGATGGAGGGGAGGATAGAGATGAGAACAGCAAGGTGAGGACAAAGCTCTGCAGAGACACCACACTAATGTTTACAAAACTGTCAGCTACTGCGTACACTGTATGGGCCATGGGCAAGAAGAACAGGGTCCCCAATCTACAAAGACTTGTGTGGATTTCATACAAACCTTTTTTCACATTATTACCAGTTTCCCAGTATCACCTCCAAGTGTCCCCAAAGCACTAGACATCCTCAGTGATCTTCCTGTTATAATGCACATATATGAATGATAAACTGAGACGGAATAGTCTTAAAATTGTGTTTACTTTTCTTGAGAAATGTCAGGTTGTTGCTGGGCACATTTTTATCATGTAACACTGTTACATGTTAAAACACTGTTCTTATTTTAATGGTCCGCTCACTTCATTTTATGTTTGACTGAATGTGGCCCCTGAACTAAAATTAATTCCACAGCCCAAGCTTAAGTACTCAAACATGTCGTTATAGTTAAAGTGGAGCCGATTATCTTCACAGTGATCGTCTGATCTCGATTTTAAGGTTGTGGCAATAAACGGTTCCACAAATGGAGCCTGTGTTTGTGTGAGCATGTAATGTGTCTCGTGTGCTAGCAGCGTGTGTGTGTGTCTATATTTCCCCACATAATATTCTTGTCACACTTTTCAAGGGTTAGATTTTGAAAGTGAAATAAAAAGTCTTTTGTTATTGATTTTATCGTAACTGAAATCAACTGGTGCTCAACTGTCTGTGTTTTTTAATTTCTAGGGAGAAGAAACCTGCTCCAGCACTGACACCTCAGACAAGCCTGACAGTACAGGACCAGGTGAGATGTTTATTCATGACAATCACACTTGCCGGATACACATAATCATTGTGGAAAAGGACTTCCTGCAAGGCTTAACGCTGTGGGGACTACTTTTTTGAAGTCCCCAAAAATACAGATGTTGTGATAAAGAAATGTCATATTTTTCATATGATGAATTAATGATAAAAATGTTGCAAGTAATAAAACACAGACAGAGGTATTTTGGAATGTGTGGCCCTATGCACACACACTCTTTCATTACAATTTTGTTATACTGCAAAACAGTGAATAAAAACATTGTTATTGCCTTTTTACGCATACTTTTTTTCCCCTCAGTTACACACACAATACATTCTAGATCCCTTATTCCAAATTATCAAATAAAATGAATAAATATGACAAATAGTTGACTTTCTCCGAAGCTTTTATAGGACTGCAAACAGATAACAAAAAAACAAGAAGTCTGGAAAAAAAAATTCTGTGGTTCCAGAAAACAAACAACCTCTGTATCTTGTTTTCATAGACTTGCAAATGTCTGGTGACCTGAGCGCTCAGGACAGCACGCTGGTTACCACAACAACCACAGGGACTTTTGCTGGTGTGGCAGCTCTTCATGTGGTCCAGGCTCGGCCCTTGTGGCCTACTGGTCCCGCGTTGACAGCCCGTTTGCGTCGCCTCATCACTGCATACCAGCGCTTCACATTGCGCCGAGAACCCCTCCTTCGGCATGAATTCCTTCTTCATGATGGTCTTGTCGGCATGGGAATTGGAGGGACCGGAGCCACTCACAGTCATCATGGTGGGGGACCGTTGGCATGGCAACTGGGCGAAGAGCTACGGCGGTGTTCTGTGGTCGCCACAGATCCGGACCCTCTCTTTTTAGAGTGGCAAAGAAGGTAATAACATTAGGAGTTTCAAAAAGGCCACGGTAATAATACCATATTTTCTGAACTATAAGCTGCATCTGTTGTATTTTTAAAAATATATTAAAAAAAGAAAGAAAATACAAGCCACGCCGGTTTATAAGCCACAGATATCTATGTTGAAAAATCAGATATTTACTGCATGTACAGAACGATTTTGAACTGTAAATATAGTTACATGTATGTAGACTACCTGAGCAGATTTTTTCCTAACAGTGGCTTTTAACCTGGCAGCAACTTTGCTGATTAAAATGGAACAGAACCCAGAGAAAAAGAACCAGTGTTTTCCGTATTTATCTTCATCTCTCCTGTGTTTTAAATCATAAATTTAAAACACACAATATCAAGATTGATAGCCTTCAACTTAAAACTTGCAACATATGAACTTCTTCGTGTGGGTTCCATGATGAGGGGTGAGGATTTGAAAATAATTAACAGCTGCTAATTTGTCGTCTGTGTTCTATCTACTAAAGAAAAGTAGCATATTCTTCTTTGCATTGATTTTTCTTAGTAGTTTTGATTTTAATTTCTGTTATGCAGGGTCATGCTTTTAAATATTTATCGTCCCCCCAAATACTGTGCAGATTTTTATGATGAATTTAATGAACTGCTGTCTGTGATTTGTGTTGAATTTGACGGAATAATCATTATTGGTGATGTCAACATCCACATTGACAATCCTCAGAAGAAAGGGACTAAAGACCTAGTTAATACTCTGGAAAATTTTGGATTGACTCAGCATGTAACAGAGCCAACACATATTAAAAGACACATACTGGACTTACTGATAACAAAGGGTCTCAACATCTCCAAAGGTTGTGTGAGTGATGTGGGGTTGTCCGATCATTGCTGTGTACATTCTCAGTGCACACAAACGTTTCAAAGGAAACGATCAGAAAACGGTGTATAACTGAAGTTACTAATGAGATCTTTAACCAGGTTTTCTCTCTAAAACCTGCACTAACGGGGGGTTCAGTCAATGAGCTGGTCACTAACTTGAATGCTAAAATGTTAAATGTTATGGATTTCATTGCTCCTGCTAAGGTGAAGGTTATCTCTGGAAGGAAACAATCTCCATGGAGGAATTCCACACTGGTAAAAAACGGAAAAAGAGAGTGTTGGAAAGCTGAGCGCAGATGGAGAAAAACAAATCTACAGGTTAATTATGACATCTATAAAGAGAAACTTCACTCTTATAATTTACAACTAAGGAATGCAAGGAAGTCATATTTTTCTGACATTATTATCAAGAACAGTCATAATGCTCGGGCCCTATTTGCTACTGTCGACAGGTTAACAAATCCTCCTGTGTCAGTAGCACCTGAACTTTATTGCACCAAGGCCTGCAATGACTTTGCCAAATTCTTTACAGACAAAATCCAAAATATAAGACAAGCAGTTGGTTCATCTGCAGCAGTTCCAGGATATGCACTGTGTCCACCAAAAACCAGTTCAAACACCATGACACAGTTTTATCCCATTAATAGCAAAGTTCTTAAGGACATCTTACATCAATTGAACTCCTCCTCCTGCTGTTTGGACGTTCTGCCCACAAGTTTTCTTAAAAAGGTCTCAGAGGTGTTGGAGTCAGATCTGTTGCAGACTGTGAACTCATCTTTAATGTCAGGTGTTTTCCCAGAATCATTGAAAACGGCTGTAATTAAACCTCTGCTAAAAAGAGACAATCTAGACAGGACACAAATGAGCAGTTACAGGCCCATCTCCAATCTTTCCTTTTTAAGTAAGATAATTGAAAAAGCTGTTTTTCATCAGCTAAACAACTTCCTGACACAAAACTACTGCTATGATGTCTTCCAGTCAGGTTTTAGACAGCACCACAGCACTGAGACTGCTCTGACAAAAGTGATAAATGACATACGTTTGAACACAGATCATGGGAACATGTCAGTGTTAGTTTTACTGGATCTCAGTGCTGCGTTTGACACAGTCGACCACATTATATTACTGCAACGACTGAAAAACTGGGTGGGTCTGTCTGGCCCTGCACTAAACTGGTTCAAGATGTACTTAGAGAACAGGAAGTACTTTGTGTCACTAGGTAACTTTACATCTGAGCATACAAGAATTACATGTGGGGTTCCCCAAGGCTCCATCCTCGTGTCCCTTCTGTTTAACATCTACATGCTTCCACTAGCTCAGTTACCATAGCTATGCCGATGACACACAAATCTATATTACAATGTCACCTGGAGACCAAGGCCCTGTACAGGCTCTGGCTAAATGTATTGAGGAGATTAATGACTGGATGTGCCACAACTTTCTTCAGCTGAACAAAAACAAAACTGAGGTCATTGTCTTTGGGGCCAAAGAGGAACGGCTGCAGGTCACCACACAGCTTCAGTCTATAGACCTAAAAACCACCAACCAGGCCAGAAATCTGGGTGTAGTAATGGATTCAGACCTAAACTTTGAAAAACACATCAAGGCAGTCACAAAATCAGCCTACTATCACCTAAAGAACATCTCAAGGATAAAAGACTTGATGTCTCAGCAGGACCTGGAGAAACTAGTCCATGCATTCATCTTTAGTCGGCTTGATTATTGTAACAGTGTCTTTACAGGTCTACCTAAAAAATCCATTAGACAACTGCAGCTCATTCAGAACTCTGCTGCTAGAGTCCTCACTAAGACCAAAAAAGCGGACCACATTAGTCCAGTTCTGTGGTCCTTACACTGGCTGCCTGTCCGTCAGAGGATAGACTTTAAAGTTCTGTTGCTGGTCTATAAAGCTCTGAATGGATCAGGACCCAAATACATCCGTGACCTCCTGACTAAGTATGAACCCACCGGAGCCCTGAAGTCATCTGGATCTGGTCTGTTGTCAGTTTCCAGAGTCAAAACCAGACATGGAGAAGCTGCGTTTAGCGTCTATGCTCCTCATGTCTGGAACAAACTCCCAGAAAGCCTTAGATCAGCTGAAACCATCAGTTCCTTTAACCCTTGTGCGGTCCTTCGGGTCAAAGAGACCCGGTGGCTCACAAATGTACCTTTTTATACTTACTGTAGGATGCCATTGCTTACTACTGAAAACAGTAATATATCCTTGGGGGGTGGGGTGATGAGTCTATGGAACTGAACTTTGGAATCTGGGTTTTTAAGACCCGATTGTAGGACACAGCCAGTGTGCCTTTTACGAAGGACCGCACAAGGGTTAAATCCAAATTAAAGACCCACATGTTCTCAGCTGCATTTGAATCTAGTTCTGAGTCTGCACTGCACTAAATTTACCCTTTGTGATTTTTAATTCTACAGTTTCTTAATTTTTTTAAATTTTATTTATTTATTTATTTATTTATTTTTTTAATTTTATTGTCTTTTATCTGTGTTTTAATGTATTTTGTGTAAAGCACTTTGAATTGTCTTGTGCATGAGATGTGCTATATAAATAAACTTGCCTTGCCTTAGAGCGCCCCTAGTGGTGGAAGAAAAATCCACAGAATAGCCGCACCTTTGTATAAGCCTCATAGTTCAAAATATATGAAAAAAGTATCAGCTTATAGTCCAGAAAACACAGTAGATAGTATCATCATTTTTACATTTTAAATTTTTTTAAATCTTTTTTTTCCCCCCCGTTTGCTTAGAAATGACTATGCTGACTTCAGCACATGTATAAACATGATGACTTCAGCTGAATCGATGCCAAAATAAGCTACAATACGTACGAGGAGTGGGATTTATTGTGTCTGGCACCACTTGTGTTTTACTTCAGTTTTCATTTTTATGTCATTATGACCTTTTATTTTCAATATCACTTTGTATTGAAGTACGACATAAATTATTCAATATGAGGATTTTTGTCAAGAATGAGATTCATGAAGGTCAAGAAAAGGGTTATGTAATAGATAAACACCTTATCCGCCTAAAGTAATAAGCTGACGCATTAAAACTAATGGACAGAGATGAAACATGAAAACATTTTCTCTCACATTTTGTTTTAGGATCTTGTTTTAGTTTTTAGTTCAGTCTCGTAATGTTTAAAAATAATAAATGGGTGATATAAAAACTGTAATATATAAAGTGTGTATGCAAGCGTTTTTACGAGAGCAGCAATAGTGCAATCAGTAACGGCTTTGAGGTGAATAATGGATCAGAACAGCAGCAGGTATGACAGTAGTGCAATACTGGCTGTGAAGTCCAAATAAAAACAGACAATTATTGGTTAATTCCCCTGTCAGTGCTGATGATCTGGAGACTAAATTTCCTCACAGGACAAAAAAGCAAGTTTCTCTTTAACATTATATAAATTATCTTCTACATTATGTGTGTACATTTGAAGAAATGCCTCTGTACTCCACACTCTGAAAGTGATTTTTGACACATCACCTTTGTCTTTACTATGTTGTCCTTGTCCTTCCAGGTGGACTCGTCGGGAACAGGCAGATTTTTACAGAACGGTGTCATCATTTGGGGTGGTGTACGACTCGGATAGGAAGACGTTTGACTGGTCCCAGTTCAGGGCACTGGCTCGTTTGGAGAGGAAGACTGATGAGAGTTTAGAGAGATACTTCAACTCCTTTGTCAACATGTGTAGGACGGCCTGTAAGCTGCCCCAGAGGAAAGAAGAAGGTAAAGACTGTCCATGCTGTTTACTGAAAGGCATCAGTTTGTGTCCACAAAGATTTCATGTACGCTTCATGGCTGCCTGTCTGGCTTTCCCTTTTGTCTTCTTTTCTGCTTCTCCATTCTGCCCTATTGTCTTTTCCAGGTTTGGTGGATCCTGCCGTTATTGTTGAGCCACTGACAGAAGAGAGAGCAGCTCGGACATTGTACCGCATTGAGCTCCTCCGCAAGATCAGAGAGCAGGTAGGCAATAATACAGTTTTACTGCCACTGAGATTCACTTTATTTTCAACACAGCAAAGGTTAGAATGAATTCATACTGCACATGCATTGATAGCTAAACAAAAAGGCATGTTCATTATATATACATATATATATATATATATATATATATATATATATATATATATGTGTGTGTGTGTGTATATATATGTATATACACACACACACACACACACACAGTGGTACCTATACTTACGAAAGACCCAGCTAACGAATTATCCAAGTAATGAAAAAACCTTTACCTCAATTTTTTGTCTCTGAATATGAAAGAAAATTTAATTTCTGAAAGGAAACCAAAACCCCCAGGACATAACTATGTACATTACTGTATGTAAATACATCATGTACGTACTGTACGTAGCATTCCATTGGCTATGAGGAAGCTACCCATGATGCTTTTTTGTGACCCTTTGACCTTCATTCATCACAGTTACTGTTGTTTGGTGAGTTTTTACCAGTGTGCTCATTTAAACTTTATTACAGTACGTATTCATTATTCATCATGAGCCCAAAGAAAGTGATTCCTGCTGTGAATGAAAAGAAGAAGTGGGCTGCGTTATTAATAGAAGTGAAACAGGAGATGACCCCAATCACCACCAAAATCTAATCATTTCTAGATCTCCCCATTACCAACCTACCTTGCCCTGAAAATTTCATCAAAATCCGTCCATAAGGGTCCACAATATATTCATTATGCACATTTTAATTAATTCTCCTAAAAATGTTATTTACTTGAAAATGTACTTTTTTTAGGGTAGATGATGTATTGGTCCTGGACAAATGGGTCTGATTGAGTGAAAATGAACATCAACATGAAAAAGTTCATTTGCACACATCATTTGTCAAATGGACTAATTTTTTTGCTGAACTGTTTTTTGTTTTTATAAAAGTGTTATCCTTTTTAAAATGCCACTTACACAGTACAGACGTTCTGTACCTTCTACTAGGCTGCATTAAACCAACATGAAGACATTCAAAAGACTGTCATTACTTTGAGAAATTCAAATTCTGAATAATGAAGTTTGTGAATTCATACACTGGTCACATTTAAAAAGACTATATGTGAACTGTTACCAAGAAAGTACTCTTTATTTGTAATTTACCTATCAGTATGGACCACCACAGGTTGTAAATGTATGTACTTAGGCCTAATGTACTATGACAACCTGTCCACATTCTCATGTCAATGAAACAGACTTCAATATTTTACTCCCAAATGTATGTTCAGCAGGGTTAAACATAATATCTAAAATGTTCTGTCGCACATGATATCAACTTCTGTCAAGACCCACATGTTTTGGATGTTTGGGAAAAGCTTAAAAAAACTTGTCTGTTCCAAGTCCATGTGTTACTAAGCAGTAATTTGTCATTTTTCACCAAAAAGGTTTATCTCTCCAAATTTTGTAATACATAATGTTTAAGTGCTTATAAATACATACTCAAATATGTATAATACATGCATATAAGTTACTCTGCTTACATGACAGACTGTTGAACGCAAAATGTATCCACATTAAGGCTTGATCAGAGCTAAATAAATAAATACACAAGCAGAATTGTAAATGGGATTTAAAAATAAACAAGTAATTTTGAAACCTTTAGCTGTCATATACCATGTGATCTTCACTTGTCTGTGGATATACAGTATTTACTCATTTGTTGAACACCAAAGAACATGTGTAAGATGACCAACACAATGTGAATTTACTTTGGCATGAAATATTTAAGCCCAACACACTTTGCATAACAAATAAGAACTCCATAACACACCTTTTGACTCATGTATTAAAGATGTATTATGGAAAAGAGAATGTTGTACACGGTCTTTAAATGATGTTTTTTGAAAACATACATGAAAAGACTGTTGTTCTCGTTTTGTAATAAACATCTGTTTTATACCTTTCTCTACCACACCTCGGTATACAGTGAATGTCTGACCTGACTGTCTATGTTCGTCCAGGTTCTTCGTCATCCATTACTCTCAGCACGACTTCAGCTCTGTCGACCCTCCCTGTACCTCCCTGTCTGGTGGGAGTCCGGGAAACATGACCGTGACCTCCTCATCGGGGCAGCGCGCCACGGCTTGAGCCGCACCGACTTCTACATCCTCAACGACCCCCAGCTGAGCTTCCTGGAGGCTCATAGGAACTACGTCAGAGGACACCCTGCACACCTTTACCCCCAAACTCACCACCATCATCACCACCTCAGTTTGGCCTCTCACATCTCATCTTCATCCTCCTCATCAGTTCACCAACAGCTTCCACATCCTCACTGCTGTCTTTATGACTCCCCTCAACCCCCTGAGTATCCCCATCAGGCTTCTCACCACCAGCATCACCCAGTGCCTTCATCTGCTCCATCTCCCTCCTCTTCCTCTTCCTCATCATCACATCCTCACCTCCACCCTCCACCTCTCGAAGCTCATGACTCGTCCTCGTCGAGCTTGGGAATTGTACCTGGCTCTCGGGGGGATTTCCTTGACTGCCCACCTTTGGATGAAACCTTGGAGTTGGGTTCACTACAACATGACACTGACACTTTGCATGGAGGGAAAACAGCCAAAGATGCACTGAATGGTTTCCCATTTAACTCGGCTGCTGGAGGACAGAGCATGCTGAACTCATATGGTGTGGGAGGAACAGACCTGGATTCAAACCTGAGGAGTGATGTGCTGGTTGGTGAGCAGGGCTCATCAGAAGAAACGGGACTCATGGCCCCGTCAGTGGAGCTAGATCAGTTACAGGTCAGTACTGAACTTTAGCTCTGTGTTTATGAAGGCAGTAAGTTAATTTTTTTATTGGCTTTCACTTCCAATTCCAATATTCTTTGGATAGCAGACATGCTAGATGTTGTATAACCTTGAGTAAATGTCAAAGAATTTATCTGTTTGCAGCTACTTGGAGACAGTGAACATATGAGTTATAGGCAAAGTAAAGCAAATAAGTAGAACCAAAAGGTCTATCTTAATAAAGTCAGTAGTTGTCCAATGGTCCGAATGCTCCAATCGACTATTCACATCAATTGAGTCCGCGAGCAATTTTTCATCAATCTTCTCCAAAATTGTCATTCTTACTAACATGATATTTGTTGTGGAACATCTTTGAGGTAAGGTGGATGAAGTTTTTAAATAATTAGAAAATATTGATTTTTAAATTTCTTAGGAATTTTTGAAATTGTAAAAATCCCCATTTGTTTATATTTGGGCACATAAATGTAACTTCAAAACAGTTGGAGGTATTGAAATATTGTACATACTACTGGCAATAGATAGAAAGTCATAAATGAGCTTTTATTTGGTACCATGACTTTTGCCCTTGAGTGATTATGAAAAGTCATATAAAAGTCAATTAATGTCTTTAAATATGCTGTTGGAGTACAAGACCCTTGGTCCTATTTTTATTATTTTACTTCCAGCTGATGACTGTTAAAGAGAATGATTCAAGTTTACCAGAGTTTACAGCACTCAGGATAGATAATTTACACTGTCTGTAGCTATTCTTATTTTTACTGTTACATTCATATGTGTTCATCACCTCTGGTTAATCCATCACCTCCACCCACAGGCTCCCTGGGACAGTACGGAAAACTCTAGTCCAGCCCACCACATGTTCAATGAGTCCGATCCGATCCTAGGTCCATCCACCCTGGAAACAGGTTTTCTGGAGGAGGAGGATGAGGAGACACAAGGGGGAGAGAGAGGAGGGGAGGAGGGTGCAACCCTTGAGGAATGTTTAGGCCTCCCCCCCTCATCCTCCCCCTCTCACCCCTCAGGTGGGGATTCTGTGGAGCCGCTGTCATCCAGCTATATGCTTTTTAAGGTACGTGAAGTTTTCAGTTTTCATTAGAGTAACACAACACAAATGATCTGTGTAATCACAAGTTTTCAGGGAACAATAATCTGAAGACCATTTGGATATTCATGTTTTTAATGGGACAGATCCAAACATTAGAGTGGAATGTTGTTTTTAGTTTATTGGCTGATGGCCATGAAGGTGTTGTGTCTGCTGTCATTTTTGACATTGTCATCATCATCTTCTTATTCTATTGCCCATGCACCATTTGTGACAAGAGTCTATGGTAAAGGGAGTTAAAACTAAACTGAAGGCTAAACATGAAGAAACAACGGTCTATTCAAATATCATTTGAGTCTGCGGGAAAAACAAACAGGCAGCCACTGAAGCTATAGGATATGTTTAATTTAATTCAATTAAATTTTATTTGTAGAGCCCCAAATCACAACAAGGTTGTCTCATAGGGCTTGACAGAGTTGGTTAGAAACACGTATGCACACACACACAAACACACACAGTTCCACCACTGATAATATATTGATTATATAGAGGGCTCTGTGGGTTGTTTAATATATATATATATATATATATATATATATATATATATATATATATATATATATTTACACTAAAATGAAATGTGCATCTGGGGGAAAAAATTAATAATAGAAGATTAATCGTATTTATTATTTTACCTTTGTTTTATTGGATACGTACAGGACATTGGTGTAAGCGAGGACCACAGTGCTGATCAGACCGACCTTTCAGCCAGCCCCCCTCCCCCCTATGTGCCACCACCACCTCTGTCTTTGTCAGACATTACCGCACATGAGCCACAGGACAGGTTGAGCCATTCCGATGTCACAGATAGCCTGACCAACCCTGTGGAGGATGGGGAGGGTCCGGAAGGACGCGCGACATTTGAGTTTGATGAGAAGGAGGAAGAAGACATGGACGATATGTCGAGGGAGACTCTGGAGCAGAATATAGATGAACAGACTGGTCAAGTCCTTGAAAATGAAGAGAACGATGTACACCAAGGTATGACAGAGAAATTCTCACCATTCTTATGTTCAGCATGACTAAAAATAGACTTTCTCATTCATGTTATATTTTAAGTGATGTTGAGCTGATGTGTTGTGTTAAGGGGAAAAAAATTAATAAACTTATTGGGGGAAAAAATAGACTTTCTTTAGTTGACCTGTTGAGTAGTCTGAGGCCAGACTCAAGGCTACATGGCTCATTATTCATTCTAGTGGAACAAAGTGCTGCTACTGCAGTGTCATTCAAGGCCTGGTTGATTGGTTCAGTGAAAACCTCTCCACTATAATACATTAGAATATGATCAGGATTGAAGGCATTTTCAATTTTGAATATTTAAGTAAAACTTCTACACGTATGAACTTCATATCTAACTTAACTTGTGTTAGACCTTGTATTTGTGGTTCCAGGTGGAATCTTGAACCCATCCATGGATGTCTCACAGATGGATAGTGTGGAGACGGAACCAGAGCAGGATGAAACAATGGATATCTCAGAAGAGCTCTCTGGAGACCTTCAAGAGAGCTTTGGTCAAAAACAAAGCTTACAGGTGCATCCATTTCTGGGAAAGCTGGAGGAAGAAAGCAGTCTCACGTGCCCTGAGCCGATTGAAGAACCAGGGGAGGATGTCGACAGATTGATTTTGTACCAAACAGAGGCAGAGGATACCGTGGAGAATTGTCTTGATGCTGATACCTTAATTGGACACACAACGGGCGACTTTCTAGAAGCTGAAAATTCTCGAGAAGACAGTCCAGTGCAGCACACAGATCTTGCAGATCAAGTGGATGAAAATTCAGAAGTCCAGTTGGATCATGTGTCGCTGATGGATGTTCCAGTTATGCAGCCAAGTGATGAAAAAGAACAAAAGGTTCTGAAGCTTCAAGAACCCAATGAAATGGGCCTGGAACGTATTTACTCTGAATATGCACATGCATCTTGCCATTCTACCTCAGTTTCCTCCTCTATAGTTGAATCAAAGTCTGATGAAATGACCAGAGGCAAAGCGAAAATGAAAACTGAAGTCTCCATTGATGCAGGTACAGCTGAAGACCTCGATTTACCAAATGGAAGAAACAGAGTCCTGACTTTATCCCTTGATCAAGAAAACAAAGATGCAATGCTGGATCAAAATGAAATGAATATTTCTGCAACTCTTCCTGCAAACAGCATCAATACAGATGCTTCAGATCTCAGATGCTCTCTGTTAGTGGATGATGAAGGTGAGAGGAAGCCAGAGCAGCTACCAGTAAAAGTTGAGGAGACAAAGATGGAGCCTGTGGAAGAATCAGACTACCCTGATAGTTCTGAAGTCAAACCTGCTAAATTTCTTGCCTACACAGTTAAGTCAGAGGACTTGGTAACTGAAGTGGAGCAGTTTGACTACTCCATCAAAGCTGAAACATTAGAGACCAAACCAGAAGACCTGAGCCTTCCTGTGAAGCATGAGAACTTAGACCGCAAACCTGATGTTCTTCAGTTTGAATCTTACTCCGACATCAAAACCGAGGCCAAACCAGTAGCTCTGGGTCTCCCTTCTTACCCAGATGGACCCCAGCTTAAGACAGAGCTGAAACCTGAAAGCTTAAAGCTGGCGGCTTTTCCTGATACCTCTGCAATTAAACCTGAAGCCAAGTCAGAAGGTCTAGACTTCAACACCTACCCTGACAGCTCAGAGGTAAAACCAGAGGCCAAGCCACAGGGACTGGAGTTTAGAGGGTTACCTGAGGTCAAAGCTGAGACCAAGCAAGAACCCTTGGAGGCCGATAGCACTGTGCTGACCCCAAGGCTGGAACAGACAGATGAGCTGGTGGATGCCACTGACAGCCTGGTGAAGAGTCAGGTTAAGGAAGAGAGACCCAATACACCAGGTGAGAACACTGAGTACAGGCTCTGGTGGTGTTGATACTCAACCATCAGGTATTTGGTTAACCTTGAAAAACATTGCATTCGCTCTAAGAGGTCTAATGACTTTTGAACCATCAATCCTGTCCATATACAGTACAGGAAGGAGGAGTGTCTCACTTTTTTAGTCATATCCTACCCTGCCTGACCAAAAAAACAAAGTCACATATGCAGTATTTGACTGCACCACCTTTTTTTTATACAGGAGCCATTCATTGTCACATCTTTTGAATGTCTCCTGTATCAAAACCAAAGGTTGTACAGTCAAATATTACATGCGCAACTTTTTTTTCCTGAACAGTGTATGTGTACAATATGTGATCCGCTGTTCGTTCAATCAATCAACCAACCAGTCTTTATTTGTGAAATGTATCACAAACTGCTTTGCATATAATATGTTAGCATTTCATGTTCACAATGAATTGGTGGAACATGAAAAAGTGAGTTTTGCTCCACATGATTGCGTTATGTTGTAATGATATTTCCATTTGCTATCTGAACTCACTGACACATGATCAAGTATTATAACTGTAAAGTTATATATATAGTTTTTGTATGTAAATATTTATAATAATGAAAACTCCATCCACACTCTCCATTTTAAACATTTATTTCATCAGTACTACACATTATTCAATCGACTTCATTTACAGTCGCACCCTGGTGTTTTGTGCTAGTTTTGTGATGATGATATTCCAGTCAACTGCCATTATTCAGTCAAGCTGTGGATGTTTTTTATCTATCCTAAATACAGGAAGCCCACGGTTTGCAACTCCTATATCCATATGTGAGATTCCTGACAGCCTACATGATGCCAGAGAGCCCACCATTGCCCAGCTGCTGCAGGAGAAGGCGCTGTACTCATTTTCTGAGTGGCCCAAGGTAAAGCATGTACCCTTTATATTACACAGGCTGTTTTTCCTTAGAGAATAACCAAAGGGTTGGTGGTTCAAATCCTTCTCTGTCTTAGTCAGTCCATTGTGTCCTTGGGCAAGACACTTCACCCTCCTTACCTCCAGTGCCACTCACGGTTGTGATCGGAGAGGCCGGCCACTTTTCAGACGGTCTGCCCCAGGGCAGCTGTAACTACAAATGTAGAGACCAGAGTGAGAATATGAGAGTGAATGAATAATGGGTCACTAATGTAAAGCGCTTTGAGGGGCCAAAAAAGTGCAATATAAATGTAATTCATTATTCTTAACAGTTTCTTAACAGCTCTAAATCAGTCACTTTTGGAACCAAACAACTCTGGATACTTGTCTCGTGGCTCAATTTGTTTGTTTGTTTGTTTGTAAAAGGCAACTGTAATATTTCAGATTAACTTACCTTGTGTAACCACGTTGTAAGTAGGTCTGCTATTTAATCATTTAAGTTTATTAATTATACTATTTATATTTTATACTATTTAATCATTCTGTTATGTCCTTATTTGTAGAACCGTGTGTGTGTGTGTGTGTGTGTGTGTGTGTGTGTGTGTGTGTATTTCTGCTGAACACTGACATTCAATAACCATAACTTTAATAATTTCCACCAACTGTCAAGTATATATTCCACCTTTCCTTGAGTGTGACATAATTATTGTAGTTCAGAGTATAGGTGCTTCTCACACTCAGTTGATCATCTCACCCTTTGTAGGACCGAGTCATTATAAACCGACTGGACAGCATCTGCCAGGCCATCCTGAAAGGGAAGTGGCCTTCATCTGTTGAGCAGTGCGAGTCGCCCGCTTCGCTGGCTCCCAACTCATGCTTAGCTAACAGCTTAGCTCAACACCATCAGCAGCGAGCAGGTTTCCTGTCCACCACCACGCCAGGCTCTGTCTCCAGCCAGGCTCGAGTGCAGCAGGCTACCCCTGGACTGGGATTCTCCATCCCCCCACCTCTCACCAGAATACCTAAGGTGAGAATGTGCTGGTCGATACCCCACTACTCCCTTTGTTGTATTTATCATCTGTCTACATTTATTGTCACTGTCTCACATCATGGCTCATGACAGTGGTGTCCAGTTGATAATACTGATAGTTATTAGATAAAAACATCACATTTAATCCCCCAAAAAGTTCTGGGCTAGTGGGGTTACACTAGCTATGCTGTTAATATAAGAAATTAAACTAGTTTGTTGGTTCATTTTGAACCAGGCAGTCTAAGCACTCTTAACAGTAGTCAGTGTCATTATTGTCACATTTCTTTAAAAGTTCTTCAGTAGAACTTGGGAATTGAAAATGATGGATTTTAAACATTTGTAGCACTGACAGTTGTTTTTGTTGGGCAGGAAATCTATCTTATTTTTGTCAGTTGACAGTAAGTCTTGGCAAATTTGTCATTTTGAGAGAAACGTACACCAATTTGATTGACAGATGATGGATGGTATAAAGCCAGAGCTATTATAACCAGTCAGACAACGACCAGAATGTGAATGCATATTGACAAACAAATGGAGTCTGTCTAGATTAGAAGTAGAAGCAGCTGTTTGTAAACCGTCATTGGAATCTGGTAATATTTTCTTATTAACGATAATGGATTACGTGTACATTTATTTTCCAATATTATTATGTAACTTAATTCTAAGTATTTAATCACAGACACTGCCTGAAACATAATTGTATCAGTTTTATCAAAAGAAAAGTAATGCAAAGAGATTATTACTCATAATAAGATGGATGAATTAAATTACATTTATAGTGGCTTCATTAAATAGTGAATTATCGTACCAGATGCTGTTTTCTCACTTGAGTGTGTACGCTGGGCACCTCTAGTTCACACCATTGTGCTGTTGCTTTAATGTACAGTTCCTTGTCTCTGCAATGTGTACTGTTGATATTATATATGTTGATATCAGACTTGGGTACTTGGACACATTTTACACATGACTCTAATTAGAATTGTGTTTCATAAAAAAAAAAAAAAACAGAGATATGATAATTAGACAATGATATACTGAACTCTATTCTAAATCTTGTGTCATATTATTATGGTTATGGTTCGCTGATGACTTTTACACTTATGAGATAAATAAATCTTTTTATATCATTAGCTTGAAGCCACAATGTTTTTTGTGGGGCCAGTAGAGGTTAAAATTTGTTAAATTATAGAAGCAGGGGAGGATAATATACAGAAGGAGCTGTGATGAAAAACCTCTTTCACTTTAATCTTAAAGAATGTCTGAGATTTTTGTCAAAATGCTTCTCCCCTTCCATACCCTTATATCCTATCTTCCTGTAAAGGCCCTAATCCACTGTCAGATGAAACATTGTCGACAGAATCATCCAGGATGAGTATGTTTGAGTTTGTAGTTTTACCCAGGTCTGGTTGAAGCCGCCTCTGTGTTGTATCTCTGTCCATATGTATGTTTAACAGAGACATCATCTCTCTCCCATTCTTGTCTACCCCTCACCCACCCTTCACCCTGACAGTACATGCCGCGGGGCGGCGCATGTGGGCGCGGAGCTTGGCGCCTCACCTCCTTGCCTCTCTTACAGGAGAGGCTCGTGGCTCCTCCCTTCCTCCCTGAGCTCAAACGAGCGGGAGGTCGCAGATCTTTTGACTACGAAGCTGCTGCTGCTGCTGCAGCCGCTGCCAAGGCTTTAGCTGGCAAAACTGCATCATCATGCCACACCTCCGCCACCGCCAGCTCGAGCGCTGAGAAGGTGCCGGTGGTGGCCCCGCCTTCTCACCGTACAGGAGCCATGTTGATTAATGGGTGGCAGGAAGCAGCCATCGATCTGACCAAGTCGTCAGGAGAAATAAGTACCAGCAGTGGCGTTGGGAGTGGTGAAGCTGTGGGCGCACTGGGAATTAGCCACCATGCTGCTGGTGCCAGCAGCAGCCATAAGCTGCCTCCACCCCCCATCACAGCCCCATTACCCGGCTCTGTGGGGATCGACATGGCCGGTATACTACAGGCTGGGCTCATCCATCCTGTAACAGGGCAGATAGTTAATGGGAGCCTACGGGGAGATGATTCACTTAGGAGGAGGAGAGGCAGGAGGAGAAACGTGGAAGCTCTGTATACTGAGTTCACCAAGAACCGAGGACTACACCTCCCCGAGACACAGGTGGGTACAGGGAGGACTGTGTGTGTGTAAATAAGTCACATAGCACCTGATCATATCCTAGTCTCCTGAAAATATTTAAGTTGCACTTAATCAAAATGTCATGAAACCCAGTAACTTGGCTCATATTAAAATGTTTTAGTGATTGTTTAATATCTCATCATCACATTTGAGAGAAAGCAAAAACGTCTCACCTTTTAAATATACTTACATGTTACAGGAGCTTGTTTTTTTTTTTGTTTGTTTGTTTTTTCTTTCTTTACTCCGATTCATTTTTCAATTCTGGCTAGTATTTGTATTCCACAAGACTGAGGGAACCTAAGAAATAGTTAAGAGAGAACCAGGCTGATCTGCCTTCCCTCTGGCGTCTCCTGCTCTTATTAATGCAGATTCCCACTTGGTCTACTAGTTGAATTTAATGCCACCACATCACTGTAACTCATGCCAATAGGTTCAGTGATTGCAAGACATGAAAGAAATAAAGACGCATCATAGAAATTATTTTAACAGTTTCCACCAAAATCTTATTCCTCCTTCAGTCCAATTCAAATGAAAAGAAATTCCCTTAGGGTATTACAGAAGTTTGGAATTCATTACAGTGAACATGACGTCACACTGACCTTTACCTTTGACCTTTGGTTCATCCATGCGTCAAGTCCTTCATTCCTCAGATACCACAATTCAAATATCCAAGTTGTCTTGAAGAAATGTGTCATGGATGCAACTAGATTTTACTATAATACAGTTAAAAGTAAAGAAATACATTATTTTGTTTTTCTCATTTATGATGGAGTATTAAAATATTACATTATTAAATGGTCTTATTACAAGAACAATTAGGATTCATTTATTAATATTTCATTTGATTATGTTGTTGGGTTTCATTGTATTTTTGAAAAGGATAAGTGCAGATTTGGTGACATTTCACAATTTTCACATATTATCAGGTGCTACATTCCAACTGATCTGTGGATTATCAAAATATAGACGCTGATCAGTCTGTCAGTGTCAAAACCTGCTTGATACTTCAGCGTCTCCATGCTCACCTCCATTGGCAGCCTGTAAAATTCTATAGCGTACCATTCTATCAAAGCAAAGTTGAACTTGTCAAAGAGAGAACCCTCCCACAAAAAAAATCAAGTATCGGCTCATTAAAATATTCATATGTTGGTCCCTGTGTGTCTTTACGTTTTCAGGGTAGGGTGGAGGTTATCAGCCACTCTTCGGTCTCGTCCTCCACTTCCTCCCCATCTCCTTCTCCTTCTGAGCGACCCCCTGGTCCTCCCACACCATCCTCCTCCTCCACGCCCACTCCCACCCAGACACCACCTCAACCGGAGATTGTGGCCATTGACAGAGAGGCAGCGAGCAAAGGGCTGATTGAGTGGCTCAGACAGAATCCAGGCTACAGCATGGACCTGCCTGCATTCGCTCATGTAAGTTGGATGGATCTGATTATGCACCGGGATACTATTTGTCCACCAGAGTTTTGGGAAAGACATATTCATACACGAGTCTGTTTAAATGTTCAATCAGTCTATGTCATGTAAGCAGAGTAGCTCATATGCATCTATTATACATATTTAAGTAAGTATACACAAGCAAACACAATTTGGAGAGATGAAAAATGTTTTCATGAAAAATGTCTAATTACTGCTTGGTAACCCATGGACTTATTTTTGAAGGTTTTTGAGAACATTCAAAACATAGACAGAAATTGATATCAAGTGGGACAAAACCTTTTAGATATTATGTTCAGCTATGCTAAAAATACCTTTTTGAGTTAAATATTGAAAAGACCCACATATAGATTTTTGGGGAAAGGTTTGACACAGTATATTTTTATCAGTATCTATTTAGGTATTATTAATGTTATAATTATAAATGTTTATTTGCACTAATTACTCTGTTTTTGCACTATTCATTCTGTTTTACTCTGTTCCCTAGCTGTTTTTTTACTTTTAATCATTTATTTAGTATGTGTGCCCCGGAAGCCAAGCAACGCCATCTCGTTGCCAAAAATCCCACTGTTGTGTGTATTCTTGTGCAATGACAATAAAGGAAGTCTAAGTCTAAAACCCTTTCCTACTAAGAATGTTAAACTAGCACTAAAGGCCAATCGGTAAGAGCACAGTTAATTGGTTTGAGATCTGTCATTATAAGACACACTCATTTTAAAATCCAATATTCCTGTGTCCTAATCCTCCAACTAAATGTGCTATTATCTGAGGTTATTACTAGCAATGTGAAAAAGTACATACAAATACAAATGCAGTGTGTGTGTGTGTCTTTATTTTATGGACTAATCATGATTATCCCATAAAATAAAGGCATTTTAAAATTTGTAGAGGATGAGTGGCTTGGATTTTTTATGTTTTTGGAACAACAAATTATATTGATGTTACATGGTGGGGAAAAGTCAGGAAATTAAAATGTGAAAATGATGTTTTAGGTCACAACAGTTCAAAACATTATTTCTTTACTTCTTTACTGTATCATATATGTTTTGTTGACAAATGAAATGGGTTTTTTTTTCTGACCTTTCAAAATGGTGGAACACACTTTTCAATCTTCTTAAAATTGTGGTGTTTTCTTTGTATTTTCGAGGAACTCTTACTGGAGGTGCATACCCTGACTGGTCACCTCATCTACTTTCTTTATGTTCCAGTTCTGTTTATGTGACACACACATCTGATCATTCTTTTCTTCTTTCCTGTCATTGTTTCCTCTGTTTAGTCTGGAACAGGGCTGCTGCATGGTTTTGTGGATCGTCCCAAACAGAGGAGGCATCGCTGTAAAGACCCTACCAAGCTGGACGTCAATTCTTTGACAGGGGAGGAGAGGGTTCCTGTTGTGCATCGGGGCACAGGACGCAGGGTACAAACACTTGCACACTGCAGTTGTCTGTCATATGTATTTCTACAACATATGTGATATTTTTTACTTGAATATTTCTCTTCAATAAAGCAAATATGACTCATTTAATAACTTGACTCAAAGGAAACGGTAGCATCCAGGTGATGCTGCTTGTTTTGTGCAGCCTAGTACTTTTCCAGATGTACTACAGGCTGTGGAAAGCTCTCATGGTGCTGTCGTCATGTTGTTGTGCTGTTCTCCTCTTGCAGCTTGGTGGTGCTATGGCTCCAGCTATAAAGGAGCTGTCCAGGTGGCTGGATGCCAATGCAGAATACTTTGTAGCTCCAGACTGGGCTGATGTTGTAAAACATTCTGTGAGTATAATGCACTGGGGTTAATGCTGTCACACTTATGTCAAAAGGATTTATGTCTTGTTGTTATGAATTACTTTTCATCATGAATGCTTAGAAGTTTTATGTTTTAGTCACTTAAATAATTTTTAGTGTAAAGTTGTTGCAACAGCTTTACCTTAATTTAAAACTGCACATGTGCACTGTTAAATGTGTATAGTTCTTTTAGTTAAAAGGAAAACAGATAGAAGTGAAATATGAAACCATTGAAAATGTCCAGAGGTTTTGTGATTTGGATAACTTGTACTATGCTGTATTCAGACCTCATTGTCACCTCTGTGTACAGGGTTATCTTCCTGAGGGAAAGTTCTCTCGAATTCTAACTGAGCCGGTCAACAGAGATCCGAGCTCCAGGCGTCGGGGGCGTCGCCCACGCAGTGAGATGCCTAAGCCCCTCCTCTCTGTGTCGGATTCCTCTCCATCAGCCCTTGGACCTCCTCTCTTCATGAACGGCAGTTTGATCAGCAGCATGGACACCATGGTGGCCATGCAGAACCTACGTGGTGCCATTCCTGGCCTTCCCATCTCGGGGATCATGGCAGCTGGATTTCCTCATGGATTTCCCGCTGTTACCACCGCGAGCGCAGCAGCAACAGCTGAAGATGCAAAGAATGGGCTGAGTATGTTACCCATGATGCTGCACGGCATCCCACACCCCCATGGTGCTGCGATCCAACAACACGCCATGTTCAGTGTAGGGGCAATGATGGCACATGCACCACCTCCTCCTCCTCACCCTAGCTCGTCCTCGTCCTCCTCTTCTGCATCAAAGGTCACTACTACAACGGCACCGTGTGAGGCGGGCAGCCCCTCATCAACTACACCTGCTGAGAGAGACAGTGCAACTGCTTCACCATCAGGTGGGGAGAAAGAGAAGGAGAAGAAGGATGAGAAAGGAGGCGACGGAAACAAGCGAGCTGTAGTGGCGGAGTCAGCGGCCATCATCACCTCCACCAGCAGAGCTCACCTGGGCGCTGCTCACCTGGGGGCCGGCACCGGCAGCCACCTCACCTTCAACCCCTTCCTGATCCCAGGCATGTCCCACGGCCTGCTGTACCCGCACATGTTCCTACCGCACGGGGGTATCATGGCGCTGCCTGCCATGCCGTCGGGGGCTACCGACAGCTCGCCAGGAAGCCCGAAGAGGAGGAGGAAGAAAGGGGAGAAAGAGGAGGAGAAAGAGAGAGAGGAAGAGGAGAAAGAAAGTACAGTTAAAGTGGGCGTGGCCTCCTCCTCGTCCCTCTCTGTCCCCTCTACCTCAGTTCCGGATCCAGCTGAGGAGCCCCAGACTGCAGTAGGAGGGAACGGGCCCTCAGAGTCTCAGGAACCGGACTCCCATAACCAACCTGAGGGAGCAGCCATGGAGGAAGGAGGAAGAGAGGCAATGGAGGAAGAGGAGGAGGAGGAGCAGAGACAGGCAGAGGGGGAGGAAGGCTAAGGGGAGTCAAAGCCTCTCCTCCCGTCTCCCTTCTCAACTGAGCAACAGTGTAAAATTTGTGCCGTGTCTGTCAGTCAATGTTCATGTAAAGACTTTTATTATGACACTGACTAATAATTATACCCAACTTGGTCATGTTTATATACCAAGACCCCGGCCACCCTCTCCACTCCCTCCTTGTATACAAAAACTAGTGTAAGAAAAGATCTTCAGTGTATTCTTCCCCTTCATTCTGCTTCGAGGCTGATCAGGAAGGATGACGGACCAGAGCAGGAACACCATGCTGTTTGTTATCAAAGCGACCCGGTGTCTTATTTGATTTTTTTTTCTTTTATTTTCTTTTTACTGTGTTTATATGGACATCATGATGATTGAGGAGTTGTTGTGGCACAGCTATTAGGTTTTCAGCATTTCTCAACACATTTTGGGAATTTTGAGAAGCTCAAATGGAAGAACATTTATGTATTTTTGGTTCCAAAACAACCCTGCATTTGTATTTTTTTAATTTTTTTTATTTTTTTTGTTTAATTTTGTTGTTTGTTTTTTCTTTGAGGGGGGTTGGACACACTCCATTAAATTATGGGAGGTTTTTGGTTTACCTACGTGCAATGCAAGAGAAACAACCTCCAGACTAGAGTCCAGACATGAGTCTGAACCAGCATTCCCACATACATATGACACTAAAATACTGTTTACTAACTGATGCACCTGCAAGTTCAACTCATATGCAAGCATCAGACTTAAACCCAAACATGTCTGAAAGACTGTAGCCTGTTTAAAAATCTTGTGTAGATATTACATGGCATTTGTGCATTTGAAGGGTCAGTTTGGATATTATTGATATATTGGTGATTGTATGTTGTACTTATCAGTAGTTTGGAGGAGCAGACTGGACTGTCTCAGAAGCTGGAGGCAACAGTAAAATTATTTTGGCACAAAAATGAATATCACTTTAGATTTATGCAGTATTTAGAATATTTTCACACCTTTACTGAGCGACAACGCAGTCGTTCTTGATGGGAAATTAGCGCTTTTATGCATCGACAAAGACACAGGAAAGAAATCTTAAAATGAATTATGCAAATAAAATCTTGTATTAAGACAAAAAACAAACCTGCCAGTGGAACAAGTGTAAATTATCCTAGTAAGATTTCTAGAAGTAAGGTTTTCCAGATCTGTTGTCTAAAAAGAAGTTATTATATCTCACTGAAAAATTACTCTTTAGGTGATTATGTCTTATTTTAAATGTGATAAGATATTTGACTAGAAATGAGAAAAGTGCACTTGGTGCTTTCACATGTCAGTTACTTCACCCTATAATTGAAAATGATCTCCTCAAACTGAACATGAGGTTGTTTTTTAACCAAACATATCCAATTTGGTGTAAATAAACAAAGTAATATCAAGAAGTTTGAATATATATATAATATTTGATCATTTTTAAAGGATTTATCAAACTATTGAATTATGTCATTTAATAGTGGATGTCTAATTGTTGGAATGTGTTAAAAGTAGTGATAAAATAATTAAATAAGAATGACATATTAACAGTGCACACAGACTTGACAATACTGATGTTTCTTGAGGTTTTTAGTTATTTTATTTTTTTTTTACTTTAAAATTAATGCAGTGCACCCCGAATGTTGAGTAGTATCCAATATGGAATATTTAGGTTGGTTTTGGAGAATCGAATAGTAAAAAATTATATAATGTAGTTTTCATTAGTGAATAATCAAGTGAATAGAAATCCAACATGTCTCTACAGTAGCCCTCCTCCATCTAAATATAGACCAGAATTAGACCGGACCAGCCTAGTACAGAGGAATCTGCAACATCACCAGTACATGTCCTGTGGTACTGAAGTACTGGACCCTAAACCTTAGATAAATGACCTCCTATTATCACAGAACAGCAGCTTTATATACAGCCCTACTCTGAATACACAGTTGAACAGAAGCAAAACTATAGCTGATGCTGTGGGCTTCACTGTAGATGGCCATGTCACATCAAGGTAAAGCAGTGAAAATATTCTAAGTATAGCGCACAAAACCCAAGGTCAGTGTGTTAAAAATGCTGCCAAATACAAATTAAACTTGTATTTCTCTTTTTTATGCCATTTAAGGCTGAGACAACACTGACCACAAGCTTAATGTTTAGGTCAAAGTAAGATGAGTATCATCTGCCAACCCTTGATTTTAAGATGATGCAAGACATTTTTTTTTTTTCCACTCCAACTTAATTATCAATGCTATGCCATTGCTGCTAGAACTTCTCTCCTTTTTTTTTTTCTTTGAAGACATTTTAAAAGTTAAAGTGAAATTCTTCAAGAATAAGAATCCAGTACAACATTGAGAACAAACGTCGCCTTTTTCATGTGCTTTGATTGATAAAAGCAAAGAACAATCATGAAATTAATCTGTTTTCTTAGCATCACATTGAGGTCTTTTTAATCACTTCAAATCAGTTTGGGTGATCCCCCTATGAGTGTTACGTTTTAATTTCAAAAAAAGGAAATTCACAGATCATCATGTGGCCACCAGGAGGCAGTATTCTGTAGAAGGTTCTACAGCAGGCATGTCTAAACTATTCCACAAAGGGTCAGTGTGGCTGCAGGTTTTTGTTCCAACAGACTGGACTCAACTGATGTCAGTCTTTTGATTCGATTGGTCAAACTAGCTAGGGAGCCAAAATCTGTAATGGCATGTAAAAGGTTGTGGGGTATTTTTGGAAAAGTTACACTTTCAGGAACATCATCCAGGTGCACAACCTTGTAAACAAGCTACTGGATCTAGATAATAGGCCTTTGACATAGAGCAGTGGTTGGCAAACCTTTGTCAGTGATGTACCCCCCTTAGAAATATATGTTTAATCCAGTACCCCCTGACATGAGCAAAACATTTCTGTAAGAATAAAGAGGTACATTGCTGTAAAATCAGTGTTTGATTTTTTAAAATCCATATTTATGTCATTTTTTTATCTCATAATTTTGACTTTTTTTCATAATTGTGACTGTTTATCTCATAATTTGGACTGTTTATCTCATACTTTGGACTTTTTATCTCATAATTTTGACCTTTTATCTCATGATTAGGACTTTTTATCTCATAATTTGGACTTTTTATCTCATAATTTGGACTTTTTATCTCATAATTTGGACTTTGGATTTTACAATTACAACTTTGTCTTGTCAAAGGGACATCAAATATCAAAATCTTGACCCCAAAATAGCTGACAATGATATATTACATGACCCTGTAGGCTGATCTGTTCAAAAGTTGATATTCCTTCATGTCCAATGGTGGCTATTTTGAATTTGGGACTGTAGCATCACACCAGTAGTTGCCCCACAAGTTTATGCAGTCAGGTATTATTACTGTATATGAGGGGAGGAGAAACCAAAAAATACCCACGACCTTCTACAACAGCCCATGTCCGTAACCCCCCCTGGCTCCCTAGCTAAACTGTGAACTCTTTGTTGGTTGGAACAAAAACCTGCAGCCACACCAGCCCTTTGTGGAATAGTCTGAACTGCTCTGTAGTACCCTGTGTGTCCGACTCTAGGAGGGTTTGACTCTCAGCTGCCTTTTCCACAGGCTTAAGTATAAGATGTGAAAAATCATATTTTAAAATGCAGAGTGTTCACAATCATAACCCGTAGCAAAACAAAGTTTATTTTTATTTTAACCACAATATTGTCCTCTGCAATTTTCAGTGTAGGTGTCTGTGCGTCGTCTGTGTAGTGAAAGGGAAAAACAGCCTTTTATTTTATTTTGTTTTGTACTTTAGAGAATGGAGAATCAGTGGAAGAGGAAGGGGAGGGATAGTATGTGGTCTGAATCACTTGGACTGAGTGCCTCATCTTTGTCCCTTTTTTCCTCACATTATTATTATTATTATTATTATTATTCTTTTAATATTATTTAGACTAGCCAGTCATACTAAAACTTTCTAAATATGTAAATCTGTCGCTGTATATTGCTGTTTTTTGCACCATTTATTTCTTTGCCTTTTTTCTTCATTGGGAAAAAAAAATACTTGACATACAGTATGTGAGGGGCGTTTGCAGTGTTTCCTGTATCAGAGTGTACTGTACATTAAATGGATGCAAATCGCTGGTTTTATTCAATCTTTTCATAACAGGGTCTGTATTTTGGGGGTAAATCTACATACATACATACATACATAGTTACATGTACATATGTATGTCAAATATTTCTGTTGATAACGTTCACTTTTTTGCGTTTTCATACATGAAAACATTATTTTTGCACAATGTCTTTTTGTGAATGTTAACCCGCCTTTTTCTTTCCTGTGTGTGTGTGTGTGTGTGCGCGTGTGTGTGTTTGTTCACACACGCTTTACTGTGGAGCTGTTTTGACTTCTGTCATGTCATACTTCTTGTTCGGGGGGGGAGAGGAGGGAAAAAAAAAAGCATAACTGTTGCCTTGTCACAAATGTGTGGCTCCATTTAATTTATTTTACTTTTCTTTTGCTTTGCCAGACTTTCGCCAAAAATGACATTCTTTTTTTTTTTTTTTTTCTCCTTTACTTTCATGATGTATTATTCAAAGTAAAATGCCTTATTTACTCTACTGTTTTTGTATAGATGCTCTGTTACATCCATATAGCTCCATGTATTTGTGTTGAGTTGCTCATGTATTCTGTGATGACTCTGTACATTGTCATCAGAAGCTACACATTAATGCGAAGGTACCACTGTCCAAATCACAGTCAATCAGTCCTCCCTTAAAGCACAAATGGAGAGTTAAAACAAAAAGAAAAGAGAAAAAAAAAATATTTTTTCTTCTTTTTTTTTTTTTACCAGTGCCTCTAAACCACATCAGACTGGAATCCACGCTCCTGTCTGGTCGGATCATTTGGCCATTATTGACTCGGGTGACTTACAAAGGCTCATGGGAGCTTTTTGTTGGAGGTTACCATTAGCTGATGCTGTTTTTTTAAAGGGAAATATTTTTTGCTTTACTTAATTTTTTTTCTCCACAAACGTGATCTAATATTTTTGTCCATTTTTACCTCCACCAAGGAGGTTGTGTTTTTTGCTGCAGATAGTTTGTCTGTCAGCAACATTAGTCAAAAAGTTCTGGTTGAATTTTGATAACATTTGCCATATGCTTTGAGAGTGTCACAAGGAATAAAATGATTACATTTTGGTGGTGATCCAGAAAAGATCCTGGATTCTGGATCACTTTGAAATATATTCTCCATTTACCACAACGTAAAATTTCAAAGTGATCCAGAATCCAGGATCTCATCCAGATCATCACCAAAATTTCATAATTTGTTCCTTGTGACATCCTGAATTTTTATCAAAATCCATCCATTACTTTTTGAGTAATGTTGCTGACAGACAGACAGACAAACAAAGAAAAACATAACATTCTCAGAGTGCTTTTCTAATTTAATATTGTGATCATAGCACTTTTCTTTACCATCTCTGTTATGGAGTGTCCAAACCTAGTGTCCAGTTTAAAGTACACACACCATTTTTAACTGAAACACATTACACCCAAAGAAGAATAAGTGAGATATGTGATGTTATAATGACAATGAGCCCTTTTCTTTTTCTTACAAAACAGATTATATGCTTGTCTTTTAATTAGATTTTAGAACCATAGCTCTACCTTTTAGTCCAAATATGGTCAATAATATCTCTGAAGAGCCAACATGGTGACAGACAAAACCGAATGTCATGGCTTCAGAATAAAATAGTAGTAAAAACCGAAGATAACATCATGTAATATATGGTCTGAATAATATTAATATTTAATGTCATGTTATTAAACGACTCCAAAGCTACACTAAGTAGTAGCTCTACTCTGTTCCTTACTTTTTACACCAATGTTTTTGCTGCAAAATGTGGTGAAGGTTCCATGTACACTCCAATTAGACTGTAACTGATGGTCTAAATTGTGTCATAATTATGAGATTTTGAGTCTGCAATTTCAAGATTTTTCTTTCAATTATGAAACTGTTTCTCCAAATTGTAACATGAGGAACTCATCATTTCTGTTCTATGTGTCTCTTTAATAGAAGCAATGGCTCATTGATCCACTGTCAAATGAATAGATCTGTGCATTTCTCTGTAAAAACAACCAAAAACTGCACAGTGGCATTTATAGCTTTTTTTTTCAAGCTGTATTTTTCCAAGATTCATAACAAAACTTGTCACTCGAGAAAATTTGTTTTTTTTTCTCTAATTTATACTAGCCCACTGAACCATTATGGTTCCTTCATACATGATTTTACAATTGATTTACTTTTCCTTGTAAAAGAAACCAAACTTTAAAAAAAAAAAAAAAAAAAAAACCCACAGTGCCCAGACTGATCAGTTGTGGGTCGCTTCAGATTGAGTCAATTACAGACAGGAAGTTGCTGGGTTTAACTGAAAAACTCTACTATGGTAACTCCTACAGAGATGGAAAGGAAAACATAATCACAACCAACGTAATAATGAACAGAAATATTAGTACAGTAAGTACCAGAAACACGTTTGTCCAAGGCCTTGTGTTTATAGCCTGCATATATCGGATGATAATGGACACAATGTATGTATCCAACAAAAGTATTGGATTATTTTGTCTGTATAATGAAGAGTTTTTGACAAAAACACAAATTATAGCCACAGCTAAATGATCTTAAAATGTCGACATCAAACCCATGTTTAATTTCCACATGCCCGTGTGTGTACAAGATTTTCAGTTACTGGCTGGTTCTTGTGTAAAAACTTGAAACAAACTTGTGGTGCAGTGTGCAATGGCTGTGTATTGTCGTTCTTGTCGCACCATGCCTTCGTTAACAGTGTTCTTTCTGTTCCATTGAAGTCTCTTTGGTTAACGTAGATGTTCTGCAGAACAGTCACCTCAAAATGTTGTAAATGTTGATCTCTCTTCATAAAATAATGTATTTATTGTACAGTTCTTGTCTTTTACATCGTTGTCTCCTGACTGATTAATGGCTGGCTTTGTTACTCTTGAATATTCTTCTAAAAGACAAAAGCATTTTGGTTCACATGGAGTTCGACTCTGTTTCCTCTGTCGCCCCTTCATCTGCTTTCCTGCTTCTTCCATGGGATTACTTTGGGATTACTCTCTTGTTCCAGTAGAATTTAGAGGAAGTTTAACTCAGGCCACAGGATGCATTAAAAGTCATTTTATTTGGTTGTTCTATTGCCCTCTAGAACGTTGCGGCAGTTCCCATTCACTTTGAATTAACATTCCCAGCGGCGGTTATCGGGAAAAAAAATAAAATAAAAAAAAAAAAATCCGCCTGCTGCACCATTAACTCCCGCTGCCCATTGTCACTTCAGATTCACTGTACCATATCACTCCGCAGGTAGTTCGGCCACTTTGAAAGTAAATATTCGCTACGTTGTAACGGCCAGTCTGTTAAAGTAGTGACTGTAATAAACTGCAATAACTGTAGAATAAGCGGGATAATGTATTGTGTTACTATCAGAAAAATATTCCCCCTACGGAGCCGAACAACACGCCGACGCCGAAGGCTTTACATTAGAGCTCAGTATGAACACGGTAATAGTGGGTTAATAAAGACATAATTGTGTTGTACAATGTAATATCCAGATAAAAGCTTAGCAGTGTTTGGGGGCATGTGGGTAATATTAAAGTGAAATACAGAATGGAGCCAAAACCAAAGGGTAATATAACTAAAATGATAACTGTAAGCAGTTGTGCCAGGTTTATATCATCACATAACACAATTTTTTACCAAATGTCATGTTGACCCCAAGTCAGCCTGAAGAAATGAGCTGTGCATGTTATGAAGTCTTCAACAAAACACATTTACTTTCATTTATCTGAACAGGAATGATCTTACCCTGTTTACCACCATCATTCCAACAGCTGGGTTTTTAATCAAAGGGTGTAGAGATGGTAACTTTGCAAAGAGAATTTAAACAATGAAAACTTTGCATGCGAGGAAGTGAAATTAAAATGACTAAATCCATTAACCTGTGTAAATAAATATTAATAGTAAAAAAAAAAAAAAAAAAAGTCCTCTAGATTTATCCAAACTTTTTCCAGTGTGTAGGAGTAGCTTCAACGCTGCTGTTTTTGACCAAGTAATGCAGAGAAAGTGTCAGTTATAAGAATAAACTGAAGCCAAAAGAAGGAAAGATCTCATTTAGTGTAAACATTTGGACACCTGATAATGGGAAACACATTTGTTCTGTAATAATATAGTTTAGTTCAAACTCTAACCTGCTTCTGTCACACACATCATTACAGTGTTTCTAATTAAAGACTACTGCCAGAAGAATAATCACCAAGTAGTTGGAGGTCAAAATGAGTACTTAACAAATTGTTAAAAGTGGCCTTATGTTTCAGATTTGTACATTTTGTGTTCAATTCTATGACCTTTGACCTTCAGGCTCTGTGGGGGACCCATGTATCCCAGAACCCTGATTCAAAGTCGATTAACAATCATGTTTACCTGGAAATAAGGACATACAGTGTCCACATGACGGTGGATAAGAACTAATGTCCAAAACTAGAACTAGAGGATGATTATATGATGACTATCTTACTATATGGATCTTAACTGACCAATAGAAATGCTCCTACTCATTTGACATCCTCTGAAAATTGGAATATTTGCTTCTTCTTTATTTATTTATTTATTTTTTATTCCAAAGTGCCCCGCAATTTAACGTAGTGCAAAGTTGTTTTCTGGTTATTAATTTAGTTATTAATACAATACGTCTTTGATCAAAATCTGAGTATGTTGCTACTGACCTGTAATGGAGTGTCCTTACTGTTTCTATCATTACTTTCCTATAAACGACAGTGAATACTTACACTGTAAACCCTAACGTTCAGAATAATTAAATAAATACTCAAAGTTTCATAAATAGTACTACTAACTCAAATGTATTAAGTTACTGTAACATGTTCTTCTTTTTAAGAACTTCCAACTAATATTTTTTTTATTAAGAGGAACTATTGTGGATATAAATTAACATAACGTAACACCATATGAGGTACAACTGAGTCGAATTAAATCATTAAATGCTGAAAATGGTATTGTTCTGTTATTTCTATTGTTTCAAATAAGGATGATTGCAAAAAAAATTAACTTAACTGATGTAGTAGATGATGAAATACAATTTTAAAGCACTCCAAATAACCACCAATATCTATCACAAGTAAAAAAAAATTACAATCACAAAACAGTAATTTTATTCAGGGACGGCTGTGGTTCAGTTGGTAGAGCAGGTTATCCAATGACTGAAGGGTCAGAGGTTCATGTCCCGGCTCTGTGTCCTTGTGCAAAGACACTGAACCCTGACTTGGTCTCCCAGTAGAACTGACAGAACCTTAGAATACTAAGTTAATAAGTAATGTTTTAATTTAATTATACTTTAATAAGCATCTACATTTGAAGGTCTGGAAACTTGTAGTTTTTAAGTTTCATCAACTTAAAATAATTGAGTTCTGCTAACTTATTCAGGTTTACAGTGAAGATGAACGTGTGTTTGTTCTGTAGTGTTAAACAGTTAGAAGACCCTCAGACCCCTGGACAGGTTTGTTGAGCCCTGGCCCAGAATAAAGAGGACAAATGTTACAGACATGTCCCCCAGTGGGCCCATGAGCGCTGAAAATGCCTGATTCAGACTAGTGATCACTATTCTAAAGTTAAAAAATAATGTCAGAGAATGTACTGCATTAGAAAATGATTATTGAAATGCTAAAATCTGATTGGTCAGATTTAAAGAAAGATCAAATAAACAAATGACTTGGTAAATTAACAGGAACTAGTTGAATCAGGGTTAATTGTTATGAATGTAACCTGTTTAACGTGACATTACAGCAGAATATGACTTTAATTCCAAGTGTTTTTAAACTTTCACTTCCACCTGTTGACAACAAACCAAAGAGGCATTTGGGCTTTTTTTTTTTTTTTTTTTTTTTGGAAATGGTGTCTCCAAGTGCATTGTGGGACTGTTCATGCTGAACCCAAATATGGCCTTTACGTCCATCCACATGTCGGCTGTAGAACATGTTTTATATTAGAAACATAGGAAGGAACTTAGTCAAAGTATTTAATTCCTGTGCTTAAGTAAATTTTTTAGGTACCTGTACTTTACCTGGGTGTTTATTTTTTCTGTCATTGTATTTTTACTTTTATCTGTACTTTATATTCTTTACATTCTCAGAATACCTGTTACTTTTTCAAACTAAACACATGTGACAGGATGAAACATAAGTCACTTCAGAGAGAAAATCAGTCCAGGAAATAATAATAATTCTGACTTTATCTCATAATTTTGATTCTTTATATCACAATTATGAATTTCTTATCTAATATTTAGGACTTTTCAATACAATTTTGCCATTTTATTTCATAATTTCAACTCTTTTTCTGATACTTATGCATTTTTTATTTCGTATTTATGACTTTTTTTGTCATGATTTAGATTTTTTTTTTTTTATTTCTTAATGAATATTTTTTTTCTATCTAATGACTTTTTTAAAATCTCATAATGATGAGGGTATTTTTTTTCTTACATTTCCTGCCCATATCCACAAAACTTGAGTACCGTAACACAATCAAATACAATATCTACCCAGTAACTAATTTTTAAGAGCTTTATTTTTGGATCATTTTGACACATCTATCTTTTCCTGGTTAAATAAGTGTTATTTCATTCATGACTAGTAGAATTTAGCGCTTCACCATACCGCTCATTTTCCTGCTTAATCTGTGAGGAACCACATTCACTCTGCCACCATTCCTACAATGCACTTAATGACAAAATTTCCGAAAAGGCCCATGTGACTTTTTAATTTGTTATTTAAACAAGTGGATTGTCTTTATAATAAAGTCATCTTTTAAGTAGTTGTTGATTCAGATGTTCAAGCATAGAAAGACTCATGGATTAGTGATAATTAGGATATCGTTGGGGTTTTACACAGTTAAAAAAGTCATATGCTGCTTTAAACTTATAACAAATTATTTCTCTTATAAAACAGGAAATATGTAATGTTAATAACTTGTTTTATCCCTTTTATGGAATCACTGGACACTGTGGTTTTTCTAATTCTACATGATTCATAAACACACGGCTACTTTTGCTCAGTTTGAAATGTTCAGACATGTCCCATGTTGAAGCGTATTGTTCCCTTGTCATTAACTCTTATTATTTCCAAAGGCACAGACAAGTGGAAGTGACATTTTATAACTTCAGTCTCACTGCAGCACAGACATAGAACATGAAACACAATCATTTTTACTCAAGAAATAAATAAACTTATTATCTATCAATGAAAATTATCTGAATCAGTTTAATGGAGGCAAAGAATTGATCCTATCTGTGAATCCACTCATTTCCCTATAATCAATACCAGTGGACTGGATGGGTAACGACCTTCTTGAAAGTGAAGAAAAAAAACGCTATGTGACTCATCTTGAAGTAACGTGGAGGGGTTTTTATCTTTTGTTTCCTTTTTCCTTATTTGTAACTAGCTCTCTTTATTCCCATGTGGACCAATCTCATGAGTCAAAACATGGTATGTGTGATCTTTTATTGTGCAATAAAAGATGACTTTCAACTTTCTGTTGTCGTCTGAGTCTTTGTTTGAATCCTGACTTAGTCCTGCCTCTAACTACTGCTCTGAGGTGTGTGTTTTGTGTTAAAATACCATCAGCTGACTCAACTGGAGGGTCCACAGAGGCTGTTTTAATGTCAAACAATATGAAAAGCATGTTGGGAAATGTTGCAGATCTCAAACCGGACACAACAAATACAATGGGATCATGTACTTCTGAAATCAGCTGAGAAATAAATTTTTTTTAAAAAGTTTAGTTCATCCATAACCAAATGTATAAAGAAATAATTACCTTATAATTAAAAACGTATAACTGTGAAATATCATCAAACTGGAATATTTATAAGGCTATTACACTAATGTGTTTAACAGGGTTAAAATACAGATAAGGTCAAAATAATAATTTTAAGTGTATAATAAACCTGCTAATGTCTTAACAATATACTGACCAGACATGTAGACCCTCTCGCACTTTAAAGTTAGTGGAGGTGCTCGTCCACCATAGGGAGGTTAAGTCACACCCTTCTACTTCAGGTCCATGGGTGCTCAGCTCGCAAAAAATTTGAATGGGAGTGAATGGAGCGAGTCAAGCTAAATTCTGATTCCGTTTGACAAGTGCTCTGGAATTCACATATGATAGCAGTTAATAAGAAATATTTGACGTGTCATAGACAGACCACCAGTTTTTGATGGGAAGCAAATGTGACGTTAGGTTGTATGTGGGCTTAGTAAGAGACGACAATGTGTCACGTATGTGACGTCACACGCCGCTCAGCTGTGGTGAGGAGTCTGTGGTGATGTCACATGCGCATCAGGCGTTTAGTCCAAATAATTAACAGGTTTTACTCGCAAATAAATCAGCCATGGGTTAACAGAAGCAGTTGAAACACACATCAATAATTATAATTTATTATGAGGTACAATATGTGTGTGATTCAAGGCACATGACAAACCAGATACGATTTTAGCATTTTATTTACCATTGAAATTGAAAATTTAAAAATTCATTAATTTTCCGATATCATCCCCCATGAGCCCTCTGGAAGGGGCGGAGACTTAAGCCCTTCATAGTGCCACGATTTCCACAATATGATCGCCAAATATGGCTGCCATCTCCTATGACAAAAATCTGTCTTTTTTATTTTTAAACTGTCTATACACATGTCATACATCATGCAAAGGAATGCATTTCTGACAATTACATGAACATGATTTGTGACTGTGACGTTAAAAGGTCAACTTTGGTATTCTGAAAACTGTCAATAGACTTTCATTGTTCTAATGAGAAACACATTAGCTTTTCTAGAAATGAATACACCTTTGTCAAATGAAATGTAGTGTGAAAGGGTTTCCCTAAAACTTGTCCTAAAACATTTTTGCACAATTGTAGAACATATATTAGGGTTAGAGAGGTTGAAGAGGAAAGATGAAAGAATACATCAACCTAATTATTTGTTGAAGGTCACATATTGTGCAAAGAGTTACACATCATGTGTTATTAAGGAGAAGAACAGAAACAAAGCAGATTTTGGGCGGCTGTAGCTTAGTTGGTAGAGTGGGTCGCCCAATGACCGAGAGGTTGGCGGTTCGCGTCCCAGCTCTGGCTGTCCACATGTCAAAGTGTCCTTGGGCAAGACACTGAACGCTGACTTAGGCCCCCAGTAGGACTGACCTTAGACCTTAGAAACCTACTGGTGTATGAGTGTATGTGTGAATGGGTGAATGAGAGGCTAATGTAAAGCGCTTTGAGCACCATGAAGGTGGAAAAGCGCTATATAAGTGCAGTCCATTTACCATTTACTCACTACTTTATTCATTTATTTCTATTTTCATGAAAATTTCATTTGTTTTTCCTTTTATTTGAAATTCATTTATCAGTTGACCTTTGTAAATGCTAAATTGAACCTTCAACCTTAAGTAGCATAAATGCTATTTAATAATATTTACAAGGTTGTTGAAAATTTTTGTCAGTAAGACATTGTCAGAAGAAAAACATTCCCTGTGGAGTATTTCCTGTCTTGAACACATCTGGAGGGCATTTTTGAGTAAGTCAGAAGGAATTTATTTTGTTGGTTGGCAACATCAGTGACACGAAACAGATATTTAGTGTGAGTGGATATAGCATCAGTTGGTGATTAGATTGACACAACAAATCTGAATAAAAAGTTCATTTTGTTTCTTTGAAGAAAAAAGTTCTTTGAAGACTTTTCAGCAAATAACTGAAACAATATTCATAAACAGACGCAAATTAATAAGTGGAGAAAATATTTTATTTTAATTAACTTTTGTGCTGTGGAAAAAAAAACCCATAACATCTTCAAATCACATATGCTTATATGTGCCGTTAAATGGTTATATCCTTGCAGTCAGAGATAAGCATCTAAACAAAACTGTTTACCATGGGTGCAGCATCAAAATATACATTGATGGGAAAATACATTCATGTTTTGGGAAAAAATAAAAACATTTCGTCATAGAAATATTGATAAATATACAAAAATAAAAGCTAGCCAATAAACAGACAAGACATGATCTGTTCTTATCTGCATAATTACATAGAAATCAGCTATAATCAGATAAAATGAAGAATACCCACACCATTTTGCAGTCACTTTTTAGCTCATAATAAACAGATGTAGGAAGGCAGAACTTACTTAAAGTGCAATTTTAAAAAAAATAATGTTTAATTGTTTGGCAGCAGAGTTGGCTTCATGGGAATTTTATACAACATTCAACTTCGGGACCATCCTGGAAAAGGTGATTTATAAACTGATGAGATGAAGAAATGTCCAGTTTAACACTTTTAACATTTATTCTTTTCATGAAACTCTGTCAGAGTTAGAAGGAATGTAAGGTCCATAAACATACTTCTGACAGGGAGTATGTAGTTTAAAAATGGAACCCTCATTAAAAAATGGGCCAATGTAGGCTTTGTGGATCAGAAGAGTTTATTCACAGCTGGTAAAATAATAGTTAAAACATTAATAAGTGTGTATGGGGACTCAAATTAAAAAAAAAAAAACCTTTGATTTTGGTCATTGTAAACATCCCCCTGTTTATTAGGGTAGGTAGGTAGGTAGGTAGGTAAGTAGGTAAGTAGGTAAGTAGGTAGGTGGGTGGGTAGGTAGGTAGTGCATTTTATGTGGACCAATAAGAAATCATTTATAAACCAGATAATGGAACTTTACATCTTGATGCATTAAATTTTTTAAATCATGTCAGAGTATTAACTTTCCATTATGGACGGGGCTGCCTTTGAAACATGGATTGATTCTGTAAAGATAAAGAGTTATGATGCTTGATGTTGCTCAAATGTTATTACATCAAAAACAGAGAAAAATTAAGAAAATTGTACTTTTTCAACCAAATTTAAATGTGGGTCTTTATGGGTTAACAATTTAAAAAAGTTCAATAAAATACACATTTGTGTTGTTATTAGTTTTCTTTAACAGTTTCTTATGCAAACCATTAAAAAATCATCCACACCCCATTTATATTAATACTTTCCACAGAATACAATGAATGTAATACACACACCTTCAAATATGAATGGACGTGCAAGTACAACTCAGTTATGCAACTTGGTTTTGATTTTGTGTTATTTTCTTTTCTTTTAATCCCAACATTTTGTCTTGTTTGAAGTTGTTGTCTAGTTTTATCAATGGGACCTGTTTTAGTGTGTCTGTCTTTACACATAAATGTAGAAAACACTGTTTTAAAGAAAAAAATATATGAGAGATGTAACTTCCCTGTTTATCAGAGTGTGGTCAGTACTGACATGGTGTTATATGGGTGGAGGATGAGGGCCCCAGGGTGGAGGATGAGGGCCCCAGGGTGGAGGATGAGGGCTCAGGGTGGAGGATGAGGCCCCAGGGTGGAGGATGAGGGCCCCAGGGTGGAGCATGAGGGCCCCAGGGTGGAGGACGAGGGCCCCAGGGTGGAGGACGAGGGCCCCAGGGTGGAGGACGAGGGCCCCAGGGTGGAGGACGAGGGCCCCAGGGTGGAGGATGAGGGCCCCAGGGTGGAGGATGAGGGCCCTAGGGAGCCTTGGTTTGATCCTTAGGGGTCTCTGTGGTGGTGGCGGCAGACGTCCCGTTGATGGCGAGCAGTCGTAGTCGTTTTCTCTCTCTCTTCCTACCGAGCCCTTTCTTATTCTTTCTTCTTTCTGATAAAAACGAAGTGAAAGTGTTTTTGTTTCAGTCTTTGTTCAGTTATACAACAGCATATTGTTGTAGCATCACACATAAAGAAGATGATCTGTAATACAGATCTTACAGACACAGTAATGCTGCTGTCATGGTGGACAGATCTTTTGGAATTTGTACTAAGTCTCGTACTCGTCATCTCCCGCTTCATCCAGGTTGCAGGGGCAGCAGCCTCAGCAAAGCAGCCCAGACTTCCCTCACCCCAGCAGAAGTGATCCTGGAGTGTTTAGTTAACATGTGCACCGGCTACAACACAGACCTGTAACATTGGTTTATTTTTAGTTTGCCAGCTTTAGGACTAATTAATAAGCCCGTTATTAAGCTGTGACAAGGGTATATTTTTGTTTTGCAAAACAAGGTTGTTACTGTTACTGGTTTGAAACAGAAAGCTAAAGCATTGCTCATTTTATTTCCTATTAAATGGAGGGATACTTTAATACTTAACTTGTATGTTGGTGCCACTTTGGTCCAGTGCCATTGTATATTGAAGTTCATGTCAACATTTACTGTATTTTAAAAGTATGTTTTATTGTTCCCAACTCTTAAGAGACTCGTTAACTCATTGACTGCCAGCTATGTTCAGAATAGAGAGATCAATACTGCCAGAGTTTTGGGACATTTTCACTGACACCAACACCTTGTATTGCTTCATTCACGGGTGTTCACATGAGATGTTCACAACTTTTAGTATGTACCACACCAGCACACATGCACACACACGAACAGCAATATGCTGTTTTCACGGGTTTAGCTGCACTCCCAGAGTGACGGTCTCCGCTGGATTCGCGGTTGCGACACTCTTACTTACAGATCCACTGCCAGACAAACTCTGTGCCAGTGTAAGCTGCTGTATTTTTTTCTTTTGATCCACTAGATTTCATCTTCCACTTCGGCCTTTTCTCTCTCACTCTCTCACCTCCGTCTTCTTCGAGGCACAAATCTACGGTTGCCTTTTATTGGAAAACACACATTCTGTGGCCGACTGGGACATGAATACATTGGCCACAAGTCTGAAATTCACACATATGATAGAAGACTTTGATTCACTGCCCTCCTGAAAAAAACGCAAAAGATGTGTATATATACGCCTTTGGCGGTCAATGTTATTTTTCAAAAAGACGTATGTACTGTATATGTTTTTGGCAATCAGTGAGTTAAAAATGACCAAATATAAGACTATTGTCTCCTGTGTCGATAAATGTTCTGAATTGAAATATTGGTCAATATATTACTTAATGGCTGATATATCGGATATCGGGTTTATTTTAATCTCAAATATCCCTAAAAATCCAATATCATTTGGGCTCTTTTTCTTCTTACCTCTCAGAATTGTGTCACTGTGAAAGATTTTATTCCATCTCATTATTGAGGCATGATTTTTGGAATTAAAAAAAAAAAATCTCTCGTAGATGCTACCTACTTAATAGCAACTGTGGAAAACAGACCATCTTTTATACAAGAAAAATTGTGGTGTTTACCTGTGTCCAAATTAACTGGTGTCAATTGTACCATCTGGGATTTGTTCACGTCATCAGGTTGTGAACAAACACATTAACCCTGCAGTTTTCCTCATATGTGACCCGCCACCACGAAACCAGGCATAAGTCGTGCTGAGCCGTTCAGAGCTACAGCCAAATTTAGGCTGGAAGGTGATTTCTTATTTGTGTTTACACCTTATCAAAAAACGGTACCGTAACACCTCTATGTTCAGTTCCTGTGGTCATTACATTGAAATCCAATCAATAAAGGTATTAATGAGTCAATTATTTAAGCAGCGACAAAAGTTTAAGGATTGCTGAGCAAAGACAAAGACGACTTCCACCTCTTTTCGCCGAACAAACTGATCTCCGTTCCGTGAGTAAACATCCAAGTGTTCGGTAGGAGGTAAAAGCTTATATTGAATGCTCTTGTCCAATGGCATAAGCCAAATGATTATAATACGTCGCAATTATAATATATAAAACTTCTGTGACATGTCCATCAGAGTGTCCTTTAACATCTGTGAATAATTTTTGTCAATCGGATACGAATTATTATGCGTTGCTAAGGACTTCCTACCCCAAAACAGTCCAAAACTTTAACGGACAATATCTAAAAATATGCAAATTGCAAAATATGTCCAAATGTGGATATTAAAATGACCATAACTTTGGTTCTACTTATGATAGAAACATAATTTTTTCACCATCTTAAACCTTAGTTTCCACTCTACCAAGCTACACAGATAACTCAGTTTTGATTTCCAGACACATATGCCTGGTTTCGTGGTGGTGGGTCACATATTATAAATGATGTTCAGGTCTTCAGGAGTCTCAGATTCAAGACCAAGATAATTACTGTCAAGTGAATTGATGTTTTGGACCCGATAACCTGATGGACACATAAATTTCACTTTTTTGAGTTATGAGACTTTGGCAATAAATGTACAGAGACAGGGAAAAAAAAACCTTGAACTCTCAGTTGGGACCACAGATACATTAGATTGTATGTCTTCCCTGAAAGCTTCAGGACATGAGATCTAAAATTTGGTTCTGATATTTCACAATACACCATGACATATCAGGTTAAAATACATCCTTAAAACTCCTTTAACTGTCTCATGCTGTTAAAGAAGGTTTTAAGGGAGATCAAAATGTGGTTTTGATGTTCAAAGAGAGACTCTGTATTTTTGGCTTTAGCATAAAACGTGGAATCATTTGATGATTTAGTGGTTGGTTGGACATCAGAGAGTGAAACTAAAGGCACATAGAAAGGGAAGAAAGACAAGATGAGAAATAAACCTCAGTTTAGTCACACATCTAGTCACAGTTCACAATTGATGTTTTTGGCTCATCTGCTGATGGAAATAAAATATTATTTCCAATGAGAATTAACAAGCTATCCAACCATTCAATAAAGATTAGATTTTGGATAGTAAATATCTACTGTTTATTAGAATAGGTGATGATTATGCATGTATACCAGCTGCATATCAGGGGAATACAATTTCTCTTTACGTACTGTAAAAGGTAATTATACCACATGTTGTATGAGTCAAAAGACAAATTGAAACACTGATTATTTAATGAATTGTAGTTTTAATTTAAGTTTTTTTTTATTATTATTGAGGTTTTCTCTTTAATTTGAGACATTTAAGTTTTAGTTTGCATTTGAAAGGAAGATAATTTCAGAATTTAACCCACAAAGACCTAAACAAGCACTTAGCAACCAAACTCATCTACTGATATAAAGTGATTTTTATCTGTAAATTCATTAATCCTATCATTACTATGGTGTCAAAATGAATGCATTATAATTCAGATTATTCCATCAGTATGATTAATCTGATTAAACATTTTAACGCAGTAAATCCATATAGCACAGAGCCTCTTTGTTAATGCATTTCAGGCAGTTTTTCCACGTAGTTAGTGTTGCACATACGCAACTGTCAGATAGACAGATGGAAGACGCTAAACAGTAAAGCATTTGAGTAAAAAGACTGAACATTCGAACCAGCAAAAAAGTATTCTACACCCTCTGCAGAACAGTTTTCATTTCACCGAAACACTTTCAGCTTAAGATACTACATTAATGTGACGTGTACATTAGCATGTGATTCTGCTAGCATTAGCATGTGATTCTGCTAGCATTAGCAAGTGATTCTGCTAGCACTTCTGCTAATGTGTTGCCTAGCCTGCAACAAAACAATAAATGTATATGTATTATCTTCTTTCTTGAGTCTGCTAATGAAAAATAAATGCAGAATTAATTAAAAAATAGATTCCTTTCTCTAGATTAAAAAGGAATGGTATTTAATTGTGATTCATCAGAATTTAGCCACAGGAACTCTGATTACAAAATATAATCATTTGAGAGCACTAATCAATACATGTAAATAATTGGTGTAAAATACAATATATTATCTTTTCATGGTCATCAGATATGGATGTTCAGAAGCTCCATAGTAAATGTGGAAACACCTGCATCATCTTCTATAACACTGATTTACCAGTAAAACCGATGGAGTTGGATCAATGACAGTGGATGGATTTTGTTGAAAAAAATCATGTTATTTTTGGTTTTGTTTGATATGACAATCAACTTTAATATGTACTTTTATGAACATGAGATAATACCTGATTTTCATTGAAAAAGTCCAAAATACAGAAGATAATGTTCTGATCAATGGTGATAAGAAAAGTTAAATAGAGGGAAAATAATCTCGCTCAGTTCAGTATAGAACTGATTAAAATTCCTCGAGCAGCATATCAAAATATATTTTTGAAGTGCTTCTATAACGAGTGTATTCTCCAAATTACACAGTTTCCTTGAATTTATGTAGAAATTAGTTGCATTAGAGTTGAGTTTGTACGTCAGGACAGCTTATAGAGGAATGGGATAATGCCTCAGAGTTTACAGATTCCTCTAAAGTGCACATGAAAATACAAAAAAACCACAGATGCTCTGGCTGTCACTGACAATATGATTGACCATCACAAAACTAATTTAATGTTTCACTATTATTGTGTTATTTCTGTAAAGTTGTTTTCTTGAAATCTACATGAAAACATACTACAGCTTTGTTCAGGGAAGTTTGTGGTTCTGTTTTGAGGGTTTGGAGAAGATCTTAGTCATAGTTAAAAGCAGCTTCGACCAAAATCAGATGCAGACAGGGTTTCCCTAGAATGTCGGACATTTTTTTGATATTGACCACCTCCTTATGAAATTTTGCAACAGGGGCAGATTGGCCCCTGGATTTCACCGGACGTGGTTTCATTGTGTTGCCCACAGGATGGTGGCCACTCCACATATTGTGTGTGTTTCCACCAGATGTGCTGCAGCGTACTTGTGAAGGAACAGCTATCCACCAAGAATAAGGAAATCCACTTTAAGATACACAAAGCAGATGACACTGATAGGATGTGAGACACAAGTACAGCATGGTATCTGATCAGTGTTGACAGTAAAACATGGCAGACAGTAGAGCATATATGACTCCATTATCACCAGCAACACTTGGATATTTATTAATGATGAGCTGAAACTATCTGATCAATGTTTTTCTTAAAGTAATTATAGTAAATTTATCTGGATTTATATGATATCCCATATCCCATATATATATATATATATATATATATATATATATATATGTATGTGACCCACCACCACGAATTTGCATAATTCACTATGGAACTGAGCTGAGTGATCAAGTCACAGTTATATATGTCAAAATACCTGTCAATCAAAATGGGATCCAATCATTAGGTAGAAGCCCAGCGTCCAAGCCACGCCCGCAGTTGACTCACCACCAGAGACGTAAGGCATCCGGGGGCAAGACAAAATCATGGCATTTATCCAATGACAGTTGAGTTTTGAGGCAATGAAAAGAAAGTGTGATAGGGCTCTATTGAATAAAATTGACACTGGACATCAATGGGCAAATGATGAAAACAGCGACCTGATGTGAACAACATCAGATCAGCCAATTTGTGATAAGTAACTCATTTAAAACATGTATGTGTTCAAACACATTTGTAATTGATGAAATGTTAACAAAACAAAATATATTTAGGGGGGTGGGTAGACTGCCCCAACTTGACTCCCACCGGCATGAACCCCGGTACGCGGACCTGGGCGCACTGCTGTAGCGTGCCCCTGCACGCAAGCAGCAGAAAATGACACATGAACTGTGTCGTCAGAGAAAACTGTTGATTTTAAATGTTTATTTAGTGATTTGAGCCTCATTCATGTTATTTATGTGGGAATGAGGGTCACAACATCCAATGCAAGCTTTTTTCTGTGGAAAAAAAAAATCCCCCCCTCCACTTTTGACAAATCGCACCCTGTGTATAACCATTTTTTATATTGTGCACATACTGCAAGGAGTTTGACTTGATCTTGAACATGATTTAAGAGTCTGTCGGGGTTGAAACGATTGTAAAGTGCAAAAATCCCAGTGATAAAAAGCTGTAACAGTCGTCTGGCTTTATGATACTCTTCATAAGAGGTTCCCTGCTGAGAACTATAATCCAATAGCTTGGACTCTGAGGAAATGTTGAAAGAATTATGGTTTATTTTAGCTCTTCCCATCTTCTTCCATCTAAAACATATGGACAATCAGCACAAATTGTTGCTGAGATAAAGAAACTACACATGGTCCATTACTGTATGGTGATCATCAGCTGACATCTATAAAACTGAATTTCTGCTTGCCAGTGGGCAGTTCCACAGTAACCACCCCACTCAAAGGGATGACAGATGCAAACCTACATAGCATAGAAGCAAACCGTCCTCAAACAGTCCAATGTGAAGCCAGCTGCTCTGGTGCAGCTGGTGAGGCAGTGAAAACTAAATTCCACGCTGGAGGTTGAGGCGGAGGTTGCTCCTCACACGTTGCTTTGAATGATTCTTGTGGAGGAAAAGGAGTTTCATTTTCAGTATGTTTACATCAGTAAGCGGAAAGGCTGCAGTGCCGCGCCATAATGCCCCACTGTCATCTGCCCTTCATTAGTAATGAAGCTCATGCTCAGGTCGGGTTTTTCAATCCCCCCCTGTCTCCTATCCTCATCCTCCTCTTTGAATCAATCAGCTCTTCCTCCTCTTTTCCATCTCCTCCTCTGCCATCCGTTCATTCCTCTAATCTGCACCTCATTAGAGATGCTGTCACAATAGCTTTGATTTTGGATGCTGCACTGATGATTGGGAATTAAGACAGGCTGTCCTGAAATGCTCCTGCACTGGAGGCCCTAGAGTGGGAACATTTTACTTGAATTTTGAGGATGGCAACATTTGCACAAAGATGAGCATGATCTGATTGAGAAAGTGTGCACCGGATGCAATTTAGCAGGAACTCTGGATGTATCATTTATTATCTTTGACCAGGAAAATCTGTGGAGACTGCTGACAGCTATCAGGTCAAATTCAGGTCAAAGAACTAAAACTAAAAACTCAGATTCACATAATGATAATACAAATTACAAAACAAAATAAAAAAAATAAATAAATGAAAATGAATGAATACAATTTTTTTTTAAAGAAAATAAATACATAAAAAATAAATACATATAATAATAATAATAATAATAATAATAATAATAATAATAATAATAATAATAATAATAATAATAATAATAATAATAATAATAATAATAATAATAATAATATATTTAAAAAATAATAATAGAACAATAAATAAACATATCAATGTCCCCATAAAGAGAGGAATACAAGTGCACACACAAATATGTATTCATTCATTCATTCATCTGAACCTGCTTTATCCTCACTAGGGTCGCGGGGGTCACTGGGGGCCTAATCCAGCTACAATGGGCGAAGGCGGGGTACACCCTGTATGAGACGCCAGTTCATCGCAGGGCTGAACATACATAGACAAACAATCACTCTCACATTCACACCTATGGCCAATTTTAGATTAACTAATTAACCTATCAGTGCATGTCTTTGGACGGTGGGAGGAAACCGGAGTGCCCGGCGAAAAACCACGCGGACACGGGGAGGACATGCAAACTCCACACAGAAAGGTCCTTCTTGCTGTGAGGCACGAGTGCTAACCACTGCACCACCGTGCTGCCCCAAATATGTATTCCTCATGAGAATTCATCTGAATTCCAGGGACTCTTTATAACACTAAACATACAATCACATCACAGCATGTTCTGCTAATACACTTATATGTGTACTTTAATTGATATTGAATACCGCTGTAGTGCAGAGGTGTGTGTGTGCAGTGACACTAAAATACAGCTTGTTAAATTTGGATCATCTCTAAAATGAACAACCTGTGCCCACATTAAATGTGTATTTACTGAACTCTGAACACTTCAGCCAAAGGTCTCAGTTCCAACCTGTTAACAGATGTTTACATCCTTAGAGCATGTTTCACCTTCTACATGTTTAATATATTCACACTCTAAGGATTATATTTACAATTTAAGATGATTTTTTTACTTGTTCAAGCACATGTGGTCTGAATGTAAACCCACTGTAGAAGAAAACCTGTTTGGACTCAACTTCACTTATGTCATAGCTATTACATCCAAAGATGGTGAGTGTGAGGACAATGGTGGACCACTTCTGCTGTAATTTATGGGTGGGTTTTTTCAATAGTGGGTAAAATTATTTTTTTATGGCACAGGATGCAAGTCAGTATTCAGATGCACTATAACCACATAGTACCACCACTAGGATGTGTCAAAACACATGCACCACTGTTTTTTTTAGATATATATTTAAAGTCCAATAAAAATTCACAGTTGCTAATCTGTAAGCCTGAATAAATTAGCAGAAAGATGTAAGGCAATCGATTGCCTCAATTATATTAAGTTGATGAACTTAAAAAATAAAATTTTCCAAAACTTAAAATGTCGATGCTTATTAAAGTATAATTAAATTAAAACATTACTTATTAACTCAGTATTCTAAGGTTCTGTCAATCCTACTAGGAGACTAAGTCAGGGTTCAGTGTCTTTGTCCAAGGACACTTGGACATGTGGACAGACAGAGCCGGGACGCAAACCTCTGACCATTCAGTCATTGGACGACCAGCTCTATTTGAAACAATAGAAATAACAGCACAATATCATTCTCAGCATTTAATGACTTCATTCACTAAGTTGTACCTCATATGTTTTTAAGTTATGTTCACTTATATCCACAATAGTTCAGTGGAGGTTTGCGCTCTCAGAGCTTGAGTTTTAAAGAACATTTAAAAAAAAACATATAAATACATATATAAAACATATAAATGGCATGTAAATAGTAGTACAAATGTATTGAAATGAAACTGAGTAACATGTTGTGGTGGATTGTACAAACACAGCATCTATAATTTGAAGGAGTCTTTCAAAGCAGCAACAACACACTGATGTACAAAAAAATACTGAGAGAATAGGAAGGCTTTGGTAAAACTAGTGGTGTAAAAGTGTCCTTTTTTTTTTTTTAACCATTGTATGTTTTCTCAGTCTTAACCTGTACTGTAAATGTAGTTGTAAACATTTGTAACTGAAAATGATTTTACAACTACTAAGAAAATAATTATCTGTCATCACAGATCTATTATTATAACTTTGATTTAAGCGGCAAAAACGTTTGTCAATGTGTAAATCAGTGATTCAGACAACAAGTCATCTTAAGAGTGGGTTTGAACAGACAAGAATATTTAGTAAGATTTAACATTTTTGGAGTAAAATCTTCAAAAACCTTTCCAAGGTTTCCTTTAATGATTCTATGGATAATAATGGAAACAGACAAATGTGTTATTTGAAGTGGTTGGAGATTTAAAGCTGAGGTGAAACTGGATGGCAATTACCATAAATATGTGTATATTTAGAATATTTTCTACAGCTGTATTCTTAACCTGTCTACTCTTCTATATGTCCTATTTTACAGGTAACTTTAACTCATTTAATTTTTTCATACCCTGGTGAAACAAACACCTCTGTATATATAATAGAGTTTAAATGTTCTTAAAATCGTAAAAGTAAAAGTAAAGTACATGCAGATTTTTTTTTTGGAAAGGCTGCCCTTATCCTCTTGATCCTGCTCTGCTTCCCTGCACAACACACAGTTTCACTCAGAACCACATGTTGAGGTAAATCTAAAACCACTGTACATCAGCAGCATGTATGATAGATCACCATGAAGTTAAGACGACAGACTCTTGGGAACACTTAAACCAGCTGGGGTCACATAAACACAAACCCTGACGTGAACTTTAGTCATCCACCACCGCACCATTTGAGTTCAGATTATACAAAGTCTGATTTTACCAGACTCAGAATGGAGCTAAAAGTATCTGGGGTTAAACAGTTTGTTTGAACTAGTAGGTCTGGAGCTAGGATCTGCACACTAGTGAACTGCACTGAATAACAACTAGTTACAGCAATAATATATTTAATTTAATGGGCACATTGGCGTAATAAAAGCTTTGTTTTAAAAAAAAAAACAGGAGGAAAATTCACTTTCTCATGTATATAGTTTAGTTTGTGTTTGTTGTTTTAATTTTGCTTTTTGTTTCTTTGTTGATTCTATGATGCCGACATTTCCTTCTGTTTCAAATTTCACGCCTGATTTCCTCTTGACATTCATACAGTTTTCGACACCCACATTGCACGGAAAACAATTCTTTGGTCCTGATGAAAGGTTTTCCTTTGGTCCTGGCACCACTTGTTTAGGAAGGAATACTGGTACTTGCTTTAATATGTAAAAAATTAAAATACTCTGGTACAAATAATAAAATACTCTGGTACAAATAAACATTCTGCAATCAAACCCCATAATTACATAAGTCCTGGAAGAGTTCAAACTTTAAACCAAAGAACAGAGACATTAATGGCAGTCGGAGAGTTACAACCATGGTACATTCACAGAAAATACACTATATTACCAAAAGTATTCACTACCTGCCTTGAAATACACTCAAGTGACCACCCATTCTTAATCTGTGGAGTTTAATATGACATTTCTCTATTCTGCAAGTGTGTGTGTGTGTGTGTGTGTGTGTGTGTGTGTGTGAGACTTTGGATATTTTCATGCTGCCAAGTTTGTGGGAACAGTAGTGCATAAAGTAAGGTCCATAAAGACACAGGTGAGAGAGTTTGATGAGGATGACTTTGACTGTCCTGAACAGAGTCCTGACCTCAACACCACAGAACACTTTTAGGAAGAATTAGAGCACACGGAGGTTGGCAGTTCAATTCCCGCTTTGTCCTAGTCAGTCCGTTGTGTCCTTGGGCAAGACATTTTACCCTCCTTGCCTCCAGTGTCACTCACACTGGTGTATGAATGCGTATGAATGTTTGGTGGTGGTCAGAGGGGCCGTAGGCGCGAAATGGCAGCCACGCTTCTGTCAGTCTGCCCCAGGGCAACTGTGACTACATATGTAGTTTACCACCACCAGAGGGAACATGTGAGAGTGAATGAATAATAGATCAATAATGTAAAGTGCTTTGGGTGCCTTGAAAAGCGTGATAGGAATCTAATCCATTATAATTATTATTATTATTATTACACACTGAGAGCCAGGCCTTTGGTCCAACGTCAGTGTGTGATCTCACAAAGGCTTCTGGGAGGAATGGTCCCGTAAACACACTCCTAAACCTTGTGGAAAACCTTTCCAGAAGAGTTGAAGCTATTGTAGCTGCAAAGGGTGAAGCCATAGGCGTCATTTTCACCGGGGACATGTCCCCACCACTTTATATGATGAACAATTTTGCCCCCCCCCCACTTTTAAAATGTTTATCAATTCATTACTTCTTGGAAAAAATGGTAGTCAGGAAAAAACCAGCCTAGATTTGGAGTTGAATTGTCTATTCTGAAATGTACAGTATTGATGATTATATGGGACATCTAGTGTTGAATCTGCAGGTTGCAAACATTCAAAATGTGAAAACGCAAATAGGTTTAATTTGTCACAATGGGCCACTGTACAAAAATGGTGGACAGTCTACACACAAGACGTAAAGAAGAACTTGGGGGATTAGCAAAGGCTAATACAAGAATGATATGTCAGCTTTTACAATGTTACCATGGACCAGGGGGGTAAATCCATAGTTCAAGTCCAACTCCTGGTATTGTCTGTTAAAATCTTTCCTTTTCTTGGAAGTTGGGGGGTCTTCTTCTGTCTCTTCAGTGGCCTTTTCCTCTTCGAAAAGAAACTTTCCAAAGACATCTGTTTTTTACTTATTGGTGATATGTGGGTTACATTTTTGGCATTCAAGTGACAGAAGCGGTGATTCCATTAGTTTTTTGCAAAACAATATCGATATTCCTCAAAATTCTACAAAGTATATTTGTGCTTTGACGGTTGTTCTAGGCAGGGGTGTCGTAACTCTCGTGAAATATCATACATAGTCGTACCCAGCACTTTTCAGACCATACTCAAGTGTATGTTTATTGTCCCCAGCACTTAAAAAATCAAACTGATGCCCCTGGGTGAACCCATATCACTTTATGGATTAAGAATGGGATGTCAGGTCAGGATGCAAGTCAAGGCAGGTGAGTAAATACTTTTGGTAATATAGTGTATGTTGAATAACAATATACTGGGTCGCTTTAACTGTAAAGCATAAAAGGTAGTGAACTATGGATGATGTTGTGCAAAATAGTTCACCAAGGACATTACACATCTGAAATTTGTAAAACAAGCTTAAAAACAGAACAATAGTCCATATTTAATACACACCACTTCAAAACATTGCATACAAAGACCACCTGTGCCGCATGAATTGGACTGTATGCTGATGAACTGATAAAATGTATAAAAGCACACCAACGTGGACTGAATCCACTCAAATTGAATCAGTCACACCAACAGAAAACCTCATAAAAACGCCTGGAATCCACTTAGAAACATACTTTTCTCATCTTTACCCACAAATCCAAGGGTAGTCTCTGAAAGAAGGGAAAAAAGTTTGTTATTTGCTTTAACTTCAGTCTGCCTAGAGAATAACTTAAGCACATCCACGGAGTGAAAGTGAGAAAAAAAATCCCCTTGTTCGTTAATGAGTACCTGTTGTCTGCAGTGTGGTTGGCCTGAGGCTACGTCTGCACTGAGATCGCTATGCTTTAACTTAATGCATATGATACTTGTGAAAACCTTCTTTAGCTCAGTGTCTGTGAACTCTACTAGATCCATGTGTGACTCAATATGAAGGCTGCTGAGTTCTGCACTGTACACACTGTGTATTAAGGTATAAATGCCCAAAACAACACTCACACTGTCCAGTTAGTTATGCAGGATAAACTAGACTGACATGACTAAAGATCAGGAATCACCATCTCCTCACCTTTTATAAAAAATTTATAAAAAGTAAAAAACCAAATCATACTAGGTGTTATTGAACTTTTCCTTGGTTTCTGGAGCTATAGTTTGTATCTGATGCATTTGGGCTATATCATAATTTTGGACCAAGTAGATGAAGTAAATACTAGTCCACATGTTCATACATCTGTGCTACTGCAGTGTTTCCATTAATTATAAATACTGTGGCCCAGTTTGTCCAGTTTAAAAATGAATAATGAAGCAAAATTATTGTCACACCAACACTCTAATGCATCTGTGAAACTCAGAGCGGCTTTGTAACAGAGTCAAACCAGCAGCTCACAGACAGATCTATTAATGTTAGTAACCCACTGTGTCAGCTGGAGCTGACCAAAAATATTTTGATTGTACAGATGCTGTTTAAATAATGCATTTTGTATGTTTCCTCTTCAAATATAAATCCATATAACCAGTTAAGATTATAACAATATAATATATTTAGTGCTGTCAAACAATTAAAACTTTTAATCCAATTAATTACACAGTTACTATAGATTAATTTTGAATAATCACAATTAAATATAATTCATTTTTAATCTGTATTAATTGCATTTAATTTTCAAGAAAGAAGGGAGCATATTTAATATGTCTGTTGTAAGTTGAGCGATGCATTAGCCAAAGTGTGAGTAGTAGTGATGGGAATAAATAAGAAGTTAACAAAGTTAAAGCAAAACAAGACAGCCTACTAATTCATTTATGTTGCATCTCATATTTTTTGCCGTACCAGTGCTGGGCCCAGATGACGGCCTGCTGTTCAATCTGCTGGTAAACTCACAGCCGTCACAGAGTAATGTACCAAATATGTGACATTCCTACAAATGAATTACATACATGCGTGAACATATTGGAGACATTTCCTTCTTTTGAAGAAATAGAAGCTTTGACAGTGTTCCCAGTGACCCTGGTGTTATCTTTTTGGAGTATTTCTGTCTCAACAACATGTTGGCTACAATCTGACCAAAACAATGCAGAGATGGAATTGATAAGCAGTCAGACAAATGATTCTAAGGTATCGAGATACTGGGAATCACTTCTCAAAAAGAGGGTTTTCCATCCGCATCCCTAGTTGTATAATGGGAATTTTTTATTCTATTCTCCCGGGCCACAGTCTCTCTGGGAGAAGGGGGTGCAGTTTGGCCCCTGAGGAGGCACCCTGGCTGGGCCCACAGCTGCACCCCTCAGCCTGCAGCTTAGCTCAGACATTGTGGCCCAGGTTCAGTGTCTCACAACTCTGTAAGAGCCACTGAGAGCCAGCATGAGTCTTCTAATTCTTCTCTGCTTTTCTCAGTCTCTGTGTTTCAGAAGCATCTCTGATACATACCCTTGCTTTTTCCCTCACTTTATGATGATGTATTTGTAAGTAATAAGAGGCTCTTTAGGTTTAATAATGTCAGACATTTATGGTTAGAAATGTTCAGATGCAGCTCAGTGGGAATTGTCAACCTAGATGAACAAACACTACTGACTCTGTGATTGGTCGATAGGTGATGGGCGGAGCACCAAACAAAACACAAAATGACAACTTAACGTCATTTAGAGGCTGACACTTAGATTTTCAAATGCAAATAATCTGGCTGGATTACTACTGTCAGTGAGTCAGTATTTGAAATGAACAGAATTCCTTAATGTCATCTGATAGTCAGGACCATTTTACCATTAACTGTGAACAGAACTCCTACATACAGGACCTTTAAAGGCCTGCCTGTTCTTAGCAGCATTTCAATAGAATTGTTATTAATCAGATCAGGTCTTTCCCCTGCTTTTAACCTTAAAATTTTTCCCTCCTCTTTCACACCTATAACTTTTTTTTAACCTATTTTACACCTATTACTTCCCTGTTGTTATGTGTTTTTATATAAAGCAATGTGAATTGTCTTATACATGAAATGCACTATATAAATAAACCTGCCTTGCCTAAAATACAAAATATGAATAGAATATTTGCACAGTGCATTTCCACACAGCTCTGTGTGTGTTGGAACGCAGCCTGCAGATACTAACCCTGTACCAGTAAGCGGCGTTGTGCTCCACGTCTGCCATAATATAACGAGGTCTATTCTATTCTGTTCCACATACAGTGACCAGTGCAGATGGAAAAACAGTATAGTTCTCATCTCTTGGTTTAAATAATTGAATTTTAGTTTGGGGAATGTATGACATGTTTAGACCATGTTTGGTGTGAGACTTTACAGAGAAGGTAGAGGGTTGTTTTGGAGAAAATGTTGTGATTGTTTTTGTTCTATTGAGTGGGGTTAAAGTTGATCTCTTGTTTTGTTTGACATGTTTTGTTTTACTTTTCAATTTAATCTTTTTTTCCCCCCTGAGCACTTGTTTGCACTGGGAGACACATTAATAGAACACACATTTCCCCCCCACAAATACTTGTAACAGTTTTAAAGAACCACAATAATTCATGAATTCTGGAAATGAATGAATAGCCCTAAAGTGTAAAAAAAAAGAAGTTCCTGTGTGAAACTGAAATGGGAGTTTTATAAAATACAAACTGAATCTAAAACTAAACAAGTGGTGCCCAGCACAATAAGCACCACCCCCTTTTCAAACATTTTACCTGATTTACCCTATTTCTTATTAAAACATATTTTTGGTGACTAGGACCTTGATCTTTGACCAACACTGACAGAACACAATTGAAGAAAAATAATAAAATAAATAAACAAAACATAGAAAAAAACAACAACAACATCAACAGAAACTAATGAATATTCACCAAAAAATGCAACCCCCCCCCCAAAAAAAAAAAAACCCCTCAAAATCCAAATTAAAAAAAACAAACAAAATGAAGTTAAAAAAGGAATAAATCACTAGTGTTGTAATTTGGTTCCAGTAGTTTTAGTTTGGGCTTTTTCTTTTTCTAAATCTGTTGCTGTTCGACACCTGTACATCAGTTCCATGAACAAAATTATCAGTAAAAATAACACTAAAAAAACCTTTAATTTTTCTACATTTTTTATTTAACCCTTCCATTCAGAAAACGTCAGTGCTGACACATCAGGGGTTAACTTAAAGGGTTAATATTAAAATAATTTCATATGTGCGTCTTGTAAGGACATATCTCCTGTCGCCTCCTGTGAGTATATTAGGAAGTTAATAGGTATGTAAAATGTCAATTTTCTTTGCCTAATGTGTTTTGAACTATTTTTTTTTTTTATAACTGACTATAGCGTGCAAGATCTTCACTGTGTTGTGTGTGACTCAACCATATCTGTAGTTGATATTTATTGCTTTTAAAAACTGACAGACAGCTGCAGTATTTTCTTCTTAAGATGAATCACTTGTATGAATAAAGCTTGACTGTTTTTTTTTTCAGCTTCCAGAGGATTTTAGAAATGAGTGGGCAACAATCCATGTGGGACTGCAGTTTTGTATTATGACATGATGACACAGCACATCCTTCAGCAATGCTTAACAGGATTTAAAAACACAATACAAAGACATTCAGCAATGTTTACAGCGAGTTGTAATAAAGATGCAAGACCTACTGTATATGCTGCTGCACTCTGACCATGCACTGACACCACTGTTTTCCTCCAGTTTACATTAATGCTGTGATGCATCATAAAACATCAGCTATGTGACCCGTTCTGTTTTTATAGAGGAAATGCATAATGTCCTGAATAAGAATTGCACTGCTATTCTTCTTTAAAAGAGGGTGAAAAGTAAACCAGTCAGACTAAGGCAGATTAGCACCACCATAAATACAATTTAATAAGCTTTAACACTAACAACAAACATGTGTCTGTAGCAACAAGTGCAACATGTGCACACTGCATATGTAATCACAGTGTGTGATTTGTTATATGTAGTCACTCTGGCTTCATTTGAAGGGAACAAATATTTTCTTTGTCATTCTAAAAGAAGGTGTATGCACTGAATTCAAATAACTTAATTTTCCTACTTGTGTATATATCTTATTCATTCATTCATTATCTGAACCGACTTTATCGTCAGTAGGGTCACAGGGGTCGCTGGAGCCTATCCAGCTACCACTGTTTGTTCCACTCAAATACCCTGATTGGAAGAGAAGCAGCAAGTCTTAAAGTTCAAGCAAAGAATCAGAACGTACGGTGGCCGACAGGGGCAAATTCACCGCATCGATAAAATGCTGCAACTGCAAGAAAGATGCACAACCAAAAACAGAAACGCATAAAACATATACAACATAAGTGAAGCTGCAAGAGAAAACTGCTGCAATAACAGAAACCAAGCAGAAGCAAAAGATGTACAAACCCCCAAAACAAATGTGAAAGAAAAATGCTGAGAGAAAGAAGAAACACAGCAATGTTAATGAAGTAACGATGGAATGACACCTTTAATGTCACACTGTCACATGTGTCTTATCATTCACTCTCTTGTCATTTATTATTTCTCCCGGTAACCCAGAATGATGCCAAACAAACGCTTGAAAGTGACGAAGGCGTCTTCAATAGTAAACCTGTGTTTTCCGACTTCATTCTGGCTTCTTGCTGGATAATAAATCTTGCAAGACAGAATTTTAACGTGATGAGAAATTACATCTCGCAAGATCTTGTCACACCCTTATTTAAAAGTGTTTCTCTTTCTTTGAGTAATTTTTTTCTTTTCTTCACAAGTTAACGTGTGCCACACTGTACACTGTACAGGGCAGAATGAACTCTGTGAACACACTGTGGCACAAGATGAAAACTACTGTATAAAATGGGTATGTGAATCTGACATTGGGGGAGGAGAACCTGTGGTGTCTGAATAGGTACGTTTCATCAGCTGTACTGAAAACCTGAAAACTGCCGTAGATCCCGTAGCTACTTTTCCTGTTTTACCTGCATTACATATACTTTACTTTATCTGTATAAATTGATGTTGAGTGTTAGAAACATATAGAGACATGTCTTTGGAAACACAATCCTAACATTTTCACTGAGTGTATGTGTGAAGCACGTGTTCTGAAACTGAACTAAAGACACTTGCATGGAGTTATTTGATAAATAAATAATCCAGCTCATTGAATTGGATGACTTTTTTTTTAATAGAATGAATGTCTCATCTCGTCATCTGAACCCACTTTATCCTCACTAGGGTCACGGGGGTCACTGGGGGCCTAATCCAGCTACAATGGGTGAAGGTAGGGTACACCCTGTATGAGTCTCCAGTTCATCTCAGGGCTGAACATATATAGACAAACAATCACTCTCACATTCACACCTATGGACAATTTAGATTAACTAATGAACCTATCAGTGCATGTGTTTGGATGGTGGGAGGAAACTGGAGTACCTGGAGAAAACCCACACAGACACGAGGAGAACATGCAAACTCCACACAGAAAGGTCTGGTGTGGGAATCAAACCAGGGTCCTTCTGTCTGTGAGGTACGAGTGCTAATCACTGCACCACCATGCCGCCTAGAATGACTGTGTTGTATCAAAATGGTCTTCATCGTTCTGTATCATGATTTGGGTGTGAAACATATCGTGAGGTGCCACTCGTGTATCCTTAATATATCGGATTGCAGATGCTGGATTTTATGGATGATACTGGTAAAACATTTTTTAATTCTCTTTCAATATACTGACATTCAAATGGAGAGTGAACAATAATTGCATCAGATCTTCCTTGAAAAGCAAAGTTTAACTATAAATGTTTCCATGGGTTAAATATGTGATGACTGTAATCACTGAATGCTGCTCACATTTAGTCACCTGACTCTAGATCTCTAACTGTGGTTTGAAACAGAAGCTTGGGAAAGTATTTTCTCTTTTCCACTGTCATTATCATAGTGATGTAACTTGATATTTAGATTTATCTCCCTTATTTTTTACTCCTGCAGTTGACTGTTAACTATTCACTGTATATAAGAAGTGATTGGAGCCACTAGGACATGTCCAGTTGGTTTTTGGACACAGTTTGAAGGTATTAGCATCTTCAATTTTGTCTTTTAGGAACGAGAGGTTAACATCTTGGCTGCCAGAGTGCAAGGTTTAATGGATGATGGTGGTAAACTTATTTTTGTATGGACAAAAAGAAAAGAAACACAAACATCAGGACAGCACCATCTGCAACAACTTGACCTTTGACACTAGGACACTCAGTCTATTAGCCATTCCAACCCATTTGTTTTTACTGTCAATAATACAGATACAAATGGAAATATATTCATGTTTCCAAGACATTCCCTTGATAATTTAACATCTTCATTACACTATATATGGCAGATGTTGCAAAATTGCCAGGAAAAGGAACAACAAAGCCCTGTGTTTGTTTGCTGCCATCAGTGAGGAGACGAGGGAAAACTGGAGGAGAGGGAGTAGACAGGAGATGAGACCTGTGTCTGAAAACAATGAAACATAGAGCAAGTGGGAATTAAAAGACTAGAGCCATCTAATCTGGAGTCACGGAGGAATGTCAGGGAGATACCACAGCACTCTTTTATCCCAGATGTGTGCTATTAGGACCATGGAGCAGACTCTGCTGGATCAGATTTCTTCCTGTCCTAATGCCACTGGACATATGATCTGACAATGATAATGATAATTACCACAACAACATGCCTTCCATTGTAGAAGTAGAGAGCACACATACATGCACACACAAAAACAAGACAATATTTTCAAAGCTCTAAAGAAAAATTGCCATTGGCATTCTTGCCAATTTGGAAGAAGTTCAAAACAATGCAGTGCTGTGCATTCCTTTGCTCAATTTAAATGTTTCACAGCTTCTCACACACTTCGTGTAAGAGAAGGAAAACATAGAAAAATGAAAAAAGGCCACAAAAACAGCTTGAATTTGAAGGGAAAGTAAAAATGTCTGGCAAATTTAATTTGAATGTTTTTGAAATATCCTTATGAAGTTCATTATTCATTTAATAAAGTGTTTACAACAAGAGTCAGGCACTGTCTCAGCACAATAGTTATGACAAGGGCCTACGAATAAGGGAGCAAATTATAAGTGTTTTTGTTCGTTTTGGCACGTTGTTTTTAATAATTATAGACTGCCCACAGTACAGGGTTTTTATATTTGTGTCTGTTAAAAAGTGTATTTTCAGATATATTGTTTTGGATGCATAGACTCTCAGCCCACATAATGACTTTCACACTCTGGATACAATTGATTTGTATCAGTGACATCATATCTCGTGATGAGGCACAATCTATCAGCAGGTTATTTTTTAACTGCAGCTACATAAAAGCCTGAAAGAAGCTGGGGAGGTGTGAGATGTTATCTCATTGTAAAGACACACAAATGATATGATATCCACAGACAGTAGAGTGTGGTGGGCAGAAGAGAACCTCTTGTCATTATTTTCCTCTTTTATTTGTTTTTTTTTATCCATTGGTAATCTCAGAAACAGGAGCAGCTTTTGAGCAGATGTGTAAAAAAACACTAAAATCAGTCATCTTCTGAACTGTTTTATCTTTGAGGAGGTTTCGGGTGCTACAAACAATGTCAAAGTCAATGTTTCCTCGAGGCGTTCTTTTACAGTCAGGGAAAGGATTTGTTGTTTATCTGTCATCATTCAAAATAGTTACAGTGCAACTGCATATTTACTACCAATATACAAACATGACATTGTTCTTTGCACATAGTTGAAACACACCTTCATGGTGTTGTGTTACATGGAACCATATTTTGGGTTCCATGTTATTTCATATATATATATATATATATATATATATATATATATATATATATATATATATAAATAATTATTCTGTTTTCTTACACCCATCCAACCTCCCCAACTCTGGGCTTTATTCATGTACAACATCACCAGAACACTGTTGGGTTTTTTTTTGGGTTTTTTTTCGGATTAATGACAATGTATGTAGACAATCTGCCAGCACAAGATCGGGCTGGAGCAAGTAATCTCATAAAAGAAAATACACTAATTTGCCTCTTTCCAGAGCCAGCTACAACTTTTATACCACCACAATGATGGTACCTACTCTGAACTGCTGATAAAAATTCCATTTAACTTTTAAAACAAAACAACCACATCCTGGGCAATGTTGACAGATAGAAAAGGTCTATGGTACTTTGCACATTTTCGGGCAAAAAAGACACTAGAGATGGTGACATGCATGGAGAATATGGACTATAGTTTGTTATCATAGCAATGAAGAAAGCCTTGTAAACAACACACTACACCCATTCTCCTTACAGAGTTGGCCTATTAAACTCAACCAACAAGTATTAATTGGAAGTAGCACATGATGGAATTTTTTTATGGGCTCTAATCTCTCCCTCTTGGCATTATAAATCTGCAGAGGTGTGTCAAGATGGCACTTAGTACAATAATATAGATTGCACGGAATCCACAGATGCTGGCAGGTAAACAGAATACAGGCTAAAGGTCTGTCAGACTGCTCATTAGGACTAGGCGTCTGTGTACAGTTACACATCATAAACAATAAGTCTTAAATCTTCCATCTTCTTACGATCACAGTTTACGAAACCTTACCTTTAGGACACTTTTTCTTCATCCTGCACTTTTGCGTCTCAATGTGAGTGGGACACATTGACTGCTCCTCGGGTGTTCTCCCAAACTGGATTCTTCCACGGGTCCTGGTCTGCTTGCCCCATCTGAATCCACAGGTGAGGCCATCATGGAGACAGATGCTCCAGTCACTCCACTCTCCCAACGGAGCCACGGTGCAGTCGTCTGAGAGAGAGAACAAAGGGAACAGCCCTTAAACTGACCAGTTATTCTGATACCTCTTCCCGTAGTATCTTTACTGTGATAGCAATTTCTTGGGAAGGTCGTGGCTCAGTTTGTAGAGCGGGCTGCCAAATGACAGAAGGCTTGTGGTTCAAATCTTGCTCTGTCCTAGTCAGTCCCTTGTGCCCTTGGGCAAGACACTTCACCCTACTCCTCCTCCAGTGTCACTCACACTGGTGTATGAATGTGGTGGTCTTAGGGGCTGTAGGCACAAAATGGCAGCCACACCTCTGTCAGTCTGCCCCAGGGCAACTGTGGTAGTTGTGTAGTTTACCACCACCAAAGTGAGGATGTGAGAGCGAATGAATAATGGGTCACTAATGTAAAGTGCTTTGAGTGGCCAAAAAAGCACTATATAAATCCAATCCATTATTATTATTATCATGGATATGTGAACACTGAGCCAGTACGTGTTTCTTATGCACTATTCTCACAGGATAAATATTATCTGTGGACCACTGGTAATTTACAATTACCCCTCTACCTCTGTGTTATTGTGTGGTGCATTCGGACGGGATGAACAAAAGTATGTAATTCACACAAATTACAGAGTTTTTGACCAGATATGTTGTAAGTTCACAACATCCTGTTTGGTCTCAATACATTAATAAGGTAGTATGAAAACAAAGTATGCACAAGAATAAAGGTGGAAAATATCATTGATAGGGTTGCAGTCTGTAAATTTGCTCCACATCTTCAAAATAAGAGTGGGGTCAGTGCAGATGAAAACAGTCTCCAGATTACAATGGAAGTGAATTGAATTCTTAGCAGAGGCTTTTCCTCTGGCAACCGGCCGACTGAATCTATAGAAACAACTTAAGATAGTTATAAATATTAGTGTACATGTGGGTTGGCCTGACCATATCTTCCTTAACACATACTGCCACACAAGCAATCCAATTGAAGATTCTTCGTGCCTTTTTTCTAGAAGTCTTCTCAGAGTTGTTTTTACTCATCTGGTAGAAAGTACACGGGATAGGCCTGCCACTTGCCCCCGAGATGCTGCTAATCATAAATTCTGCTACTTCCACTCTATTATTCAGTCCAGAAAAAGATAGGAGGCGCGCAATTGAAATTACAAACACAGACATGTGCATTTGAATTATCACTTGATGTTTCTCTTTCACCAAAATACAGTAGGTAATTTGCGGCGCAATTATGATTGAGCCAATCACAGACATGAAGCATTCGCACGGGACTAAGAACTCAGACATTCTCCATAATTATTCTGAATTACCAGTGATCCATAGGTAATACTGTCCTTCAATGTTCAACATCTTCAATGAAAATGTTGAACTTCAAAGCAAACATTTTTCCCCACATTTTCTGCATATGTCCCCTCCTATTGGATTTGCTACCATAGTAACACTCCCATCAGCACCATGTTCTCTGCCCTGCTCCATGTATGTTTGTTCCAGTAGCTGATATTATATGGGGATGCCTTGGTTCCCCAACACCTGATGCAGACCTTGTTGTCCTTTGCATCCAGTCAGTATGATTCTATCATTTATGTCATCACTTATTCCAAGGTATGAATGTATTGTGCTAAGGGCCTTGCTCAAGGGCCAAGGGTCCAAATATACAAATAAATGAAGTAAATAGAAGTTGGTTCAGAAAAATATTACCATTTTAAAAACGGTGCTTGAGAAACCTCTTAGATGATAAGGAAAAAAAACAACATTGACAACTAATACAATGGTAAAATATAATACAAAATAAATATGTTACCATAATCACCCTGCTATGATTTAAAGGAAGTCAATGTAAGCTCGGGCATTAAGACTCAGGACATTATAGTTGATCTTGCTGATGAGTGATGTCACCCATGGAATCAATCACTACAAGTGTTTCCACTCTATCCATAATGGAAAAACCACAACCACGTCCAGGATGGGCCAACATTTCTTAGTAATCATCATTATTACGGTCAGATTCTGGGTATAAAACAAATAGTTTTCCATTAACTGTTTTTTTTTTTCTCTGTATTTGCTTGAGGTGCGTACCAACAGTCAGACATGAAACCTTAACATGACCATGAAATCCAGATGTGGACATTTTGCCAAGAAACAACAGTAGCAGCAGATGTTGCAGGTGGATGGCAGAGAGAGAATCTGAATTCCCAGCAGCAACAACTGATGAGCCAGTTCAACAATATATCTCACTTACTTAGAAGGGAGGACGATACACAACAAGATATGAAGATAAACTTCTGTGAGGACTTTTAATGTGAGTCATGTGTTTCAGCAAAACTTGGACTACGCAAAGGAAACGATTTCGCTGAAGAAAAATTGAAGAGAGAAAGAAATGGAAGAGGTGAGTATGTGTAGATGTCCACAGAAGGAGATTAGGGTACGAAAAAAATAGCATATGCATGTCCCAAACAAAAACTGCAGTATCATTTTATTAATTTATATCTATTTATATATTTGGACTCTAACAGTGTATAAAGTTTGAATTTGAACGATCCATGTGCTGCAAAGCTATCTTTATATTCATTTTAGCAAAATTCAAGTGGATTTCTACAACCTGTTTCAATTCCTCCTTGTTTTTGTTCCATTTTATAACCGGTTACGTCATGATATTTGCACTGATAAGGTCAAGAGTTCCAACAAACATTTCTCTGAGTGTTTGTCAGCAGCAGTGGTTGTAGTCCATACTGAAAATATGTCCAAACTTTGAGCCAATTACTTAAAGTGTTCAGCTGCTGGTGGTGTTAATGAACATAAGTGGCTGAATGGGACAGAGAAGCACAGTCAACAATCTGGAGGGGGTGTGGCAGAATGTAGATCATGTGGATTTAAAGGACCAGCGTTCAAAATGACTGTTCTGGTGTCATAACTAAAAACTAAGGCTGAAAACAGTTAAAGAAGTTCTCAATTTATGTTGACCACAGTCAGTGACAGATTTAAAAAAAAAAAAATTATCCTATAAGTTAAAAGATACATTATTAAGGAACAAGAAAAAGGAGTGAGCCTCCATTTCACACTAGTTCTTTTGTACATTTTCAGAAATAATCTACAAACATTGTGGAATGCCTGAAACACATATCACAATATCAGTGGAGTTGAAATACTACTGGGTGCACTGCAGACATTACAGCTTGAATAACAGGTTGCCTGCTGTGACAGTAGTGAGCAGTAAAAAGCAGAATTTAACTGCACAGCAGTTACTACGAGACACAAAGGACTGCAACATCTGTAATTCAGTATCCATATGGAATTAATACCAGTTAGACCAGTGATATCTTATGCCAAGGAAATTATCCTGTGTTTATGTAAGTTAAAATGTCTAGGTGTAAATGAAGTTCATACACCAGCATGCTGAAACTGTCCAACTATGATGAGGTGGAACATGGGAAGATGTTTTCTGATAGTTGGGAATATTTAATTAAGAATTCAGACCCAAGCATAGCATTTACAGTTTACGTACACAGTAAATTTTGCAGTGTTAAATCAACACTTAGAGAGTTTATTTAACTTCTTCTAGAGTGTATTTGGTCCCATTGTCTCCAAATTAACACTGCAAAATCTACAGTGTAGGCCATGAGGAAATGTTTTTAAATGTATAATTGCATTTTTTTTTTAATCAAAATGTCTCTCCTTTAAAATGATAAGAAGAACTTGTATGAGTTTTGAATTTTGTGACATTATTGCACTTTTTGGAGGAAAAGGCTTTAAAATTGTGGAATAGATTTTTACCATTCCATAATCTTGTCTCTTGTTTCACGAAAAGGCCAGGTGCAGCCCCTCAATAGTTATATTATTTGACAAAAACAAATACTTCAAGTTTGGCTACAGATAAGTGGGCACAGAGCTTATAGATAAAAGGAGTTTTTGCAGCCGATTAAACTTTTCAGATTAACTTTCACTGGTGCATCCACTGTAGAGAGCAGCATTTTATTGCTGCCTGAGATACGTGCAGTCTCAGTACATTAGTACCATCAAACATCACTCAAAATACATTCTTAGTAAATTCAATGCAATCCACTCAATAAATGTTGGCAGATTAGGAGCAAGATTTATCAAACACAGGAAATTACCATGAGGCCACAATCCAAAGAGGTACAGATGGGGTCAGATTCAGATCCTACATAAAATATTCTCTTTTCTCTATGTGATATTAGCTACAGTAAGTACAAAATTTCAATTTGTAGAATGGTGCTAATTAAGTTATTTCTGAAATCTGATTATATATATATATATATATATATATATATATATATATATATATATATATATATATATATATATATATATATATATATATATATATATATATATATATATATATATATATATATATATATATATATATATATGTGTGTGTGTGTGTGTGTGTGTGTGTGTATATATATATATATGTATATATATATATATATATATATATATATATATATATATATATATATATATGTGTGTGTGTATGTATTAATTTGTTTCAATTTACTTCAATTTACTTTACACTTATATAGAGGCAGTTGATACGCTGACATCAGTTAGATTGATGCCAATAGAGGCTACAATACATGTGTTCCTTGTTTTAAGCTGCTTCTCAATGTGAATCTAAATCCAGTGAACAAAAGAGCCCACAGATATATTTCAGTTATAGCAGTCAGTGCTGGCAGTAACTGTCTACCACCAAAGGGTGAGAGAAGTTATTACCTTTCTACAACTTCTACAGTTGTGCTCATTATTTCCAGTAAGTGTGCAACAGTTGTATTTTATTTGAGGCCATACTACCCAGGCAGTGTAATAATTGAGGTATCTGGACGGAGACACAATGTTTAGAAAAATACTAGACATGGATCAGAAACCTGGATTAAATGTTAATATATGAAACAAGGATTCAATGTGTATGCAGTACAAATAGACAGAATAGATGGATCTAATTCTCTTCAGTATAGAAAATAAAAATCTTACATTGGTGTTTTTCTTTCTTACCAAAGCAGTCTGTCTGGTGGATGAAGGTTCCCTCTGGGCAGTGGCTCAGACATTTTCCTTTGTACAGCTGAAAACTCGGCTTACACTTGGTGCAGAAGTCCCGGTTGAAGCAGTGCTCACAGTCCAAAGAGCGACACTCTGACAGGTAAAAAAGACATCTGATTAAACATTCAACAATCAATTTCCCCTTCAGTTTTGAACAGATAACACACAACTAAGCTACAGAACTGAGCTTTAAATAAACACCACTGGCCATAAATTAAAGTTGCAAGACGTGATCAGTCAAAGGGAAGCTCTACTGTACTTTGCTGTGACTGGTTGTTTTGCCGTCTGGTAACTGATGTGGCCGTGGGTGCTGGAAAATGTGGCATAATAACTACATAACAGTAAAATGTAGACAGAGAGACCTGTGGATCATTGTAAAACAGTTGAGTAAGGTTTCACTGAGCTGCTTTGCTGCTGAAAGACAGCCTTAATAAGTTTCACAAACCTTGAATTGGGATTTTTCAGCCCTGACTGAAAGGAAAAAGGCTTTCAGTAAATTTCTCCACTACCTTTAAAGGAATTTTTGATGAAGGCAGTTTTCTGTAATAAAAGCCAGAATAATTCGACAAAAACAAAAAGCAGCAACATGATGAGTTAGTACTTTTGCATGAAAAATGGACATAATTGAAATACACTTTACTGTTGAATTTGCACTGTTAGCCATATCTGAACAACACATAATGGAAGAAGAAGAAGAGTTTTTATAGAGTACTTTACGATAACAAAGGTCAAGAAATGAATGTCTACAGTAGGTGTGTGATATTTAATGACATATTGTGGTGACATTGTAGATTCCAACTATCATCACCTTCTATGACTGCAAAAACAAATAACCAAAAAAAGACATTGGTTCAGTTTGTTTTGCATTTCTGCTCAAACAGGACTATTGGAAAAACATTTTAAAAAGCTAATATGTATTGTTTAGATGAGTATCCCAAATTTGAACTGTAGAACTTTGAAGAAGATAATACAACCTGCTCTGCCGATTCTCAGTATTTTTATTGAAGAAAAAAAAAGAGCAGTAGTGTTAACAAAGGTCATACACTGGGACAAAAGATAGGATTTTTCAATCACAGTGGGTTACATTCTTTATCATATACAGTCCATTTCTTCCCAAACCTTTATATACTGATCCACTCATAAGCTTATAGAAAAGGTCAGTCCCTCCATGCAATTCATTTCAAGTTACAAGTTCAATCCAATCATCCTTTGAATTTGAGTTTGTACACAGCCACACTTGTGTGATGTTTTTTTTGTTATTTTAATTGGACTTCAACTTTAATAGAAACAAAGTAAAAAAGAACAAACAAAAAAAAAAAACTAAAGAAAAGATTCTCAGCCCACAAGGTCATTAGAGTAAGGAGCTTCATTGTTGACGTGAGGAAAAAAAATATTAATGCATGGCCGTTACTTTAATCAATGTGTATCATGGTACTTCACAGAAAGGTGAAAATAAAATTAAATCAAATTCAAATGGAAACAACAAAAAAACAGAGGAGACTAAAAGATGAAGATACTTCAGTGAATTGAGATAAGTTAAAATTAGTCCATTAATTCTTTTTAAGGAAATACCAATTGAACAAGTATTCAGAGAATGCCTAATCTTGCCCCCATTTTGTGCCAATCTCAAGTTTCTATGACAACCTGTTCTTGAATTAGAGCCAATAATGTGATTTTGACCTTTCTGCTAAATGCGATCTTGACCTTTGACCTTTTGCAATATTGATAATTTCATTATATGTATATATGCATCAGTGTGTGTAATATTATGATAATATATCCAGTATTGATTAAGTTATAGTGTGATATGTCTGTGTTTGACACACAGTGTTGCAGAAGTTAATTTTGCCACACGTCACCTTTGACCTCCAGAGATCTAAAAAACTATTGGTCATAGTTGATAACACCATTTATGAGAATTATAGAAATCCTCATTCCACATCGTTTGGTAACAATCTGAAAGTTCTGTGACCCTCCGTTCTGGAGTTATAACCAATAATGTGACTTTGACCTTTTAGTTAATTTTGACCTTTGACCTTTACTCAAATGGATCATTGCATCTGATGCGCATTAGCTATATGTATATGCCCATGTAATTTCATGGTGATATCTCAAGTATTCATTCAGTTATAGCATGATATGTCTCTGCGTACACACACACACACACACACACACACACACACACACACTGATTACAATAATCTCTCCCAACCAATGTTGGGCAAGATGAACTACTTTTAGGTCCAGTAAGGTATTACATACCATATTCAAGCCTGTCTACCTTGTTTACTTCCTCAGTACAGACATCTATTATAGTTGTCACAGGCAGTGCATGCTGGTTTGTTTGCCAAATATAAACAATGTGTAAACCACATCTATCCAGAAGAACAACTGGCACTGTCCTGATCAGGTTACCATTGTTTTCCACTAACTTCAACTTCTCATTTAATAGAAATATTAAAATTACCCTTAATAGAAAAATATACACACATTTGGTGTAGGATTCCATCTGTCAGAATCCTTCCTATCAAAAATAACTTTACATATTCCTTAAAGTAGTTTGGGTCGTAATATATTCAGCTTTGAGATGCCAGTCTTACTGGGTTAGTTTGTAGCTGCACCAAACAGTTTACACTTGTGGTTTGGTTTGAAGAAACTTCATATGAACCCTTTTTGTGGGCTTTCTGGCATCTCTTAATTCAAATAAGCCCTTTAATAAAGAGGCAAAACTATGCACTCTGAGTTAAATGTGTTTTTTTTTCTTTCATTAGGACAGTATGTCTCTGGAGTGAATTAAATAAGGTGCATCTCAAGAATTAAGTTTGAAAGGCAAAACTTGTGTTTTTTGAGTGGTTCCTGTAAAAAAAAGAAAAAAAAAAAAGGAAAACTATCACTTTCAACATGGATTTGGCCCTCAACATAAAACACCCATACATAAGTGAGAGTCAATATCAGCCAAACATGTTGATATTTACTCAGATTAAGTGATCTCTAAGGGAAAGATGCCTTATATTTAAACCTACTCATGCAACGGTTGATGTCCTTCCCTCTCTGTCCATAGTGTCCAGCCGGACAGGCGTGGAGACAAGTTCCATGATGAGACATCCCATCCCTCTGCAAGAACAGGAAGAGTCGCTCAGGGCAACGCACACAGCCGTTGTCAGTGGAACACTCCAGACAGCTCCGACAGTCCTCTGACATCTCTTTCTGAGCTGCAGGAGAAAATGCAGAAATAGAAAAGAAAAAGATAAGAAATTAGAAAACACATTGAAAGGAGATGTTCAAATAAACCTATTTTAAGATCATATAAAGAAATCTGCTGCAGACTGGAGGACAAATGTCAGCAGAAAAACAAAGAAATAAACATAAGTGATTATTGTCCCCTAAGACAGTAAAACAAGACATCATCTGTGCTGTTTTTATAATCATACTAAGTTTTGTAATGTACATACAGAAAACAATCAACAGTATAGTCGTAGTAGGAATATATTATTGATCAAAATCTTAAAACCTGTTGAAAAATTGCAAGGATGTAAGTACGTAATTTATTGAAAACAATTGAAGTAGGTTATTTGCAGCCTTTAAAAGCCCAAATCTCTGCAAAAATGTGGATTCGTTGTCATATTCTGTCAGGTATTATCACTGTCATGACCTCCTGATGGTAAAGGCTAAAAATCATTCAGTCTTTGAACATGGTTGGATTGTTGAGCTGCAGAAAAAGGCCTTTGGCAACACACCATCACTGCTGAGGTTGGCTGAAGTAAGACAGACATTTTGAATTCCTTAAAAGATCCTGAGGGTTATGGAATAAAAATGTTAAGTGGTAGACCTAAGGAAACTTCACCGACCCTGAGCTGGAGGATCTGATTGGCTGTCCAACAAGACACGGGCCGATCCTGGACCCAAATCAAGGCTGTTACTGGTTCTGAGCCCAATAACCATCAGACTGCAGCTGCCAGAGAAAGAAGAAAAGAAGAAGTGTGGATGTGGAGCTGGGCAGTAGTCAGAATCACCTGGCTGGAGGACTTGACCCTAACAAACATGTTTTTGGGTAATGGAGGAAACCGGAGCAAACCCATCCAGACACGAGGAGAGAAACATGCAAACTCCACACAGAAAGGCCCGCACAGTCCGGGAATTGAACCAGGGTCTTCTTGCTGTGAGGCAAGAGCGCTAACCTAAACTAACTAACTAAAAACCTCTTCAAAGGCCCATTTGGATTTTGACCGAGACACCAAACGTAGGACATTGAAAGGTGGAAGAAAGTTTTATTCTCTGGTAAAAAAAAAAAAAAAAAAAAGTGATCTTGACAGTCTTGATGGTTTCCAACGTTACTGGCATGACAAAGAGATCCCACTGGAAATGTCTCATAGTCGGAGGGGTGGAGGGGGCGTGGCCATCATTATCTGGGGGCTTTTTCCTTCAGTGGAACATTGGAGCTTCAGGTTGTGCAACAGCAGCTCTCTGTGCAGATGTTTCAGGGGTATTCCTTTATGACTGAGGACCCTGGTCTGTGGCAATGAATGGGTTAAAAACATGTTAACACTGCAGTTCACCTGACAAAGGACTGAGAACAGAGGAACAACACGATCCTATTTGTTTTCTTGATCTTATTCTATGGTCCTCGAGAACGTCGCGACAGCTCCCATTCACTTTGAATTGACGTAGCGTTCCGCGCCATTAACGCCCGCTGCCAATGGCAACGAGTTTTGTCACTTCAGTTTCACGCCACCGTATCACTCCGCAAGACATTCGGCCACTTTGAAAGTAAATATTCGCTGCGTTGTAATGGCTATTTAATCCGATCTGTTAGAGTAGAAGCACTAATAAGCTGTAATAACCCATAATACACTATCCCTCGCTAAATCCAATTGAGAACATTTAGGGATGGATGGCAAAGGATGTTAACAAACATAGACAGTGGATTCAAAATGTCTGTCTTACTGCGTTTACCTCAGCTAGCGATGGTGCGTTCACAGACGCCTTCTTCTTCTTCAATCCAAACACGTTCAAAGACAGAACATTTTTAGCAGCAGGAGGTCATGACGGAGTGAATACCTGACAGAAAATTACATTGAATCCACTCTTTTGCACAGATTGGATCTTTTAAAAGCTGTCTTAGTCTTAAAACAAAGTCTTAAACTTTTCATGAGCCTATGAACACTTTATTTAACTTCAATTGTTGTTTTCAATAAATTGCTTTTGAAAATGTGTATTGTAGTTAGGAATGTTTAGCAATTTGTTTCAAAGTTTCAAAAGTAAAGATAAAAATAAAATAATAATTATTAGCCTTCATTTGAAAGATAAAATGTCATAGTTTCTGCTTTGGATGTTGACAAAACATAACTGAAACTACACCAGTAGAAAAAATGACTTAAAATTAACCCTAAACCCTAAAAACATCCTTAAAATGGGTCAAAGTGATGAGTTGGATGCTAAAAGATAAGATATAAAGCAAATAAAATATGACTACTTAAAAAAAAACCCTATTCCTAGTAATTACAAGTAAAAGCATGTGTGATTCAATGTAACTGTTATGAGTGACATTGACCAATAAACTAAAAAGAATAATTTTCCTAGGTGTACTTATTTAATGAGCAAAAAACATGTTTGAGTATCATTAAATTCATGAGAAATTAATCAGATAAAGTTAAACATTTCTATAACTGTCATTAAAAGTATCCACTAAGTCAAATTTTCCAGAATTTTTTGAAGTCAAATCATTAATTCAGTCAAATTATGTGCAGCTCTTCCACCAGACTGAGTCTCATCTGCTCAGAACATTTATCAAACAATGCAGGAATGCTTCCAATCTGACAAGAGAAGAGGGAACATGGAAAGATGGATAGAAAGGTGGATTGATGGGATGGGAAGACTTGAAACAATCACAGAGTCTGATCCTCAAAATACCTGTGGGTGACTGCTGTGCATTGTGTCTTTAAGGGTGTGTGTGTGTGTTTGTATACAGTATGTGTGTGTGTGTGTGTGTGTGTGTGTGTGTGTGTGTGTGTGTGTGTGTGTGTGTGTGTGGAGCAAAGGGAGCCAGTTCACATTCACCTGAAAAGGTTTACATCTACAACATGAAAAACAGAAAGTCAGGTCAATGACTATGTTTACAAGAAGTTTTTTCCCTTCTAATTGTCTCATATCTAAAAATATCCAAACTGTATGGATATGTTTTTCTCTCTGTCATAGTTTAATTTTTTTATTTTTTATTTTTGCTATAAGAGTATCCATCTCAGGCATCCATCTTTGTCTCCTGTCCAGCTAACCATGTGTGACAACCTGAAGTAAAACCTGCAAATTGAATGCATTTTCAAAATCTGTGCACATGTCAAAAACCTCATCATAAATGTGTAATATATATATAGCACAGTATCTGCTAAACTAAACTGGACTTCTGCATCTGTCAGTGTCTCTCACTTGCACACTTATCAAAGTCATCCACTGTATTCATTATTATTATTACCTCTGCCAAGGAGGTTATGATTTTGCCAGAGTTTGTTCGTCTGTCTGTCAGTTAGTTAGTAAGAACTCAAAAAGTTATGGACAGATCTTGATGACATTTTCAGGGTAGGTTGGTGACACTTCTCGCATGTCAAAACTCTCCACTGAACAGCTGTTCAGGTGTGTTCAAAGTGTAAACAACTTTACAATTATTTACACACATTTTACTTTTTTTTTTGGAGGGGGGGGCACAGAGTAGAAACCAATACAGCTGTGTTTTTCATCTGCAATCATTGTGTGTCCAAGTTGTTCAATCAATTTATCTGTGACAGCATAATGTTATTACAAAATAACAAGACAATTATCTCAAAATAATGAGATAATATCTAAAGAATTAAAAAAAAATTTTTTTTTAATGTACGGCTCAGGGCTTCCATAAGTTTCTACCACTTTGAGATTGGATTTAAAAGTATTCAAGGAGATCAATTCATTAAGTTTTTAGCAACATATCCCATGTTTGAGGAAGAGAGTCGGTGATGGGAATATGGAAGTAATACCTGAGAACACATGGGCATAGATCAGTATGTAAAGAAAAGGGTGGGGTGGTGAGAAAGTCATAGGAGGAGGCTAGAAACTGTATTTAAGACAGACTATGTGTAACACAGCACCAAGAGACAAGAAGGTCAGATGAAACAGTGTTCACACATTCTTTTATTGGATGCTCCAGGGATGAGTCTGGATTCATCTCAGTCTAAAAATTTACTAAATTGATTCTGACCACAAATAATAATAATAATAATAATAATAATAATAATAATAATAATAATAATAATAATAATAATAATAATAATAATAATAATAATAATAATAATAATAATAATAATAATAATAATAATCTTTCATACAAACACTGTAGCCCAAAGTGCTTCACATTGATTAAACATTAAAATACAAATAAGATGGATACCTAGAGCTGAGGACTTCAACCAGTTAATGAGGCTCAGTGATCGGTCAAGATTTTTTAATGCATTTCGTCATCCCTAGTCCAACATCTAGTCTTGTGATTTCCTCTTCTGCTGCTGCTTTGTTTTGGCGCTTTTTGTTAGTGACGTTACCATAACAACTGACGCGATATAATGACGCCAGCAACACACGTGTGAGAAGACAGGGCTAACTCACGGCCCGGTCAAAAGTAGTTCCCACAAAAAGGTTCCGATTGTGGAAACACGCCTGTAATGCGCCACATTATTTCCCGAGTAACATTAACGTTATGGATAAAGTAATTAAGTAATTACTCCGTTACTCGAAATGTGGCTGCATTAGTAACGCCGTTATATTCCCAACACTGTTACTAAATAATACAATAATTTATCCTAATACTTCAATATCTGATTTAAAATAACATTTAAAAAAAGAATTTGAAAATACAGTATTTCCTGACTCTGTCGTCTCCTTCCAAAGCATTGACAAATGATGCAAAACTGGTGCTTCTTTGGAAGATTGAATCCAGAACCTCACAAGTATACGTAGGAGAGGAGCTTCAGCCGCTGGAGGCATGGGTTCAGTGTGTATGTGAAATCAGTGAACATGTGGTGAATCCACACAGGTCGGTCTTAGCTTCACATCATAACTCAGTCAGAACAGATTTGACTTGTATTGTGAAAGACTGGACAGTGACAAGAACTTAATGGGTTAAGTGAGATTAAAATTTGCAGAACCATAAATTGCTTATTTGTTTAGTTATGTCTAATCTCACTCAATCTCATGTAACATCTTCTTAAAGCAAGTATTTTTTTTCCCCATACGACAGAATACAGCCAGGCTATGTCATTTAAGTAGAATACATTTCTCCACTTATCAAAATGTCAAATGTTATTTTGTAGAGATATAATATCATTTTCCTTTTGCAACCCACAAATAAAATATCAAGATATAATAAAGTACATTCTCATAATTAAAGGAATAAATAATTAGGACAAAATTTGAAATTAAGTAAAAACTACAAATAATTCATTGACATGCATTTAGATGAGGTTATTCACTGTCAAAGTAACCCATTTTGGTTGCTACTGGATATTTTTTTTTCAACAAATATAAAAGGAGCAACATCAACTACTTGCAAACAGAACTGCTGTCCCCCAGGTGATCAGTCATAAAGGCTGGAATCCATCAGACAGACAAATCTATCAGTTCTTTATCCAACAAAACCCTCAAAGGACCAGCATATATGACAGCTGTAAGATGTTATAGAGTGACAAAATGGGAGTTATGATTTTCTAAACTGGAGGAAATTCCCCTTTTCCTTATTATCCCTCCCACAATGAGCCTTCTCACTTGTATAAATGCACCTGGGGAAATGTAAGGTTTCATGATACTGATACTTGTCATTTCATATCACAATTCCATACCTAAAAGGTACATAAATATGTACCTTTTAGGTACAATATGTTCATAGTATTTGTTATGTTGTAAAACAGCTTCAAACCAAACTTTTCTACTGTTCTATTACTTTCATGACTAACTGGCTCTACTAAATACAGTAAGATTTGAACAAAACACACTCCTCAGTTAATTGGTTAATCTAAATTACCCATAGGTGTGAATGTGAGAGTGATTGTTTGTCTATATATGTTCAGCCCTGAAATGAACTGGAGACTCATACAGGGTGTACCCCGCCTGTACCATGCTGTACCAGTACAGCATGCATGGATACAGAACAGCATAAAAATTACCACATCTAGAACCTCTGGATCCCTGTAGCAACTGTAACCCTAACCCATAGCACCAGGTACCTCATATTATTATGAGACACTGACTCCAAAATGAAGCCAATGTAGAAGTTCCTTAAAGGTTTAATATTGTTTTAGCCCACGAGTCTAGTCTCATTCATTTTAGCACATGTTCTGGTGATCCATCTGTAATCTATTGTTTCATTGGATATATTTCAGGTCAAGAGGGCTTTGATTGGTAGGTTTATATGATAGCTTGTTCACCTGCTGAGTCTGACATTTAGAGCCTCAGTTTGTTTGATATACACACTTTTTCAGCATCAGTATGGTTGCAGTTAAGAGGTTCCACTAACAAGACTGGAAAATAACTTTGTTAAGCAACAGCCAAAGTAGTTTAATGTTCAGCTGAGTCATTGTGCTAGCATTTAGCATTAGCTCACCTGATGACACTGACCATTGTGCAAAGCTCTGCCCCTTTGATCCAAATATGTTTCCTTCTAGCTCCAAAAATCCACTGTAGCCAAATCCTAAACTAGTGGTTTCAAAATGGAAGCCTCTTATCTTATCTTATCTTATCTTATCTTATCTTATCTTATCTTATCTTATCTTATCTTATCTTATCTTATCTTATCTTATCTTATCTTATCTTATCTTATCTTATCTGTGTTTCTTCTTCCCACTCCTTTTCAGGTGTATATCAAATTATCATTATTGTATCTTTTCTTATGTATGTATGTATGTATGTATGTATGTATGTATGTATGTATGTATGTATGTATGTGTGTATGTGTGTATGTATTATTATGTGAATGCTCAAAATAAACAAATCAGTCAATCAAATCAAATCTTATCTTATCGTATCCATGGAAAACCTTAAAGCCTATATTGCACAGGTATTGTGGTTGGATGAATAGTCTTTCTGGGCCCAAACACATAAGAAAGCATTACCATTAAGTAAAGTGTGTCTAGGCACATTTCCTCAAAATTCCCATTATACTGCTGTATAACCTTGGGACCTCACTGAGGTCTGTCTGAAAACTTTTTCTTCTTCTTTTTTTTTTTTTTTTTTTACACATATGTTATCGATCTGTGGGCTTAAGGGACTTTTGGAGGAGCGGTGGGTTTAGGTAGCATAAAAACGGTGATCTTTGACCTTGCATGGGACTGTGCTGGGTTTTTAACAAGCACCAGGTGTAACAAGGTCTGGTGGGGTTTAAGGGAAACATGCTGGTATTTAAAAGGGACTTCCACCCTAAAACCAGATTCATATGATGAAGAAAAGATAGGAGGACGAAAAAGCAAAGATGGCATAGTAATGAAGGCCATAGGTTGTGTTTGACATTACTTGTGGGTGAAGTATAAGATGTGTGAGCTAACATTGTTTTTTCACATTAAGACACATAAAGCTTCCTTTTTAGGGAAATATCACAGCTAGTTACAGCCAGGCCTAAATAATATATGAATACAGCATTTGGCAAGAATATGTACATTTACTTTTTGTATTTAATGATAATATTTGATCAGTTGACTCCAAACATTGGTAGCCTCACTGTTGCATTGTGCGCTAGGTGTAAAAAAAAACAAAACAAAAAAAACTGTTGTTTGCAGAGGTGGGTTGTAAAAATACTATGTTATTCTACTTAAGTAAAGTTTAGAAGTATGTGTACTTTTATGTTCAGTTTTGTTTGTTCTGTTTTTTCTTCATTTACTGCCTACATTTACTACTAATACGTACCACTAGATTTTCAATGTATTATTTGTTCATTTTGTTTTAATGTATTTATGGGGAGTGTTACTTTATATTTAGCATCATAGTCCAGCTTCTCCACAGATAGAACAATAACTCAGAAAAAAGATGAGTCTTTGGTATATACAGTAAAGCAGCATAGATCATCCTTTATAGACTTAGTAGGAATTAGTAGAAATACTTTGTGATTTTTATTCCATTGAGCTTCTTCCTTTTTTTAACTGTAAATGAACTGTAAACCTTTACAAACTTTACTTGTTTGTAAATGTCCCTCTTCTTTTTTGTTATGATTTTGTTTAAATAACTAAAAATTAAACATGGAACACCAAAGCTACAATAAAATGCAAAAAAAAAACATGAAAAATGGAACTGTGGGTAAAATGTAGTTATTTTTGTCATATATTATTTCATCCATTCTTTTTTCAACTCACACAACAATTCACCCCATATTATAAATGTCAAATTGAAGAAAGTAATTTCCTCAAAATAAGACAAAAACTACTTATGCACTTCTTAAAAATAACCAAAATAATACTAAAGTAAAATTCCAAGGTGTAAGACGAAAGACAAACAAGTACAAAGTTTGAAGCTACATCACATGTCATGTTATAAATAAAACTGAGCTTAATAAAGTTAATAAAGTTATACCTGCACAACTTCTACTGTCTCACTATACAGGGAGAATTCAGTTTTAGGGTGTATTTCCCTGTAACATACAGCAGCTATTGCTTCGTGGAGCCAAAATACCCACAATGCACTATAATATGTACATTAATAAGAAAAAGGTGCCAGGTGGGGGTGACGTGTTAAAATAACACAAGATGTGGAGTCCATCCCTATGGACTAATGTGGACAGCTATACAATTGATAGCAGTTGGTTCAAATATTTGAAACAATTTAACACATTTTTCAGCACAGGATTACCAGCTTGTGTAATGTCTTCATCTTTACACGGCTCACTTGCAAATGATGACTACATAAACAAGTGGGAGAAAAAAATTCTCCTGAAATACAGGAGTGGAATGTTTTCCTCAATTACTGTACAGGATGTCCCATAAGTCTCCATATATAGGAAAAATAAACCATTGACATAAACCATTTTTATTTATATAATAAGCTCTATGGGACTGCCATTTCAATTTGTTACTCTTTATTCAAACAAATTATTTGGGTTTTCTGAAATATGAACAAATACAAGATGTTATGTCTCCTATGTACGGAGACGTATGGGACACCCTGTACATGAGTACAGTATTGGAGCTACATGTTACTGAATATTTCCCTTTTCTGTCCAAAAATTAATTTAAATTAGAATGGGAATATTAAGCTTTAGGAGGTTATGATTTTGCCAGAGTTTGTCTGTCTGTCTGTCTGTCTGTCTGTTAGCAAGATAACTCAAAAAGTTATGGACAGATCTTGATGAAATTTACAGGGTAGGTTGGTAATGGGGAGATCTGGAAATGATTAGATTTTGGTGTTGATCCAGAGTGTGTGTGTGTGTGTGTGCGTGTGTGTGTGTGTGTGTGTGGGGGGGGGGGGGGGCAAGATAAATCAAAAACTTAGACAGATTTTGATGAAATTGTAATAAAATCTGGAAAATCATGTCTCTTCACCTCTCTTCATTTGAAGAGAGGTCACTGTCTGCCTTCACTGTCTGCCTTCTGCCTTGGTGGAGGTCTGTACTCTCCGAGTGTTTTTCTAGTTGAATTGTGTTTTAGTATATACTAGATAAAATGAATTAGATCATAGGAGTTGTTCCACTGGCTGCTGCTCATGTGGAACACTGTGGTGGAGGAGTCGTCACATCCACCTGTGCAGATGGTTCAACACCTGTAAGTTTCAGATAATAAAACTAGAGGCTTTTAATCTATTATGCTTTAATCTATTGTCCTATGTGGGGCTCTTGTGGGGTCTTTCTTATTGATTTTATGGACTTTTTTATCCTCTATTATCTAACTGGAACAGGGTTGAATCATTAGACGTTTTAACATTCACATGTTAAAATGTGAATATTAAATGTTGCATGATTTCACATCATGCAACGCAGCTGTAGAATTTTTATCTATCATTGACTCTTTTATCTTCATCCAACATGTCTCTAGGCTCACTCACATTAAAAGCCATACATTAGACATTGTTTTCTCACCCGGCCTTGATGTCAGGAATGTGTATGTGGAAGACTGTCGTGCCAGTGATCATCGTTGTGGGCTTTTTAATGTCAATTTCCCAGTAAATCCACCCCTACTGAAAATAAAAACCCAAAGGCATGTTATTCAGCAGGACATGGTTGATGGGTTATCTGCTTTGTCTTTAGTCACACATCCTAATGGGAATTGATCATCATGGTGTTTTTATCCAGATTTTTAATGGTTATTGCACGAATGTTTCAGGCAGAGTTGGCGGTGAAGTCTACACTGTAAAAAATGACAGTAGAATTAACAGCAAAAAAAGTTGTAAAATTACAACATAAAAAATCTGTAAGTGAAACAATACAAAGTTGATTATTTGAGAAGACTTTTGTGTTAATGATTAAATCAAATGTAGCTGCAGTTTCTACAGATAAAGTATGTTAACAGAACCAGATTTATATGTATACATTTCTATTGTTTTGAGAAAATAAAACTGTAAATTGAAAAAGTGTGACATTTTACAATGTAAAATTTCAAAGTGAACCAGAATCTTTTCTGGATCATCACCAAAATCTAATCATTTGTTCCTTATGACACCCCCAACATCAAGATCAAGATCCATCCATAACTTTTTGAGGGGGGTATCTGCCTTGGCAGAGGTTTGTGCTCTCAGAGTGCATTTCTACTTACTTTATGTGATTCTAGAACATTTAGATGTTTTATTAAAAAAACTAAATGCAGTTCAGTATCTTTAAATGGCTGTTATGACACAGATGAATCCCACTCAAATCAGTATTGTCTCTTCTTAATAAATCAGTGCATACAGGTTAAAAATAGCTCACAATAAATTATTGCATAACAGGGAGGACAGTTTTAGATCACATATCCATTTTTATATAATCTTATTACAAACAAACAGACAAAAACAGAAATGTAAAAATAAGGCAGTGACTTAAAAAAAAAGAATGAGTACAATGACTTTTAATACTTCAGTTTCTTGATAGTAAAGTAACGCTACAGTAACACTACAGGTGATCTGCAGCTTAGGTTGTTTTACAGCAACAGATTAAGTTAGCCTTAATACCAGAACAAATAAAAAAATCTATTGCTAACTAAGTTTTGTTTCAACATCTGAACCCGTTTTATCCTCACTAGGGTCATGTGCGTCACTGGGGGTCACTAGGGGCTTAATGCAGCTACAATGGGTGAAGGCGGGGTACACCCTGTATGAGTGTCCAGTTCATCTCAGGGCTGAACATATATAGACAATCACTCTCATATTTGCAAACTAAGTTATGTTTTATGTTTTGTTTTGTCTTTTTTCTTTATATTCCAGTACATTAAACCTATTCTAATATCTTTGTCATATGTAAATCATCTACACTTAACACTTATGATGAAAATACATTTAAACTATGGAATAAATTTACAACAATAGAACTAAGACACATATATGGTATCACAAATTTGCTCTATATTTAGTCATATATTGGCAAAAAACCAAGTCACAGAATGGGTTTATGTGTCATATTTATATTTAAAACATGTAACCACATAAAGGCTCCTGTGTGGTTTCAAATTATTAAATGTATGAAAGAAATATTTTTCATCAGGTTTTTGAACTGTTAATAACATGTTCAGTACTAACTATTGAGAGTGTGCTTTAAATAAAAACTCACATTTTTAAAAAGGATGGCATAGTATTACTCCTCCCGGTGTAAATCAGATTGAATGAGGGGACAATGTGTTGATAAATTATTATGGATGTTTGTGTTGATGGGGGTGGATAAGAGGTGTTGGGGCATACAGTAGGAAGCAGAAACTATTGGAGCACTGGGTTGTAAAAAAAAAAAAAAAAAAAAAGGGGGGGGGGGGTATACTGTAAGTGTTACTTCTTCCCACTCCTTTTTGAGTAAATTTTTTTTTGATTAATGTATTGATGATTTTGTATGCTCGAAATAAATTGAACTGACTCTTACTATTACCCCTCTCATTGAGAAGGCATCTTGAAGTTTCCATTTCCCACTTAGCAAGGGATAATGTATAGCCCACGAGTTACTATCAGAAAAATATTCCCCACATGCACTGAATATTAAAATATTTGGCTGCAAGACTAAAATATGCATTCATCTCATACAATGTTGACCCCCCCTCTGTGGAGTTAAACAATGAGTACAAATGCAGACAAAAAAGAGAGAGAGAGAGAGAAAAAGTAACTCGTGTTCCATGTATTATCCCACTTATTCTACGGGTATTACAGTTTATTACTGTCTCTACTCTAACAGACTAGTGTTGTGAAATAGGCGGGGCAGACAGAAGGAGGGTGCAGAGAGTTTTAGGCGGAGAAAAGAGAGAGACGGATGTACACAGTCAGGTCGACCGGAGCAGGTGTTGTCCCGTTCCTGCAAATAAATACTGAAAACGAAGCTCACTGAAACCGCTCCTTGTTTTCTAAAAAACAGCATAGAGGAGTTAACTGAGGGGTAAAATACTTACTTCAGCCCTGGAGATTCGGCAATTTCCCCAGATTTCCTGACTACGGTCAGGATAACATCAGGATAGGTTAACATTGGATAAGCTAGCAGTTACAACGAAGAGAATATTTACTTTAAAAGTGGCCGAACTACCTGCGGAGTGATATGGTACAGTGAATCTGAAGTGACAAAACCTGTTGCCATGGGCAGCGGGCGTTAACGGCGCAGCGGGCGGTTATCGAAAAAAAAAAAAAAATCCGCCCGCTGACGTCATTCAAAATGAACGGGAGTTGTTCTCGAGGGCCGTAGAATAAAAAGGAAAAGTTAAACCCTGGACACCAAAATATGTGCGCCTTGTCCATGAATTGACATCTTAAATTTTAATTTCAGGAGAACACACACACACACACAGACTCTCTCAGCAGGTCATTATATGAAATCACTGTCATGAAAACATCAGGGTCGCCTGAATTCTGCCAAACGAAGCAAAACAACAGACAAACAAAAAACACAGGCGCTAAATGAAAAGCCTTATTTTTCAGTGAGAAACCAAATTCTATGTCAATAAACTAGTCCAGTTCAGAGGATTCAACATATTGCATAGCATAAGGTCAACGCTGCACCTGCGACTCACACTTGGAGGTACAGATGAATTCATATGGACATAAATAACTGAAATGACTCACAGAGGGGTTTCTGTTTTCATTTCACATTACAGATAATGTGAGTCACAAACTTTTACATTACAGATAATGTAGGTCACAAACTCACATTACATCAAACTGAAGCGGCTTCTCTCTTTTGAAATACAGGCCTGGGAGTGAGACAGTGAACTCTAGGCTGCTCAGATACTAAAAACCAGCTGTGAAATGTATCTAAGAACCTTTGCTGTACTTTTCTTCACCCATAAAGATGCATTTATCCACCAGTGATCAAAAGTATCCATTGATCTAAAATATGTAATACATTTAAAAGCACTAACCCTATCAATCTGTGTAAATAATTGGTGTAAAACATCATTTGTCATCTTTTCATGGTCATCAGATCTGATTCATTTGGATGTTCAGAGGCTCTGTAGTTACCATGGAAACATAGTCATCTTCAACAACATTAATTCACCAGTAAAGCCCATGGAGTTGGATGAATGAAGAAAGTAGATGGTGGCACTGGGGTTATGTTCAGGTATTTCTTTTTATACATCTGCATGGTTGGTACATTAAATATAGCAAAACATATGATTTTCACTGAAAAAAATCCCCATAAAATGCATTTGGGAACTGACACAAAAGTAGTACTGGGTGGTTACAGTATGGGTTAAATACACCTTTGAGTTACTTGAACTGATTTACAGATAAACTACTTCATACATTGACTTCAGTGCAATTCACAGAATAAATATTGTTCATCTGTCTACTTCAGTTCCTTTTCCTGGTTTCTATATATCTTCAAATGCAGTCTGACCTCAGCATGGGGAAAATGTCTTGCAATTAGCAGAATGAGAACATAAAAAGTAATGTCCAAGTGTTTTGTTGTTCAGAGTATTGGTTTCAAAGTATTCTTAACATGATGTGGATTTGTCCACACTGCTGTTTCACTATCCATGCTCATCTAAATCTTTTCATACATGCTTTTGATGGCTGTTGTTCACTCTATTTAATGGTTTAATTAATTGTATATTCATTTTATATATATATATATATACATATATATATATATATATATATATATATAAAAATGTTCCTCTCGCCCCACGTGGGCGGTGTCTCCTTCAGACTCGGGTCCTCTACCAGAGGCCTGGGAGCCTGAGGGTTCTGCGCAGGATCTTAGCTGTTCCTAGCAATGCGCTCTTTTGTACAGAGATCTCTGATGTTGTTCCTGGTATCTGCTGGAGCCATTCTCCCAGCTTGGGGGTCACTGCCCCTAATGCTCCGATCACTACTGGTACCACCGTTGCCTTCACACTCCACATTTTCTCTTGTGGAAATTTTACTGATGGATGGAGTGTTACTACGGGACATATATATATATATATATATATATATATATATATATATATATATATATATATATATATATATATATATATATATATATAAATAATTTTTTTTCTTTAGAATTTCTATCACATTTCTGTATGTATATAATATTACAAAAGACCCAAGGGAATTGAGTTTTCATACAGTCTAATAGAAGTTAAGGAATAGGCTGCTGTGTTGGATTAAATACATTATACTTCCTCCATCTCCCTTTCAATTTTGCAAATTAAGTCATGTTTTGTTTTCAAGTACCTGTGTACGTTTTTCATGTTTTCTTGTAATTGGTTTTATTTTTTCTGTTAAATCTGACCCAGGCCACTTTCATATACAGTTAGTTGTCTATAGTTAACCATTAACATTAGCATTTATTTAGAAGGTGGTAAGAAATCAAATATTTCTTTCATCCACCCATTCATGGGTGTGTAAATGTTTGATTATTGAATGTCTGCTGATGAAATGAACATCCTTGAAGGAAATAATGTGTTCTTAAATCCGGTATGTATCTGATAATACAATTTTAGATTGCAATTATAGTCATCCAGTCTTTACGTCATTGAAATGAGACAAACATCATAATTCTACTTCCCTTCATATTTACCTCTATAAACCCAGTGTGTGACTGCGCGGTCAGGTGGTACGTCAGGACCTCTTTTGTGCATGTGGGTCACTACAGGGTTGCATTCAGTTCATACTCAAAACTGATAGAAGTCACATTAAATGTGTAATATAAACAAGCACACACAAAAATCGGATCCCCCCCCAAAATTTGAATTGTGCGTTAAGACCTGCTGTCTAACATAGATAGGTAGCCTTTGTTAGTTTAGTTGCTTATTTGAAATAAACTGAACTGAGTATTACGAGATCTTTTATTATCGTTCTAAGTCTTTTAACTTTAATTCACATAAAGTTAGAAAGATATGACAGTTTTAAATATGTAATATATATATATTAGGCAAGTGACCTACAGAAACCTAAATAGAACTAATGGACATAATAATGGGTTTAACCTTCTGACACCCAACATTCAACTTCCCTGCTTTGAAATACTTAAAACATTTGTCAATGTGTGTGTGTGTGTGTGTGTGTGTGTGTGTGTGTGTGTGTGTGTGTGTGTGTGTGTGTGCATGTTCGCATATGTGTATGTTTAAATGGTTGAAGGAACTGAGTCCAGATGCGACAGAAAATGAAAGGGTGAAAGATTTTAGGGAAGGAGGGGGTGGTGTGAGACTATGAGGGTTGAATAAAGGGGATGAAAAAAAGAGGAAGAGAGGATGAAGACAGGCTGGAAAGAATAAGACGACTGCATAAATCTACCCAGTGTGAGCTGATGAATTCTGACAGCAGGTCAAACTGTGGCGCCCACAACCACCATTTGACCCGTCACACCTAAAACTAGTTTCTCACTTGACTTTGACATGAGGTTATGGGTCAGTTAGCTTATGCAAGTAAAAATGCTAGTTTCCATAAATGGTTTTTTTTATGTTTTACGATGGAATTATTTATTCTTTTTTTTGGGGGGGGGGGGGGGTGACACACTTTGAAAAACTTCTCAATGTAAAGAAAACATGGCAGGAGTAAATGAACATGTGACACCATGTTTGATTTCTGTAAAGAAAAATGAGGGCTAACCACAATGTTAGATCTAATTAAGTAGACTTTTCAGGTTTCTATGTACTGACTTTAGATTTAATTTAAGCATTTTTTCATGTACTGATTTAATATTTTTACCTTTTATTTCCTATTTTGTAGTTAATTATACTGTAAAGGTAAAACATATGAACATGTAGTTACTGTAGACCTGAGCCAATTCAGCTCTCACATACACTTCTTTTGTCAATATTTTGAAACCACAAACTTGTTTAAACCTCTATGGTGTCAATAAATGGTTGATAATTCCTCAATTCTCAGGATGAGTGAGATGTTTGAGGTTTTCACCATGAATTTACAGAGAAAAAAAACTCACTACTGTCACACAATGAGGATGAAAGGCACAGATAAAATTGTAACTGTGGTGTTTATTTCTAAATTTAAGATAATACGTACATCAAACACTCTATTTTTTCACAATATCGCTCAGTATTTAAAGGAAATTAAAAAGTAATAATATTGAAGTCCTTTGTTAATTTGCTTTTAATTCATCATGTCGTCAATGCAAGAAATGAAATGCATGTTTTTTTTGTATTTTTTTGATGTAAGATGCTTTCTTCCCTTTCAGTCACATGTTGAACCGACTTCTATTTTCATGGGAAAAAGAGATATATTATGTTTTAACCTCCATCCAGAAAATCCATCCTTTTGAGACCTTTCTCGACAAAGATATTAAATGTAATGCTATTTGTTTATGTTAATCCATTATATACTACGTATGTTATTCCAGTCCTAGTGAAACTGTGGACCTTAACCCATTAAGAGCCAAATACACACCAACAGTATCTACTGATCTGAGCCAGTAATTCTGTCAAACAATTTACATAATTGGATTTTTCTTGCCCATTCATGGTCACCCAGATATGACCCATTTGGATGTTCAGAGGCTCCTTAGTTACCATGGAAACACCATAATCTTCTGCAACATTGATTCACCAGTAAAACTCATGGAGTTACCTCAATGACAGTGGATGGAGATGCTTTGATTATATGCAGTTAATGATAGATGTTATTGTTTTGTGTATGTAATCAAATGTAATCTCAGCATGAGGATTAAAATACATGATCAGTAAAATAAATATAGGAAAATGTCTGAGATGGAGATAATATTATGATAAATGGTGAAAAAGCACTTAAGAAAGGTTAAATAGTAGGGGTGGGAAGTAACTAAGTAAAAGTACTTCATTACTGTACTTAAGTATATTTTTTAGGTATCTGTACTGTACTTGAGTATTTATTTTTCCAGCAACTTTTTACTTTTATTCCCTACATTTGTTCGTAAATATCTGTACTTTATTGTCTTGACATTCATACATAAAAAAATAGACTCATTACTTTTTCAAACTAAACAAATGTGACTGTACAAAAAATAAGTCACTTCAGAAGGAAAAATCCCCGGAGGAGAGAAATTTTGACTTTCTATATCATAATTATGACTTTTATTTCATCATTTTGATTTATTTCATGATTATGCATTTCTTTTCTTTTATTTTTCACAATTTTGACCTTTCATTTTATAATTTGGACTTTTTATCTGAATTTTGCTTTTTTAAATCTCAAATTAATTACTTCATCTAAAATTTTTTAAAGCTCAAATTAATTACTTTATCTCCAATTTTCCCAAATTTTCTGTCTATACCCACAAAACTAAATACTGTGACCAGATCAAAGACATCATCTATACAGTAACTCACTTTTAAAACTTATTTTGGGATCATTTTGAAACTTGTTAGATTTTTCCTGGTTAAATAAGTATTATTTTATCCATAGCAAAAAAAAAAAGAGTTTTACTTTTTTACTTTATTACAAAAAAAAGAGTTTTACTTTTTTACTTTATTACAAAAGAAAAGTTATACTTTTTTACTTTTACTTCAGTAAAGGAGTTGAATCAGTACTTCTACTTTTACCAGAGTATTTTTTCACACCCGTAGCTGTACTTCTACTTAAGTACAGAATGGGAATATTATGACCACCTCTGTTAAATAGAGAGAAATATTAATTTGGGAATAAACCTAAAAGTGGCACTGGGTCTCACTGGGTTAATTTACTTTTAGCAGATATTTCACAATTGCATCCTTAAAAAAGTATTTTTGATAACATTGCAGCTAAACACAATGCTGTTCAGCTTAAGAAAATTATTATTCTAAATCATGTTTTATTTTAAATCTATGTAGACAATACAAAAAGCTTCAGTTCCTTATCCCTGCTACTTGCCTGTATTAACCATTTCATATTTGAAACAGTTGTTACAAGTTGCTAACTGGTCTCAAATACCCCTCTAATCACTACTCAACTCCTCGCTTCCGCTGGTCTGACAGGGGCAGCGAGGGAAATGTCAGAAATGACAACGTAATTGAGACCGTATCCTCCTGTATTAGTCCACATTCTTATGGAAACACCAGACGGTGGTGAGCGAGAGGGTCCGTGTATACCTGCGTAGCTGAGGTTGGGGTTGCTTTCAGAAGGATTATTTTGACGACTCATTAGCTACAAATGTGGATCTGAAGAGGATTTTCAACTGCTGTGGAATATCTGCTGGCATGGAGCTTAACAAGGAGTGACATGACAATTGAAACCACTAATATGAGACACATGAGGAACAAAAAGAAAAAAACACACAAAGAGGGGGAAAGAATGGCATCAATATTCATTATGTTGTGGAAAGTGATAATAAGTTCAATTGTTAGATTTAAAGTAGTTTGTAATGAAAGCTGTCACTGAATGGTAAATATTATACTATTAGTAAATCATTGTGGTGGGTGCTGTAGTCATCAGAAATAGAAGAAATATTTAGATCCTTTAGTTAAGTACAAATTCAAGTTAAAACTACACATAAGTAAAATGACAAAAAGTTAGTGTTGTCTTTTTACAGGAACATGGTTCCACTAAGCTGATTTTTCATTCTGTAAAAATACAACAAATTTGTGATTTCATATCCGTGTCTTTATTTCCTTTTGCCAGGATTTAAATGAATTCTCAAAGTCATGAAAACTTTAAGGATTCTACTTGGGTTCGGACAAAATCATAGCATGAAAATATGGATCAGGAGTGACAGAAATCCACCTCTCTAACAGTCAAAAATCTGCACATATTACCAATAAATGTTCAAGAGCTGAGCAGTCAAATGTATCCAGAGCTTCTAAAATACATTTGAGTGACATGCTGACTTTTGGGTCCTCTTGTCTCATCTCAATTTCTAAACCCGGTTGATCCTCACTAGGGTCAATACACCCTGGACAAGTAGCTCATCACAGGGTTGTGTCCTCTTGTAATGATATTCATGTATTTATTTATTTTCTTGAATGACATTAAAAAAAATGGTGCTGCAAACATTACCAAGCAGTATTTCAGCAGTAACAGAATGATTCAGAGCTGAACTATAATAACACATACAAGCACAACAGCAGACTGATACTCATATTAAAGTCATTGTGTGGTAAAATGGACCCAGTCAATGTTTTTTACTATTATATATTCACCTCAATTCAATTCAATTTTATTTGTAGAGCCCTATATCACAGCAAGGTTACGTCACAGGGTGTTACAGAATCATCTAATATGATAATTAGGATTTATTTTCCTGTTGTTGCATGTTACTGCTGTACATATATGTTCACAATTCAGCTCATTTCAGTAACTTAATAAACTGTTCGCTGTTTAATCTGAAGTAATTCATCATATTATGTCAGATCATCATCGGCTAATACAAAGCAATGTGAGTATGTTTTAAAAGAGTTGATTTAGTTAGCAGAAGTGTATGAAACTCAGACCATAAAATATTTTCAATATTTTAAAATATTTCATACTTTATCAGTTCATTACAAACATTCAAAATCAACACAATCACATATGTGGTTTTGGTCAACAGGAAGGAGATACAAAACAGTGAAAAGAACCAAAGCCTTAGACTCCCTGAAGTGGTAAAAGTACTCACATTCTGTGCTTAAATAGAAGTACAATTATGTTTGTGAAAAAATACACTCATAAAAGTGGAAGTCCTGATTCAACTCCTTTATTTAAATAAAAGTTAAAAAATACAACTTTTCATTTGTAAAGTACAAAAATAAAAAGTAAATAAAATAGTATTTTTTTTCCCATGAATGAACTAACTCATTTAATTGTGCAAAATCATACATTTTCCATTTACTAATTCTACAGTGAATAGTACTGTCCAGAGTTCTGCAGCGGGTCTAATACCCAACAGGTAACCTACAAAAAACATCCGAGGATGGGAAAAAAAATGTATGTATTCTATGTACTGTCACATCTATTTAGTTTGGAAAAAGTAACGATTCTATTCTGAGAATGTAAGGAGTGTAAAGTACACATATTTATGCAAAAATGTAGGAAATAAAAGTAAAATTTTCTAGAAAAATAAATACTCAAGCAAAGTGCAGGTACCTAAAAAAATTTACCTAAGTAACAAAGTACTTATACTATATTTCCCACTTCTATACACACTCAAGTGGCATCTATCTCATTTGTAAACTCTACATACAAGTACACAATTCCAGTCTGATATTTCTTTTAAATCACATTTGGCTAAATTGCACCTCACCATTGTGAAAGATGTAGTGTTATACCATATTTTAAAATATTAAACTTCAGAAAAAGCAGCTCTGTTTTTCCAATAGATATTTAAAGTTACAATTCCACACAGACACAGAGCTGTGTACAGGTGTACTCACCATTTTGCTTCTGCAGGATGCCAGACCCCATCCTGATCACCTCATATAGCAAGGATATCACAATGGCAAAGAGTTGCAAATGCATCTGGGCTGCTGGCAAGCACCCACTTCAGCGCCAGGCTGTGGACATCTGCAAAGACTCCAGGGGTGGCAGGTTCAAAATGCTGCTCCGTGTTAAAAGTCTCAAGACAGGAGCTTTAAAAGATGAAGGCACGGAAGGAAATAAAGCAGAGATAACACTGAAAGCCCAGTTCAGTGGTTAAAAAAAACAAAAAAAAAAACCCAAACAGTTTAAGCTGGAAGCAAAGAGAGACAGAAGAGAGGAGTCGTATGCTTCGTCCTGTTCCAGGTAGAAAATGTAAGGCTTTAATGAGGATCCATAAAAAAGCAGAAAAGAAGAGCTCAGGAGTCAGAGAGTGGAGGTCAGTAGAACCAAAGCCTTGTCTGCATCCACACACTGGCAGCTCACAGGGAAACTCACCATTTAACTGCCACTGTCAAATTTGCAATGAACGAGCTCCACTTATCCCATAGCCATCTTTAACCCTTTATGGGACACACTGCTAAAGACTAAGTGGTTCCATATTCCTGCTTGATCTTTAGCCCCCTCCTCCTGGCTCTATCTATTGTTCAGTCTCCTTTTAAAAAACAAAAACAACAAAAAAAACATCCTTGTTTATTTTAACCCGTATTGGAAAGTTTTGCTTTGTGTGACAATCTTATTAAATTTGAGCAGTCATTTGATATTTTGACCACCCTGAAAGGCTGAGTAAACAGCTGGAGGCTGCATTGATAGGGCTTGAAAAATTGACTAAAGCCCAACAGTGTTTTCCACTTGATTGTGAAGTTAAGTAGGTCACCTGTTATTAATGTCTAACAAATAGGATTGGGCTCAAAACAAAGTCATTCATTAGCAACACATAACCTTATGTTTTTTTCTTAGAACTGAAAAGTACAAACTTGCTGATGCAAGCTTTTAATATCTATCCACCTCTAAACATGTACACTGTAAAAGTGTCTAAAAACAAGATAAAAACACTAAATCTGAGGAAAAATGTACTTGATACAAATAAAATATCTGTCCATGCAGCAAGATAATTTCACTTGACAAGATTTCTTGAATTAAGATTGTTAAAGGATTCATCACAAACCCACTTTTATTAGTCTGTGGTTCATTTATGTGTGTATTTGAACTTTAATAGTTCAAAAAGTTGGAATTTGAACCCTCCAGGTGCTGCAAAACTGTATTTATATTTATTCCAACAAAAATTCCATCGATTTCTACAACACATTTCAATTCCTTTTTTAAAATTTATTTTATTTATTTATTTTTATACATTTTCTAACTAGGTACATCATGTCATGTGCATGTACAAGTTCAAGACTTTCAACAAAAATGTATTTGAGTATGAGAACATTGTTTCTCAGCTGCAGTGGTTGTCGAGGTTGAATGTAAATGAAACTATGTGTTGCTGTCATTCTTGGGCAGGTCTCCCTCATTGATCTCAATGGGACAAACCTGGTTAAAAATAAAGGTTAAATAAAATCAAATAAATATAGTCCATTCTGAAGATAAGTCCAAACTTTGATCCGATTAAATAAAATGTGCAGTTGTTGGTGGTATGAATGAATAGAACTAGCTGAATAGGCCAGAGCAGAACAGTCTACAACCTGGAAGGGGGCGGGGCATTTGTATTTAAGGGACAGTGTTCAAAACAACCATTCTGGGGTCATTACTCAGAAATAGGGTTGAAGATGGGTCTGAAGAATTCTGACCCAAGTATAGCATTTACAATTTATGTAGATCAAAGGGAAATGTTTTGATTTGATTTGATTTGATTTGAATGATTTATTTCGAACATGTGCAAATTGCAACAATAATCAATACAGCAATAATAATAATAACAATGACATGTCCGAAAAGGAGTAGGATGAAGCATAAGCTTATTTAATCCTACCCCTTCTTCACTTCCTCAACAACCTAAATACATCTTGTAGTAATATAGTGCATAGTACAAAAAATATGATAAATAAAATGATAACAATAACAATGATAACAATACCAATAATCAATAACTGAAGTACTAAACATAGACATATATACAAAAAAAAAAAAAAAAAAAAAAAAACCAACTATAAACAAATGAGCAGATAGGAAAGTAGGTAACAAATAGAGTTTTTTTGTTGTTTGTTTTCTTTTTTCCTCCCTTCCTTCTTCTTCTTTTCCCTTTTTTTTCTTTCCTTTTTCTAATTTTTTTGTATTTTGCTCTTATTTTTTATTTTATTTATTTTATTTTTCTATTCATTCACTTATTTTATTCATGTATTTATTCATTTATATCTTTTAACCCCACAGAGGGACAGTCAACAGTGCTCGAGATCAGTGCATATTCCAGTCTGGCAGACATATACTATAGTATTTAGTGCATGTGTGTGACCATCATCGGTCCTCCCCGAAAGCTGAGCAGACATCCCCCATTAGAACTCTCCCTTACAAGCCAGTGAGTGCAGTGCTGCACCTCAGTGATGTGAGGAGGAAACAAAGACTGGACAGGACGGACAGGACGACCGGGGACAGAAACCAACAGGCGGTGCTATTGTAATTAAAGACTGCAAGGTGATGTGTTATTCCCAACCACCAACTGTCTACTTTTAAAATGCATAATTCATTTTTAAAAATATCACTCCGTTAAATCTATAAATAAGGATGTCTGCAGATGTACCAATGCATAAAATAAGACAGTGGCACCTCAACTTTTGAAAGACCCAACTAACAAATAATCCAAGTAACGGAAAACCTTCATGTCAATTTTTTGTCTCTGAATACGCAAGAAAATTCTATTTACGAAACGAAAACGAAACCCCCGAGACATGAATATGCACTGTACGTAGCATCTCATTGGATATGAGGGAACTACCCATGATGCTTTTGGTGGCCCTTTGACCCTCATTCATCACTGTTACTGTTGTTTGGTGAGTTTTTCCCAGTGTGTTCATTTAAACTTTATTACAGTACGTGTTCATTATTCACCATGAGCCCATAGAAAGTGATTCCCAGTGTGAAAGAAAAGAAGAAGCGGGCTGCGTTATTAATAGAAGTGAAACAGGAAATGATAAAAAAAAAAAAAAAGGATGAGGCAGCCATCATTCTATCAGCACCAATTAAAGACATGCTGGACACATTTCATCAACTTTCCGAATTTGTGGAAAAAAAAAATTATCCTGAAAGAATGTTCACTAGTTGTGCTATCGCTCACTTTGATGACGTATGCCTTGTTCATTTTAGGAAGATTATGAAAAGTCGTCAAAGGCAATCATCTTTGGATCGATATTTCACCAAAACGTACGTCAACAAACATTGTTGAAGGTGAAAATGACAATTAAAACAAACACAATGGTATGAAAATGACCCACATCTGGTTCATTTTAATGGTTTAATGTTTAATGTTCAGTCAGTGAAGACACATTTACCCACTGAGAACAATAAGTGAAATCTAAAATCAAAATTTTCTTTGACTTTTAACATATTTCATACAAAATGTGTATACTTTTATATTTTTAAAGGGTTTAGTGGGTAGTATTTGGGGCCTTGGAACAAATCAGGCCTTTTACATGTAAAATGCGACTGTATTTACGAAAAATTCACAGTATGAAAACACTTATGGAAGTTGAAGTACCAGTGTATAATTAAGAAACTAATATTTAGCATGTTCCTTTACTATAACTCATACAATACAGATAATCAAAAATCACCATTCTGTATTGTCAGCTTATGACAGTTTTGTAGAAATAAAAAAAAAAAGCATAGTTCCATTATGTTCGTCATTGTGCCACAGCATTTGGGCCATCACTATCTTCACTATCTTAGTTTTTAGAAAGAAAAGTGACCTAATTTTGACAGAAGGGTCGGACTGGGGAAGAGCAAATGAATAGATGCATTTTGAGAATTGTATTCCAGATTCCAACATTGTGTCCCTTCTTCAGAACAGAACTCCCTTCACTGGAGCCTTGATCAAAAGCTTCTGCTCTCCCTGTTACTTCCAATGTTATATAACTTATTGCACATGTAGACTTGGTCTGCATATGCACAGTACTGCACTGGCCCTACTTTCACATGGATTATATGCAATGGTGAAATAACTGATTATAACATAACATATTATGTTATAGGTTTAAGACATTGAAAAACCCCATGTTATAAAAACTGACAATAAACAGAATAATTTCCAATCATCTGTTCTTGCACTCCTCAAATTGGTATCAGTTATGGTTTAAATACATGGACTTTATTAGATCTGTTTTGGCAGTTGCCCCAGAGCACACATTTTTACCCCACCACCCAAAGAGGAGGCAAAGATTTATTGTTTTTGGTTTGGTTTATTTGTTTGTTTGTTTGTTTAACATTCGAGTGGCAAAGCTATTGGTTGAATTCATACCAAAATTGGTTTACAGATTGCCAGTGATTCTAAATAGATTACATTTTGAGGTAAGTACCATATTTTCCAGACTATAAGGCACACTAAAAAGCCCTTATTTTCTAAAAAAGTGACAATATAATCCAGAGCGCCTTATATATTTTGGTTAATTCTGGTTCTGCTTAGTGACTATGAAATGATTTTGTGTCATACACAGCACTCACCACGTGGAGGAATGCACACTGCATATAGCTGCATTTTCATTACCCTTGGAAATTCGCAAAATGTAAATATCACTATAAAAAACTGGTAATGGAAACACCAGAATTAAAACACTCAAATATCAATGAAAAGTTTTTATGCTGTCATGATCTGTTTTTTTCAGACGTTTCGATATTGTACTATATCACAGAACCACAATGGAAACTCTTTTTCCACAATTATACATCACAGGACGTGACGTACATGCTCACTTTTTGGAATGAAAATGGTACAATACACGTGGACAAGGAGGGTAGGTGCATCATCTGATCATTCCAGTATTCCACTCAACCTTGGCAGATGAAAAAAAAACAACAACAATTTGATATTTGGTTTCCTTGTTTTTTTTGTATGAACGAAAAATCAGGGGTTGGTGTTTGATTTCCTTTTTCCAACCCAAAACAGAACAAATCATCAACAGGAAAACCAAAATAAAATAACTCTTAATATGGCTATTTTTGGTATCCATTTCCCAATATGCTTTGCTTACGAACTGGAAAGAGTCAATGAGTTACGTCTTACATCATTCAGCATCAGCACCATCAGCATATAGCCGATGCAAGTGTATGTGCTGACAACTAATTAGAACAGTGGTCCCCAAACTGATGTGGCCCACCTCCACATTTGGTCCAGCCCCCCTGAACAATACCAGAGAGCGTTTAGATTTTTTTTTTTCATATATGTGTATTTGTATTTGATAATAAAGTTGGACTTTTACAATAAAATGTTCCTCAGTTTTGAATTATTTTCATTATTAACTATTAGTTAGTGACTATAGTTTAACACAAGAACTTTGACAGACTGCTCATATGAGTCATTTAAGTCAGAGATTCTGCTCTGACAATGAAGCTGTTAAGACGAAGACGTTTATGTTCAATCGACCTTTTTTCTGTGAAGAACCCAGAGACGGTTATTTGATTGTGGCTTTTTGGAAAACAATACATTTTTACATTTAGGCACTCCGGCAATCGTCACACATTTTCTGTTACAAACTGACCCCGGCCCCTCATCAGAGAAGGAAAAAGTTATGTGGTCCTCACAGGAAAAAGTTTGGGGACCCCTGATTTAGAACATCATTAGAACGTACTCGCAGTTGGGCACTGCTCCTCTGCCCAGAAAGAACTGTTATTGAAAATGAGGCATATTACAACTACAACGTTTATTTGTTGTTAAACTTTTTGTAGGTGGTCAACATAATGCAGCCAAATAAAAATAATCCAAGATAAAAAACACAACATGTTATAATGGTGTCATTCGAGCCGTACTTTCAACAGGAAATTTCAGATGTTAATGTCCGGAGACTACTGCAAGTCACAACATGCGAAGAAAACGTCTGACAAAGGACATTGGGAAATGGGTACCATATTAAGAGTTGTTATATTGTTTTGGTTTTCCTGTTTATTATTTGTTCTGTTTTGGGTTGGGAAAAGGAAATCAAACACCAAGCCCTGATTTTTTGATCATACAAAAAAAGAAACGAGAAAACCAAATATCAACTTGTTGTTTTGTTTTTCATCTGCCAGGTTGAATGCAATAATGAAATGATCAGATGATATACGGCCCGAGAAGACAGAGAGTTTTTCCAAAATACTTCAGGAGAAAAACATAACTGGCATTTTAGAGACAGCAATGTTATCAAGACATGGAAACGTCTATCTTCCATTAGTGAAATCTCGTGGAATGATATTTCACGACAGTTACGACACTCCTGCCAAGAACAAACGTCAATGGAAACACGTCCAAAATGCAAATATACTTTGTTTAAATTTTAGGAATGTCGCAATTGTTTCGCGAAAAAGTGTCATGGAAATGCAACTACTGTAGATGTTATGTTGTTAAAAGCAAGCAAAGGGTGCCCTCTAGTGGTCACATTAATGCAGTAACGTGTGGTTTGTACTTCCACTGTTCCTGTTCACATCTAAGGAGGAATTTAAGGAACTTTTTTTTTTCTTTCTGTTTGTATGGTCAGGAAACAAGGTTTGAATCATGTGTGAGCCAGTGGGAGCTGAGGTCCCATAGGGTGAGTGGTGACTCCCATGAAAGCAGCAAATTCTTTTATCTGTGGGGTCTCAAATACTAAGCATGAATAAAACTTATTTCCAGTCACCGTACACCCATAACTGTGTTAAATGTGTTAAATTGCCTAATATGCACCACTGTACTTCACCACCCCACCACCATGCACACAAACTGCAAACAATCTGTAGGAGCCATAAATATTTCATGTGTTTTTTCTTTTCATTAATATGTCAAATCTATGGGTATTGGTTTATTTGGTTTGTGTTTCTATTTTTTGGTTACTGTTGGAAGGGGTGTGGCACTGGGCGTGGGTGGTAGGCAATTTGGGAGCCGTACTTCACCATACCTGATCCCTGTGGACAGGTTCAGTTTTGGTGTGGGGTGACCAAGGAGGAAGGTCTATTTTTTATGTACCGCTACCGGTAAGGTTTGATGATATAATAGATTATCTAAAATGTTTATGCTCGTCCTAAATACTATTGGAGTGTTCTGGATTAAATGGATACAAATACATTTTATTAAACTGCAGTACTGGTGTGGACATTGAATGTGCGTATATAACTTCGTTCCTCCTGTTAGCCCACTGCGGCCACTGAACATTCTGTTGGTGATGGAACTGGTAGCCGCAATACAATCCATTAGATTAGACAGTTTGTGAAACAGATGAAGACACCTCACAGTAGAGAATTATCAGTACACCATCTGTACCACCTGCACGATTCATTCTGCGCATGCACCTACAGTGTCATTAAATGTTAACCCTAATCATAATTAGAAGTTAAGTAGTGGTACATGGTAAAGTAATAATACGTAGGCCTAAGAAACATTCAAAAACATTAAAAACAGACCTGTTGTGAACTGTTCAAAATGACAGAAAGTGTTTGCATGCATGTGTCGTACCAATATGTCTCCCCCTACGTAATTACATGCATGCACATGACGAATTGTGTTCGCACAAGAATCAATCTTCCACCATGCCACCGAAAAGAAACAGCCAGAAGCAGAGAATTCTATCTTATTTTACTTCATGTTATCTTAACATAAAGTATGTTAAGTTGAAATTAAATGGCAACTATGGTAATGGTAAAACAATGTACTAATTTCAATGAGAGCAGTTTGTTCCATTTTGTCTCCCCAATGGACTATGGTCTGTGTACCATTCGTTCTGTTGAATTTCAGTAATGAATGAAAAACACAGTTTTTTGACACTGACATTGTTTTAGTGTCAAAGAAAAAAACTGATTTCGATTTCTATTTACAATACTTAATTGAAAGTTTATTTCAAATAATACTAATCAAAAACACAGTTATCGTTCCAATTTCAATTTTGATATGTTATTCTCTCTTGTTTGTTAAATTTATGTAGCTGCCTTTGATGGGCAGCCGCTAATTTTCTTAACTAACCTGCCTGCAATTTGGACTGCAAGAAATATATTTGAAAATTGACAATGCACCTTATAATCCAGTTGCCATTATAGTGCAGAAAATATAGTAGGTCATAGTTCCACTTTCTTATGAATTTTTCTAATCTTTTTTTCCCATTTACTTTTAGTGGGAAAAAATGTGAACATCCATATCAGCAAAACTAGTGGGTGAATTCATACCAAATTGGGTTTATAGATTACCAGTGAGTCAGAATAAAATAAATAGACATATATGACTTTTTCAGGCTCATGCAAATACACTCATGCAAACATATATATATATATATATATATATATATATATATATATATATATATATATATATATATATATATATATATATATATATATATATATATATATATATATATATATATATATACTGTATATATACATATGCAATTGATATGCTGACATCAGCGCACACAGACACGTGCTTCATCAATGCGAAATATATGTAATATGTAAAATATTGCGTCAGCACGACGAGGACAAGAGCATGCGCAGAAAGACAGGAATAATGTTAAAGAGGAATTAACTGTTTTCATGTCAGAGGAATTAAGAGTTGAATACACCAGAATAACCACAATTAAGTTTAATTTTCAACTGGAATTAGATGTTCATCTTAAAGAGGAATTAACATGAATAAACATCTCCTGTAAACAAGCCCAATGACTTAGATCCTAGGCCACTGAGATCCTTCTTGTTCACCCATGAGTCCAAGTAAATGCAGAATATGTTGGATCATTCTGGCATTATTCTGTTGGTTTACACATCCTTTACACATCCTTTACACACCTGTTTGTACATATCCAGTCTTATCATCACACTTTGTTATCTCTGTACATGCTCTGGCACCCTTCAGTGTGGTTGTGAAATTGGGTTAGAAGGACTCTGGGTTGCTTCCATAGTTCCTGGGTAATGCTGTTTGCAAGATGTGCCAACAGCATCTTCAAAGTAATGGCAGGAGAGAAGTCATTTTGATGGAACATGTGGTATGAGGGAGAGCTTTATGTTATTAAAATGACCAAAACCCTACAAAGGAAAACAGCACATACAAATTATGTGTCTTTATCAAAACCTACTATTGAGAGTTGCTTCCCAGATGTTGTTATTGCCCCACATAATAAACAGGATTTTGAAAGGGGTAAATCACAGATAGAGGAGCAATGGACAATGACAAGAATATTCACTCTTATTCTAGCAGAGTCCTCCCACTGAGTCACACTCATGTTTTATGTGGTCACATTTTAAACGTCCATTGTTACTTCCCTTATTTTATGTGGTTGCACTTTAAGGCTGGCTTTTAGTACAATGACAAATAAACTCTGCTAATGGGGACCAACTAATCAACTGACATCACCCTAGAAAGGTGCACCATGGTTTTATTTAGATGCATTTTTATTTACAAATTGTATTTAATAGGGACAATACAAATTAAAACTGCAAGCAGTCTCAAAGGCCTTCGCCATCCTTCGCGATCGCCTCCCTTAGTGACTGCCTCCTCACGTGACGCCCCGAGTCAAATTTCAGCCAAATCGGTGTTCGTATGCCCGATCTACAGCCATTTCGGTAAAGGCGATTTTGTAGGGGGCGCTATAGAGCAAAATCGCAATTTCTATTGACAAACTGGTGTAGGACAGAGAGATAGACGTCTGAGTCAAATTTCAGCTAAATCCTTGTTCGTGTGTCCGATCTATGGCCATTTTCTAAACAGAGAATTTGGCGAATCTGTAGGGGGCGCTATAGTTTGAAAAAACAATTTCGTATGACAAAAAGGTGTAGACCCAGGAGACAGACATCGGAGTAAACTTTCATCCAAATCGGTGTTCGTATGTCCAAACTACAGCCATTTTAATACAAGCACATTTCTAGGGGGCGCTATAGTACAAAATCAGAATGTCTTTAGCTAAGTGGATGTAGACCTGGGAGATAGACGTCTGTGTCAAATTTCAGCCAAATCTGTCTTTGTATGTCAGAGGCGAAGCAGTTCATGTAGCAGTAATTTTTCCCGAAATCTTCGCAAACTTTGTGACAGCGTAGCTCCAAAACGATGCAACTTTTCCAAATAAATTGGATAACCTTTGATGTCTAGATTGTATTCACCGATTTTGAGCTCATTTGGCCCAACGGCCCAGGAGGATATAGATAAATTCCAATGACAGCGGAAAAGATGACTCAAAATTTTTCAAAATTCAATCCAAGATGGCGGACTTCCTGTTCGTTTATGGGCGTGGTCATCATTAGCTTTTTTGTTCATCATCATATGACGAACATGTGTACCGATTTCCATAGCTCTAACTTCACTAGGGCGTGATCTGGCCTAATACAAACTATTTCACCTTTTCTCTGTGGTACTGTAGACACATTTCTTTACCAACTTTTACAAAACCTATAAATACTTGCAATTTTCACACTTCTGAGGTGTGTGCAAAATTTGGGGAGTTTTTGTGCATGTTCAAGGGGTCAAATTAGAGCTCAAAGGGCTGAATTAGAACAAACTGCAAGAAGTATCAATAGGCGTTGCGCCTGACGTGGTACGCAGCGAAGGCCTAAAAAGAAAGAAAAATTCAGAAACCAAGCAGGAACAACATAGCGTGTCTCTGACCCCCCCGAACTTGGCCTCAAATGAAATCTTTCGACCTTCCCCATGTCCCTGGGGGGTCAGAGGTCACATTTGACACACTTACACTCATGTTCGTGACCCTGAGTGGGCGTGGCCCATAGACTCCCATTCATTCAGCAAATATGCGGTGTGTGCGTGTGACGTGCACATGCTCCGACATGGCTCGCTACCGTGAATGTGTGTGTGTGTGTGTGTGTGTGTGTGTGAGTGGCGTCCCTGGCGACCGCGTCCCTGGCATATTTCGTCACCTGGCCATCACAGCTGACTCAATAGGCCTTGCGCCGACATTGTCCGTGGCGAAGGCCTAATTACATAATATAAATTATATCTGTTACAAACATCTTATGATTTCACAGAAGTGGATTATAACTATTGAAGAACACAAGTGCATTACATTTGTAGTAGTTAAAATTGCTTGCATCTCTAATTTTGCTTTAGCCAGCCTTTGACACATGTGTTAAATGTCTGTATATGTTGTGTTAATTTTATTCCACATACATTGTGAACAATACAAGTATTCAGATAATGCATAATCTTGCTCCTATTTTGTGCCAATTTCAACTTTCTAGACAACCTGTTCCTTAATTAGAAGCAATAATGTGATTTTGACCATTCTGCTAAATGCGAACTTTGACCATTGGCAATATTGATAATATTGTTATATGTATATATGTGTTAATGCATGTAATATTATGATAATATATCCAGTATGGATTAAGTTATAGGTTGATATGTCTATGCTTGATACACACAAACAGTGTTACACAAGTTAATTTTCACCTTTGACCTCCAGAGATCTCAAAAGGTATTGGTCGTAGGTCATGACACCAAATATGGGAATTGTAGAAATCTTTACTCTGCATCGTTTTGTACCAATCTGAAAGTTCTGTGACCCTCCGTTCTTGAGTTATAACTGATAATGTAACCTTGACCTTTGACCTTTGCTCAAATGGATCATTCCATCTGATGTTCATTAGTTATATGTATATGCCCATGTAATTTCATGGTGATATCTTAAGTATTCATGGAGTATAGCATAATATGCCTCTGCAGACATGGACACACACACACACACACACACACACACACACACTGATTATAATAATTTCTCCTAACCAATGCTGGGCAACATTAATAAGACTCAGAACAGTTTGGGTTTGGGTCACTTCACACCACTTTAACTTTTTCCCTTGCAAGAATTTGACTCATTGTGACTCTTTGGTCTAAACAGGGGCTTCCACATCAACACAACTATACAATACAATTCTGAAGGTTGAGCTTGGCTGAAAAAAAGTATGCATTTATTTGTTTCATATTTTTTGCTCAACAGGCCAAGATGGTTTATAATGTAGTCTCATCATTGTGGCTTTGTCTTTGACTCACAGCTTTTATTGCACGTTAGCCTCTCTTGTTTTTACCGTCTCTATTCCCTTTATTAAGAACAACTGCAATGTTTCATGTTCTGTCTCTATTTAGACTCATTTTGTTCTAAACTAAAACTGACTTAATGACTGACTCACAGCACCTTTTAATTATCCGATCAAAGATTTTTATGCACAAGAAAAAAAGTCATCCTTCTCCTCTTTGTACACTCTAAGTGATACTTTAACTTTAAAAGACCCTTTGGAACCAATTGAAGTGTCTGTGAGTAATCACTTTGTTAATTTTTTGTGAGCTCAAAGACTTTTAAAAGGTACCAGTGCTGATGACCCCATTGAACTGGAATTATCTGCTGAACTTTAAATGGATAAAGTTTTTCTTCTCTGCAGTCAGGGTGGCCTAACAGTCTGAAAGGAACCATTAATGATGGGTCACAGCTACGCAGTAGCTAATGGATCCATATCTGAACCACCGTTGAGCAAGACACTTAATACTTAAAGTGGTTGCTTCTCAAATAACAAACAGCAGGACACCAGCTGAAAAACCTAAAACTGAACCAGTCATTTTTGTGACGTGGGATATATGTGCAAGACAACCATTTGAAGAACTTGGTTCCAAAACACAATACATCCAATTTCAGAAAATTTAGAAAAATATGTGATGAATGTAATTCAATGGTATCCCATTTCAAACTTTATTATTTATATAAATGTGTAAAATTTCAAATCCCAAAACACACACACACACACACACACACACAGACATATATATATATATATATATATATATATATATATATATATATATATATATATATATATATATATATATATATATTTATTTATTTATTTTTTTGTCAGGACACTATATGTATGTAGCCTAATTTTTCACCAAAACACTACATACCTGATCCTGCTTATAAGAGACACTGGTCAATGTTTTTTTTTTAATGACTGGTGTGTGTGGAACAGATGTCTGAATATCCTGCAGTCTAGAATTAACTAACAAGTCACTATTAGTGCCATGTTTCCACTAGTACCAGTTGTCTATGATCTGCTGGTTTATAACATACAGATGTGGACGTTGACAGTAAATATATCAGTACATTAAAACACATGATGACAGCCCATAATACTACACCATGGTCAGTCCAGGACATTCAGTCTCTGGTGGCCAATGTAAAAATTTAGATGAGATAATTAAGTTTATCACATGGACGTACGTGTTGCATCACCATGACGACCAGGTACTGTAAAGACATTACTATCCTGTAATGGAAATGCTATCAAGTCAAGTCCAGCCGAGTCGGTGCTAGTGGAAATGTGGCATTAATAAGGCTCATTATTTTTTATTATTTACATTGAAAGCCATAACATGAGCAAACGTTGGGATATGTCACGTCATTTGCAGCCTCTGATTGGTTGAAAGGATATGTCTTTTTTCAAGGAATAGCAATGGCGACATTTAGCACATTTTGGAAAAAAAAGAGCATGTACAGTACAGGAAATCTATTGTAGATAGCACATTTTGAAACACAGTCAATATAGTATGTAAATGAAGGGGAATTTTCTGCCGGTACTTTATAGATATAAGGTCATGGATAAGAATGAGTCAAATACTTTTATCTGAATGGAATCAGCTATTTTTAAATACAAACAACTACAACCAAAATAAAGCTAAAACAGAATAAAATGTATTATTATTATTATTATTATTATTATTATTATTATTATTATTATTATTATTATTATTATTATTATTATTATTATTATTATTATTATTATTATTATTATTATTATTATTATTATTATTATTATATTCTTTATTCTTTATTATGGATCCCCATTAGTCCTTACCTTGGTAAGGACTATTCTTCCTGGGGTCCAGACATGACAATCAAAACATAATACAATAACTTACAGAATTAGATAAATGACAAACAACTAAATAAAACAAAATTATATGTCAGGGTAAGCAATAAAAAGATTCCTTTCCTATATAAAATAGAATAATTATGTTGACCTCTGTAAGCTCATGTGTAGAGACAAGACCTCAGCTGTAAAATATGTTACAAGACCAAAGAGTCATGTTTCTGCTAGCCTGCTGATTCTGTTTTTTTTGTTTTTTTCTGTTTTCTACCGATTTACAAGGTTCCTTGTCTCACTTCTGATTTCTCATCCTACTCCACTCCTCTACACATGTGTCTCTTCTGCCTGTAGGTTTGTGGAAGTCTTTTGAGTAGAGTTGAGATGTGTAAAAGAGACATGATGTTTGTCTGTATAATGCAAACCATGGCAGGAGCAGGCAGAGTTGAATAAGAGCTTTAAAATGATCAAATGTGTGATAAAAGTTGTGTGTTAAAATGAAAGCGCACATGATATTTTAAATCACTTAACACTATTATGGCACATTGTGAACTGAATTAAACATTAATCACAAGTTCATCTGAATACTAGTAACAACAGTAGTATGTTGTCATTTTAAAAGTGATGTTTTTAAAAAAAAATAACAGACTGAAACAAACAGTTTGTTTTTAGCAATTTGGCGAGGGAAAATTTTTCACATCAGTTTGTTTGTTTCAGTCTGTCTATTTATTTGTCAGCAGCTTTATACAAAAACTACTGGACCAATTTCCAAGACATTTTCAGGAACAGTTCAAGGTGGTCGAAAATAGATACTACTTTGGTGAATGTAGGTTACAGGTCACAGTGACCAAAAATGTGTTTTTGCAATGATAAGACATAATGAAAATCAGGTAAAATGTGTGCAAAGGAGGCGGGGTTTGTTGTGCTGAGCACCACTTGTTAATCTATTTTTTAATCTCTCCTAAAAAATGCTGAAAACGTCCAGAAGTTGAGGCATTTTCACATTATTGTGATAAATCAAAAAGATTGCTTATAAAGGCACTTATTGTTTTTAACATACTTGAACAGATTCAACCATACTATTTATAGCTGCCTCTAAACTTTAGTTTCCATCACTGTATTGACCTGTTCTTTCATCAATCTCCAAATAATTAGAAAATATCATCAGCATCATCATTATGAAAACACATTTTTGGTAACTATGACCTTTCACCTTTATTCACCAAAATGTAATGTGGTCTGTTCTGGAACACCTCACACCTTTTCTTAACATTTCATGAAAATCTGTCAATTACTTTTTACATAAAGCTGCTTACAAACAAACCAACGGACAGACACACACACACACACACACACACACACACACACACACACACACACATAAACCAACTCAAAAACATTACGGGGGTGGGGGTAATCAGGTCCTTATAAAGTGCTGTAAATTAACACACCAAGAAAAAGAACAGTCAGTCTGAGCAATACAAGTATTAAACACTGAACTTGTTGCTTTTCCTGTGCTGCAGATAATGTCAAATAAATAAAACACACTCATCAATCACAGTGTTTTAAGTTAGCAGATCAAGAAGGCCACTCGTATAGAGAAATGAGAGAGATTAAAAATGAGATTAAGGCAATTAAAAAAATAACACACTAATCATGACTGTAATTAATTCATCTTAATTTGACACCCCTAGTTTTTTCTTAATGATCTCTGCCTGACTCTACAGATCCTGACTTCAAGTCCTTTGTCTGCATCTGTGATGGATTTACTTGTCTCATTAGTAAGTTTGAGCACTTTGTTAATTTTGTTTTGTTGTACATTTTCTGTCTAACTGTCATACATAAATTGCCTAATTAGATTAAAAAGCCATAAAAAAACAGCCACAAAATAGATGGAAATTCCTGTCAGTCAAGCTTGATTTACATGAGCATTTAAGTTTTGGTTTTAGTTGGTGCTCTATCTTTGCTAACATTTGTGGAACAGTGACAGACAGGGTGACTTCTTGGTATTTCTGATGCACATGTTATACGTCATACTATAAGCTGCTTTGCGTCACTGCCCCTTTGATTCAAGAATACTGGTCCACTGTGCAAATGTTCAGCCTGTTTTAATGTCATCTCTGGTACTTCTTTGGCTCTGAGGTGGAGATTTTAAAATGTAAAAATTCTTAAAATTAAATTACAAATAAAATTAAATAATGACTTTAAATTGAATAATATTAAAATTAAATTATCTTCTTTAAATGTAGGGCTGTCTGTTTGTTTGGCAGCAACTTCACACAAAAACTATTGGACCAAATTCCATGAAATTTTCAGTAAATGTGTGATCCCATTAAATTTTGTTGAATGTAGGTCAAAGGTCAAGATCAAGGTTACCAAAATTTGTTTTTATAGGGATAGGGCAAACCATGACTTTTCTTTACATTCCTGTATATGCAGTTTTGCACATATGTTCATTTTGCTCTCACTGTTGATGTGCAATGCACTGACATCAGAAACTTGAAGGACACATTTGAAGACTCTAGGGATAAAGACTTTGTTACTATTATTGACATGGACTTCAAAATGGTGTTATGACCTTTGCCCTTGAATGGTCAAACGCATTGTCTTATGCTTGGAGAGGGAGAACTAAGATGTTTGTGAGGGGCGGCGTTTGTTGTGCCTGGTACAACTGGTTCTTTAATGTAATTAGTGCATGTAAGTGTGTATTCCATTTAAATAAAGTATTTCAGTCTTTAAGAATACTTAACTTTTGACCTCATTCTCAGCTGAAGTGACTCCATTAAGATGTAAGGTTTTACTTTAGCAGTGACTGTCAGGCCTCCACTTTAAACCTGGTTGTAATTTGTATTTAGCTGTCTTGTGGCTGCTTATTGGGCTGGACAGAATAAACTGTGGCCTGTGGTGAAAACAGATTAGCAGAGGCAGTTTAGTATGTACTAGCCCTCTGTGTAGTACTTAAAGCTTGACATCTCCCTCTGTTTCATGGATGCTAAAGGGTTAATGATTAGAGTATTTATATTCAACATATTTAAATAAATGCAGATGATTGAGTGGGGATCAACTTATTAAACTTGATTACATTTTTATTGACAAGATTTTTTTTGCACAGGAAAAAAAGATAGCAACCAATATATTTTTGTACATAGTGTGTAGATATTGTGCTACCAATATTATGAATTATTCATTTTATAACAAAAATCAATAGAACTTCATCCACACAGGATAAAAATGTTCACTGTACAACTATGTGCATAAACTTCAAAAAAGGGCCACAAAACAAACGAGCAACAGAAGAGTTTAAGTGTGTGACCTGACCGAATACACAGAACTCCCTCTGTCAGGGAAGACCACATGCTCAAACAGCCAGTGGGTGTCATGACCTCCGCTCCGGTGACCTTTCCCCCAGTCATTTCCACACTCACCTGGTCCCGCACTGCGCAGCTGCAAGCCGTTCCTCATCTGTGGCTATAAAAGCAGTAAGGCTTGCAGTTGCCAGTGCGGGACCATTCAGTATTGTCACCTCCATAACCCGGACAACTTTCACCATCGCCTCAATCACCATAACCCGGACATTCATCATCACCACGGACTCAGGTTTTGTCTGTCTTGTCTTTATGTTTCTTAGTTTTGTTATTAAATTATTTTTCCCTTCAGTACTGTGCAATGGAGTCCTTCTTCACCTCACCCCGATCCTGACAGTGGGTATTTAAAAACAGGTAAAGATGTTCATTAAAAGAACACTTGGAAAACACTTGGAACCTAAAGATGCTATACAAAGAAAAATACAATTGCATTCAAAAACTCTATGTATGTGTTTGTGCCGGTGTATTATTAGCAGAAAAGAAAAAAATAACTTGTGCAGAAAAATAAACTGAGTAAATGGTGGGAGGAAACACTGCACAGTTCTGTGCACAATTAGCATTTGCAGTTGTTGCTTTGTGGATGATGCTCAAAATGTTTAATACCACATTAGAATATCTGAGAACTCAATGAAAATATGTTGCATTTAAAGGGATAGTTCACCATTTTTCACATTCATTTGTATGGCATCAGTGTCTTTACTCTGGTGCACCCACAGTGACTTACCCCCGACAGTGTCCTGTGAGTGGAGTTCTATTCTTGTTTTAGTCAAAGCAAAACCGGACCAGTTTTCCTGGGGTCATGAAATTAAAATGCGTTTCTTCTTAGCAGTGACAACGCACATTGATCACTATTGAGAGAAAGTAGCTCTAAGCAATTACAAGGTGTGAGTTTTTGTTCCGTGACGGTTTTGTCATGCAAATAAATCACACATTCAAACACGTATTGTTTTAAGAAGAAACAGATTTGTATTTTCGTGACCTCAGGCAAACTGCTGGGACTATCTTTGCTTTGACCAAAACTGGACTCGAACTCGACTCGCAGAATACTGTCAAGGGTAAGTCACTGGGTGCACCAGAGTAAAGACGCTGATTCTATACAAATTCATGTGAGTTTTCAGATATTAAATATTTTGGGCAACGTCCACAAAGCAACAACTGTAAATGCCAATTGTGCACAGAACTGTACAGTGTTTCCTCCCACCATTTATTCAGTTTATTTTTCTTTTGTGCTAATAATATGCTGGCACAAACGCATACATAAAGTTTTTGAATGCAATTTTCTTTTTCTTTGCATTGGCATCTCTAGATTCCAAGTGTTTCTTTGCTTTTTACCCAGTAATGGGTCCATAAAAAGCCAATAAAAAAATCCAGTGTCTTTAATAAGTTAACATACACACATAAATCTTCCAACCCACTGTTCATGCTCCTATGCTCCTATAAAATCCTATAATATAGTCTACAGAAATGTCCATCAACAAGGATTATGTAATAGCATTGTAATTCAGAGAAGTCTCAAACATTCTCTGTGTTGCTGAACCCCAAATGAGGTTGTGCACAATACAACCTGTGTTGTGCACAACCTCTATGACTTGATGATGACGTGACAAAGAAGGAAGAAACGCCATGGTGAGATACTGGCAGAACCCAAGAGGAACATCCTGTGGACAGTGTACAGCAAACTCCAACCTGCAAAAAAACCAAATATCACATAATGAGGAAATGTAACAAAATGACAAATTTCTTATGTCATTATGCCACAGATATCATAAATCATGTGGGAATAGTTTCAGATAACATCCTAACCCTAACCTCAAAGAGGAGTGGAATAACATTCTACAGGCCTTAATTGGCAATTCTCAACTCAATGAGAAGATGTGTTCCTCTACGACAAGCCAGTGGTGGACACATTAAGTTATCGAGTAGTGATGTCTTTCAACCAGCCCCACCATGTCCACATGAATGTCCCTGAATGGCAGATGCCAGTATTGTGTTCTAAAGGACAGTAATCTGTACCACATTGATCAACAAAATAAATATATTTCGTATTAATATATTGTGCAACACCTAATGCTATTAAAATGCAATGTCACATGGTGTATTTATACTTTTTCTCAGTGTAGATAAATAAACAAGTAAGTGGTACAACAGCAAACAAATCAGTAAGAATGACAAGCGTGGGTCATATAGAGCTCCCTGCCAAACTTCTGATTTACAGCCTTTATATCTTAATTTATAAACATTAGAGGATAATTGAACATGGACCTGAGTTAATATTCTCTTGACTAAAAAACCCAGAGACAGTGGCTCAGATGACCTTCCACATTATTTCATAGTTACGGTATATTCATTTGCTGAACCTTTAAACTCAGTATTATTGTATAAAATCCTACATATATGACAATTCTTCTATTGTCCTGAAAACTACAAGACATGCATGTTCAATTTCAACATCCTCCATCTGTGTTGTTCCAGCACATTTACTGAAGAACTGAACAAGGAAAAGGCCCACAAAGATATTTGATGGTGATGGACGTGATAACTATTAGTCCACAACACAACCATCTACTGTTTTTATTGTAAAGTGATTCTTGTTAATATCTCATTTATCAGCAGCGTACTCAATCACTGTAAAAAGACAGAAGGGATTTAGATATATTAAGCCCTATGGACCAGAACAGAATGAGGAGATTCAAGGAATCTGGATGCATTTCAGTGTGTACATGGCAACGGTTCAAGTCCAAGCTCAACACTGATCTGTGATCAGTCAGACAGCACAGCATCTACAACTGTCATTCTATTAGAGGTCATAGAACCACATGGGTTGGGATTACTGTGGAGAAGCTTTGGTAAGCTCTTTGGTATGGAATCAAAAGAAAGCCTTATCTTAACTGAGTCCAGAAGCGAAGAAGAAGAAGAAGAGTGGACTTCTCTGCATCCTGAGACATCTGGACCACATACCTAAAAAAGGACCAAGGCTGCCCATGCATATTTGAACAACTCAATGTCCATAAATATGCAGTAAAAAGCGTCCAAAATATTTGTGTGCATAAGATAGAAATATTATCTATACCTATAAACTGATAGATTTGCAAATGTATATTTCAAAACTCTTGAATGAGTTCAGTCATACATAAAATGTATTGTGTGTATTTTATCTTTCAGACAAGAAATGAAGTTGTGAGATCAAGAATTACAAACATGAGATGTAACTTTACGATTACACTTCCCTATCATGAATACAAATTCAAAAACATGACTACTGCCATGACTCTACTTCACAGACATTATTTATTGAGCAGAAGATCCATAAATTGAACGGACTGCGCGTGTTCAGGTTCCTCCTCCATGGTCAGAATAATGTGCAAATGGTTTGATTTGACCTGATACCATTCTTGGACTTCATCAGCCATCTTGCACAGTGATCCTGTCTGATCTTGGCATGAAAAGGGAACCTGAACTCTTGTGCAGTCTGTGGAACTGATATATCTTTGGCTCAATAAATAACGACTGTGAAGTGGTTAAATAGTTTTAGCAGTAGTCATGTTTTTCAATTTGTATTGAGAAAGTTCAATCATAAAGTTGGATTTCATGTTTATAATTCTTAATGTTAAATCTTCTCCATTCCTAGTCTGACAGATAAAATACACAAAATACATTTTTATGTAAAACTGAATTGAATTTTTATTTTTTTGCACAACTATAGATTAATATGTGCACATTTCTATCTTATGCACACAAATACACAAAGATATGTAATGTGCGATAGATCTACCTAACGAGTTTCATGCACTATATTCAGGTGATTACATCTACTGCATTTGTCAGCGGTGACACACTCAAAACACTGCCCTTCAAGGTCAAGAAAATGGCACAAAACAATACTATATACAGAAAGTTACACAGCTGTACTACTTATGCTACCATCTGTACCATCCAGAAAGTAGACTGTACATTTTCACTGCACACTGTTGCTTCTGATTTAAAAATACTGACTCAAAAAGAAAGGATTGTTAGGCTACATAGTATAATGTGCCCAGTCCTGGCAGGCCATGCTGTGCATCCCCATCATCTTTAAAAACAGGAATGTCATCTGATAATAAGAAAAATATGTTTTATAGACAAGTGAACAGAAAAAACATATAAACAACTCACTGAAATATGCAGAGTTTGAGGGATTAGATTCCAAAAAACGATTAGTTGAACACCCATAAAAGGATCGCTGCATTCTCTGAAAAGAAAAATAGTGTTTTGATCTGAGTTTAAGACTTTACTGCACACATATCCATGATGCTAACGAGCGCTGCAAATCTTTTGTCAAAATAAAGCCATCAGTGAAATAACAGTCCATGAAGTGAGTTGCCGGTTCTGTTTTTGATCTGGACTAACCTGGAAAATGTTTGCCATAGCCTGTGTACTGTGTACCAGCAAAAAAAAAAAAAAAAAAAACCCAAAAAACCACAGTCCTTGACAATAAGTCTGTTTTACCACACATGAAATGAATTATTTCTGCCCAACAATGTGTCAACAGCTCAGGTTTAAATATGTTTAACATCCCTGTTGAAAGAAGAACATTCACCGCAAGTGACTGCAAACAGGTTCTAAAACTAAAGACAGTGTGTGTGTACATACTAACTGACTGACAGACTGACTGACAGACCTTTCCTTAGCTTCAAGACCCAGACTCAACCACTAAATGACAGGGTGCCACCAAACATGTTGTTAACTTTATGAATGTGAACAGTGTGTGTGTGTGTGTGTGTGTGTGTGTGTGTGTGTGTGTGTGTGTTTGGGGGAGGGGTTCTGTAGTTCAGTTCTCTATTCCTCTATTCTTATTATTACTCAATAGGCCTTGCGCCGACGTTGTCCGCGGGCGAAGGCCTATTGAGTCTGCTGTGATCGCCAGGTGACGAAATATGCTAGGGACACGGTCGCCAGGGATGACTCGCACCACTCACACACACTCACACACACTCACACATTCACGGAAGCGAGCCTTGTCCGAGCATGTGCTTGTCACACGCACACACCGCATACTTGCTCCTGCTCAGAATGAATGGGAGTCTATGGGCCACGCCCACTCAGGGTCACTGACATGAGTGTAAGTGTGTCAAATGTGACCTCTGTCCCCATAGTGACGTGGGGCAGGTCGAAAGATTTCATATGAGGCCAAGTTCGGGGTGGTCAGAAAAACGCTATATTGTTCCTGCTTGGTTTCTAAATTTTATTTTATTTTTTTTAGGCCTTTGCCCTGTACCATGTCAAGCGCAAGGCCTATTGATACTGCTTGCAGTTTGTTCTGATTCAGCCCTTTGAGCTCTAATTTGACCCCCTGAACATGCATGAAAACTCACCAAATTTTGCACACACACCGGAAATGTGAAAAATTGCAAGTATTTATAGGTTTCATAAAAGTCAGTAAAGAAATGTGTCTACAGCGCCCCCTAGAAAAGGTGAAATAGTTTGTATTAGGCCAGATCACGCCCTAGTCAAGTTAGAGCTATGGAAATTGGTACATGTCTTCGTCATATGATGAAGATGAACAAAAACTATAATGATGACCAACAGGAAGTCCACCATCTTGGATTGAAATTTAAAAAATTTTGAGTCGTTTTCGCTGTCATTGGAATTTATCTATCCCCTTCTTGGCCGTTGGGCTAAATGAGCTCAAAATCAGTGAACGCGATCTAGACAAGTGGAACATCAAAAGCTATCCAATTTGTTTTGAAAAGTTTTTGGGAAAAATTACCCCTACATAAACTGCTTCAGCTCGGACATACAAACAAGGATTTGGATGAAATGTCTATCTCTCGGTCCTACACTAGTTCATCAAGAGAAATTGCGATTTTGCTCTATAGCGCCCCCTAAAAAACAATTGCCTTTACTAAAATGGCTGTAGATCGACCATACAAACACCGATTTGGCTGAAATTTGACTCGGACCTCGTGTGGGGAGGCGATCACCAGGGGAGGTGGTCGCAAGGGACAGCAAAGTCTAACCCATGAGCCCTCTCTCTCTCAGCATGGGCCGCTGTGGCCCGCCCACGTTGCATAATGGCTTCCTCAGAGAAGGGACCCATGAGCCAGGGGGGTCTCAGCTTGAGAGAGGGAGGCCAATGGCCATGGGCCGAGTCTGATAGGACATATTGTTGTTAAGTTTACCCCAATGTCTGTCTCTCCGGTCTACACCTGTTTGTCAATAAAAATGGTTATTTCGTACTATAGTGCCTCCTACAGATTCGCCAAATACACTGTTAGTAAAATGGCTGTAGTTCGGACATACGACTACGGATTTGGCTGAAATTTGACTCAGATGTCTATCTCTCGATCCTACACCGGTTTGTCAATAGAAATCACGATTTTGCTCTATAGCGCCCCCTACGAAATCGCCTTTACTAAAATGGCTGTAGATTGCGCATACGAACACCGATTTGGCTGAAATTTGACTTGGACGTTGCGTGGGGAGGCGGCCCACAGGGGAGGCAGTTTTAATTTATTCCTTATTTTTCTGACGTCAGCCCTTTGAGCTCTAATTTGACCCCCTGAACATGCACAAAAACTCACCAAATTTTGCACACACCTTAGAAGTGTGAAAAATTGCAAGTATTTATAGGTTTTGTAAAAGTCTGTCAAGAAATGTTTCTACAGCGCCACCTAGAAAAGGTGAAAAAGTTTGTATTAGGTCACAGAGACAACTGTCTGACCAGTCGGTGTTTACAGGGTTTATATGTTTATGCCACAAATTAGTTTCGTTTGCAACTTCGGTAGAGGTGACACAAAAAAAATCCCAATAACGGGCTCCAGATTCCTTTTTGTAATGGAAATGAAAAAAGGTTAAGCCAAGTGGAGTCAAGCTAATACATGTGGAAAAGCGACATCAGCATGTGTATGTAGTTTTATTTGTAATACCTACTTTGTCCAGTAAGCTGTGCTGTTTTGCCTCGTGTGTCCACCCCAAAGCATCCTCTCCACGGTTGTCTTGAGCAAAGTAGAAAAATCTTCAAATATTCTCGTTTATGTATGTTAATAATTTGTTGTAAACATTCTTATCAGTTTGGCAAACACCTGTGAGCTCTGGAAGTGACTAGTACTTGTTGAGAAATTACTTGTCTGCAGGATGGATTAGCTAAAATGAATCTGGCACTATTTGACAGAGGTGGGAAGTAACTCAGTAAAAGTACTTTTTATTTACCTATATTTGTTATAGAGGGACAATGTACATTAATACACATTTTATAGAAAAGGAAAATGTAAATGCACCCATTTTTTTCCCCTGCCAGAAGGATCCTCGCAATAAACTTCATTACTGTACTTAAGTACATTTTCTTTAGGTATCTGTACTTTACTTGAGTATTTATTTTTCTGGCTACTTTTTACTTTTACTCCCTACATTTGTCAATAAATATCTGTGGTTTATACTCTTTTCATTCTCAGAATAGACTTTTTACTTTTTCAAACTAAACAGATGTGACATTATGAAAAATAAGTCACCACAGGGAAAATCCGTGGAGAGAAACTGTGACTTTATATATTATAGTTATTTGACTATTAAATCACAATTTTGAATTTGTATCTCACAAATTTGACTTTTTCTTTCACAATTGTACCATTTTATCTCACAATTTTGAATTTTTGTCTGACAATTTTTACTTTTTATCTCACAATTTTTTATTTTTGTCTCACAATTCTGACTTTTTATTTCACAATTTTACCATTTTATCTCACAATTTTGAATTTTTGTCTGACAATTTTTAATTTTTATCTCACAATTGTGACTTTTTCTCTTACAATTATGCATTTTTTAAAATCTCATTAAATTTATTTATTTTTTTTATTTCATGATGGCTTTTTATCTCAATTGTGACTTTTCCTACATTTCCTGTCCATACCCACAAAACAGCGACTTTATCAAACACCTGAGCTACACACTGACTCACTTTTAAATGCTTTATTTTAGATACTTTTGGAACTTTTCAGATTTTTCCTGGTTAAATAAGTTCATGGCAAAAAAAATCTGTTTTACTTTTTACCTTTGCACTTTATTACAATTGTGAAATTGTATATATTTTTTTTTACTTTTAGTAAATGAGTTGAATCAGTACTTCTACTTTTTTATTTTTTCACACCAGTAGCTGTACTTCTACTCAAGTACAGAATGTGAGTACATTGACCACCTCTGCAATTTGACTGTGTCAGATAGTGTTACGATGTGTTTAAGGTGAAGTACAAATGTCTGTTAACCAAATGGTCCAAATGTTGAGGGGACAACATTTCCCCACATACACATAGTTGGCTTTACAACTCTGCTAAAAATGAAGGGACTTTGGGAAGCTTTAATGCCTTCAGGATGCTTTAGTGTCAACACACTGCAAGAAAAGATGGAATACTCAAGCCCTTGTATGATTATTACTATTTCCCACAGTGGGTAGATGAATAAAACCAGCAACGGAAAGGGAATTCAAAGACAAGAGTGTGTGCTCTGTTGTAGAAACCACTGAAGTGAGAACCTGACCCACAGTGTGAGAACATTTTACTAGTCCCAACCTTTACATGAACCTTCAAATGGAATCATTTTATGTTCATTTTACACACATAAAGAATTAAAAAAAATTAAATAACATTTTAAAGGTTAGGATAGTGCAGGTAAGACTGAAAATCAACCCACTTGGAGAGAAGACCAACGTTTCATAATTCAATTGTGCAAAAAAAAAAAAAAAACAAAGAAAGAAAGAGAAAATTCTAGCCTCCATGTCTCAAAGATATTGGACTATAAGATATGTATAGATTGAGTCTTCCCTCAGCCAGACTTCCCTGTCTCCAGTCACTTCCATCAGTTCCTCTAGGGGAATCCTGAGGCATTCCCAGGCTAGTTGATGGATATAATCCCTCCATTATGTCCTGGGTCGGCTCTGAGGTGTCCTCCCAGATGGACTTGCCTGGAACAACACAGTCTCACCCCTTGTGCATTGGAAACTGATGCTTAGTCAGGACCTCTGTACATCTTATACTAATGCAAAAGGCATCTCTCAGCATCTTTATGGTACAGGGGGTTCTCTATAAAAACTGATAGAAATCCAATGGCAGCGATATTTGATGCTCAGAGCTACGCCCATGCCAACCATTCATATCAATGTTAATTCATACACTTTAAAGGGTACATATAATGCAAAATACAGTTTTTAATGTTTTTACTACACAAATCAAATCAAACTTTATTTATTTATATAGCACTCTTCATACAAAAAATGTAACACAAAGGGCTTTACAGCATTAAAAACATTAAAAACAATTACCCATCCCTCCCACCATATATTCACAAAGCACACATATGCACATCAACACACCTACCCATACATGCACATGCACACACATACACTCACTTCGTGTGAGGAGACCCTTAAATTCGGAAAAAAAAAAATTCACTCTCCTTTTCGCATGATCCATTTCTTTTTGGAGGGGGATGAAAATGCTCCATTTTGGATTTTCTGTGCATACTATGTCACACAATCATAGACTCATTTGAATACCCCACCCCATCCCATTCTGTATCAGTAGTGAAGAGACACAGAAGACAAAAGAAAAAGTGAGTTAGTAAATGTGTTTGATCAGGTCACAATTGCTCCGTTTTGTGGATATGGGCAGGAAATTTAGGAAGTGAGATAAAAAGTCATCATGAGATTTAAAAAAAAAGTTATGAGAGATTTTTTTTAAAAAAAGGATAATTTTAAGATAAAAAGTCAATATTATGAGATAGTTATATAACTACAATACATTGTCATGAAGGGTGAAGTGGAAAGAGGACTCAGATGCTCAGTGTTGAAGGGAGAAATGATTTAATACCAAAAGAACAAAATAAAGACAAAGACAGAGATAAAACAGAAACAAGACCAAAGAAAACCTGGAGGTTGATCAGCCAGAGTCCGTGGTGGTGAATGAAATGTCCAGGTTATGGTGACAAGAGAAATGACAGCATGTCCAGGTTATGGAGGTGACTAACTGTAATGGTCCCACACTGGTAATTTCTTCTTCTTTTATTGGTAGTTCACAGTATCAATTTTATATTGCCACCTTCTGTACAGGAGTGTGTTCTTTCAATCATTTCAGGTCATTCACACAAGAAACACCCTCCACCCCCATTTATTTAATGACCCTCGTACTTTTGTTGACTTTCATACATTTCACAGAAAGGCATGTGCTCACTGACACTGTGGTAGAATAAAGGCTTCTCTCATCCACATCCCCCGCAAGTTAAGATACAAATCAGACTGTGTCAAGTGTAGCTTTGAAGTAACAGAGAAAGGAAATAGGGGACAATAGAAGAAATTGTGATGAAAAGGAAAGGAGGCGAAAAATGAAGAGTTCTCTGTGGAAAACAAGAATGAGGGAAAAAAGTGATCAGAAAAGCTGTCTTGTGAAAAACCAGAGAGGAGAAGCAGGGTGCTCCACAAGGCCATGACCACAGGCTAAATGTGCACCAGATGCTCAGGGTGTGTGTGAGTTATAGGCTTTTTAGTGGCACGCCATGGCAACGTGGATTTATCTGCACATCATATCACCAACACTTGGACTCCTGTTTTCACTGACTGACATCTCTCCTCCAAACACTCCAAAACCACACAGGTACAGTTAATTTATCCACACCTTCTTTAACTCAATAGAAGCAGAGACACTTGGGTGGCACTGAATTAGCTTCTGTACCACAGTCAAATTCACCAAGTTCAAACTGTGAAATTATTGAAAGTATAAAAGTCTAAAGTCTGTAGAGTAAACTCAACTAACTAAACAAAACAAAACCACACACTGAAAATATATTACTTAGTTGTAGTCCCAAGGTATCGATAAACTACTAATGTAATCTAATGTAATCTAATGTAATCTAATCTAGTCTAGTCTAATCTAATATTTTAGTCACTGGAAATGTTTATTTCATTCTGGGTTTGATGAATTTGATGACAGTCAACTACTTTACAATATTATACTGAATGAAATTATGAAGCACAATTATGTTTACATGTTTTTTAAACGTCAGCCTCTTAGGGTTTGATTAAAGAGGATTTCCTAATGATCAGATGATTGGGCTCCACTCTTCCTCAGACTGTTATTGTAATTGTTCATGGAACGTTAAGCTTGTTTTTCCATTCACCATAACAATTTTGTGGGGAAAAATACACCAACAAAAAATGCCAGTTTGACAGTTCTTTTTTGGCCACTCAAAGCACTTCACATTAGTCACCCATTATTCATTCACTCTCACATGTGACCTCTGGTGGTGGTAAACTACATATGTATCCACCGCTGCCCTGGGGCTGACTGACAGAAGGGTGGCAGCCATTTTGCGCTCTGACCACGACTGAACATTCATACATCAGTGTGAGTGACACTGGAGGCAGGAGGGTGAAGTATCTTGCCCAAGGACACAATGGACCAACTAGGACAGAGCTGGATTTGAACCATCAACCCTTCAGTTACTGGATGACCTACGTTACCAACTGAGCAGTGGCCACCCCAGTATCCCTGCTACAATGTATGCAAACCTGATCATGAACTATCATGTGAACATGGTAATTATTATTGTGTCAAATTAATTAGTCAAATATCATACAATATTATTTCCTGGATTTTTTTTCTTTTTAGATTCTGTTTAGCGACGATGAAAATTACAGACCTCTATTCTTTATAATTAGGAATGCTTTCAAAACTGGCAGTGTATCAAATAGATGTTATATCCACAAACACAATTACGGAGATATAATGTTTTTGGTCTGACAACCACCACCAGATATTGTTTGTGTTAATTTGAAAGATATTCTGTTTAGAAATTCCATGTTTTCCATGTCAATGAATATAATCGAGAGGAAGGACTGATTACATTTTGGAATATTTACCAAATGATCTTTGGACTGTTCTTTCATCTCTGTATCAGTTTCAGGGTTTATTTAACACATGGTATTTTAGTGTCAGGTGGTTTTGATTTTACTAAAAAACACAAAACCTTTCTATGCAAATACTGCAACTTGGGAAGAAGGCCAAAATGTTCTACAGATATGTAAGTATATGGGCGTGGTTAGGATTTAAAACATCCAGGGCTTAAAAAAGTCATTTGCAACTATGGGGGTGGGATACAGCGACACTGACTGCTTTAAGATGATGCAGATCAGTCACAGTTTGGTGTGCACAGAGATCCAGGGCTACTGCCAAAACATCCAAGGTTTAAGTTACAAATGCCCAGGTCTAATGACGCCCATGCATAAGCACATCCCAAAGTGGAAAAGACAGCTCATCTGAGAAACATTAATCTATCATGTGCACCTTTGAAGCAGATCCACTCCAGAGGAATGTGTGCTATGTTTATTTCCCTTCTTGATGTTCACAGATAAAAGACAAAAGCCAAAGCGGTGAAATGGACAGGTGCTTATTTTTTGCTAATGGACTCTAAGAATAATGGCAGGCAATGAAAAGGAATGGCTGCCGGATTTTTACAATGTATTTTTATTTATTTTTTTTATTATCATTACTTTTTATGATAAAACTAAGTCATTGTTCCAAAACAAGCACAATGTTCCATTTCTGTGGGTTCTCCAAAACTGTTCATTTAAAAACAATACAGGGCAGGTTCATTGATCCCACATGCATAGATCTCACAAACAGCTGACATGCTGTGATTCTGTAGATGGTGTAATAATAAATTAAAACACCCTGTTAACAGGAGAAATTATAGCAAAGTAACATAACTGGATCTTTTTCCTTCATCATCTTTGAAAGAAACAGCTGTCACAAGTTGCTTTTCCACTTTACATGTATGCAAAACTTTACCAATATTTACTAAATTTCAGGGAAAAAAACAGAAGTGGATAATGTCGGTTTTTCCATTAAATCACAAATGTGTTTATTACTGTACATAAGAAGTCATTCCATGAACATTGCAATCAATGTAAATATCAAATTGATTTACAAATATAGCCATCATTATGTATTACCTCTCTATCCCGTACTAAATAAAAAAAAGACTCAGTTTCCTTGTGTGTCACACATACTGTGCCATTTCCATAAAAAAGTTTCTTTGCTTGTTGTAACACCCGTTAACAGCTGTTTTGCATGTTATACCATTTGCACTTTCTTGAGTGTCAGAGTGTGGAAACTGGACATCGCCGATCAAAGCCAAAGAATGGTAACTGCAGTTGTGGCTTTCTGCCATGGTTTTGAAAGTTATGGTAAACACAACTCATTTTCGAGTTACTTTGACTAGTTAGGCCCTTTTGCTTTTACACGCTAGTACATCAGTGTCAGCATTAAACAACAGTAGCATTGTAAGGAAAGAGTTGAAATTGCGACAGAGCTGCAAATGCAGCCAGTGAACAGTAGGTACTGCAACAGCAGTAAGTCACAGAAAAACTTGTGCACAGTGGTCAAACCTCTAATTTGTGAGGCTCCTTATTTTTCCTTTGCAATGGGTAGCATCTATCCCTCACAAAAACATGCCCGTCTACTACGTTTAATACTATGACAAGCAAACACGAACATAAACAGATATTGCCAGAGAAAAATGTTAACTGATGATGATAGCATTCGGCTAACGTTAACATTATGCTAACAAGATGTTGACTTGAACCATAAACAGAACAAATTGAAAATAGTGAAATAGTACATGTCCTCTATACCAGTGTTTCCCAACCCTGGTCCTCAAGGCACACTATCCTGCATGTTTTAGACATTTCCCTCTTTGAACACACCTGACGGTCATTATCAGTCTTCTGCAGAGCTGGATGATAGGCTGATCATTTGAATCAGGTGTGGTTAGAGAGAGAAACATCTAAAACATGCAGGATAGTGTGCCTCGAGGACCAGGGTTGGGAAACGCTGCTCTATACTACCCATATATAAGCCTATAACACTAGTCCTAGGTATGAGTGGACATCCTAATCATTTGTCGTGCTAGTTATCAGTTCAGTAGCAGTTAGCAGTTAGCCCCAGTGCTCTCTCCTTACCTTGATGCTTATGGACAAATTCCTTAATGAAAAAATTTGTAGCCTTTATCAAGGTTTTTTTTTTTCTTCGACTGAGTTTTCCTCCACGATTCTTCTGATATCCGAAATCCCTTAAAGAAGATGAGAAGACTCTCTCCATCTTACTGGCTTTCTACTGTTTTTTGATGTTTTACAGGAAGTTCAGATACGCTACCGTAACATATTCCCAGTTATTGTGAGAAAGGTCTTTTTGTTAAAGATATCAAAGCTAAAAAGTTGTACAAACCACCTGCCTATAATCATCTGGCATTTCAATAAAAAGACTACAGTAAATGTAAGGACTATTTCTTTGAGTGAAGCCGAGTCGACACATCTAGTAAATAGAAATCCTTCTCAGGTGAAGAACAACACAAACATTAGAACAGGCTTGGCACTCAAAAGATTGTCATTAGGTGTTAGGTTAGAAACATAAAAACTACAATTGTATTTATTTCCAACATATACACATATATAATTTTTTAATGTGTGTTTAATGTTGATATTATTTGTACTATACTGCACTATTTTGCCTTATTGTGTGTGTGTGGGTGTGTGTGTGTGTGTGTGTGTATATGTATATGTATGTGGACTTGCAAACTGCATTTTATTGCTCTGTATTTGTACATGGACAATGGCAATAAAGCAGAATTTAATCTATTTATACATTTTAATATTCTTTACTATTTTGAAAGAATATGAAAATATTTTGCTTTAGAAGAATAGACTCAACAGCTGACTTAAACACAATAAAAATGCTTTAAAATGTATAATTTTATAATTGTATATGTATAAATGTATAAATGTATAATTTTAATCTTCAATCATCTAGGATACATATTCCAAAAGTTCAGGGGTCACCAACCCATGTCACATGGAGCTACTATCCTGGATCTTTAGGCGTGTTTCCACTATCGGAACTTCTGGGACTTTTTTGGGGGAAATACTTTTGACCTGGCCATGAGTTAGCCTGGTCCTCTCAAGTGTGTGTCTCCATACAGACATGGCTCTATAAGAACCTTTCGATGATGTCATTATATTGCGTCAGTTGCAATGGTAACGTCACTAACAAAAAGCACCAAAACAAATTACATGTAGCACCAGAGGAGGAAATCACAAGACTAGGGATGATGAAATGTATTACAAAATTTTGACCGATCACTGAGCGTCATTGACTGGTTGAAGTCGTTCCGTCAGTGAGAAAAGAAACCAGTTGCTTTGCCAGCTCACACACACACAGTCATTCACACACCGTGGCGCTTCAGTCATTTTTTAAACATGAGTCACACTGCGAGGTTGAACGATGTTATGTTAAAAGCTCATTTTAAACCGTCACACAGAGAAAATATTCAATATTCCAGTAAATTCTGCTGATAAATATGGTGTAAAAACAAAACCTTAGCGAAGTCCACCAGCCTGCGTCACTACTGCACAAACTCCCAGCTCCGTTAGTTCCTGTAAAAGTTCCAATAGCCCTATCGGAACGGCCCGGTCAGTGGAAACGCTTGCATACCATGAAGTTCCTGGCCCAGAAGTTCAGATAGTGGGCAATGCTGGTCCTTGATGGACAGGACCCTGCATGTTTTAAATATTTCTCTCTTCCATCACATCTGATTCAATTAGTGATCAGCTGATCATCCAGCTGTGCAGAAGCCTGGTAATAATGGAATGTCTTCCAGGTGTGATGGAAGAGGGAAATATTTAAAACATGCAGGATACTGGGTGAATAGCAGGATGGTCCACCCCTATTTTAGATGTTTCCCTCTCCCTGCACACCTGATGGTTCTTATCAGATCTGTGCAGAGCTTGATTGTAGTTTTATAATCTGAATCAGGTGTGTTGGAAAAGGGATACTGTGCATCTAAAACATGCAGGACAGGTGGTCTAGAGCAGTGGTTCTCAAACTTTTTTCAGCGATCTACCCCATTAGAAACACATTTTTAGTCAAGTACCCCCTGACAACTCTTTTTGGAAGAAAAAATAGGTACAGTGCTGTAAAATTAGTGTTTGATTTATTCAAGCCGAACAACTTATATCAGTGAATCTGACAAATACATTCATATTGAACAATATTGAAAACACAGTGCCTGGGGTGGGTCAGTCTGTGGGTGTAAATCCTATTAAAACATACTCTTCTATGTACTTTCTGTACTTCGTCAGCTCTGGTTTTGTCTTCTTTTTCACTTGTCTATTGGTACTTTTCAGTAGCATTGCTGCAGTGTATTAGCCATGTCTCCATAGTTACAGTGTTATCATGGTGACAACAGGTTGTTGACGAGTGTGTTGGATCAGTGGGTCAAACTAACTTGGTGTGTGTGTGTGTGTGTGTGTGTGTCTGGGGGGGTGCAATATTGAAAAAATTAAATAAAATTCAGTGCATGAACATACATTTATATTTTATTAAACTTTTTTTTACAAACTTTTTGGATTAATGCCAATAGTTCAACTTAGATGTACATGTAAACATATGGAATGTGATCAATAAGGAGGGAGGTGAGACAGGACACTGATCAAATCAGCACTCAAAGTAGTAATCATTGTGGAGAACAGTGGATCCTTTGCACATGCCTACACAATGATGCTGGGTTTAATTGTGGAACATTGCTTATCCACCAGAGATGAGACACTCCTCTGACTTCATGCAGAAGGTGCTCATGCAAATTAAAATATTTTGAGAGAAAGGTTCTTGTTAAAAATCATTTCCATTATAAAGGAAAACCAGAGCGCCAAGGGTACTGTCAGTTACTGGCAAAGTATTGGATCATTCGCTGTCTGTGGCTCTTAAGGGCCATGGGGATCTGCCAAAGTTGGGGAAATCTGATTATCTTTTCTGATTTTTATGGCTTGTTACGCTTGTGCTGTGTGGTTTAAAAATAAGCCTGATTGCCATATCGTGCACAAAACAGATATAATAAAGACTAATATGAGATTCACTTTATTCATATTTTTGATACATGTCATACCGAATAAATACAAACAGAAACAAGAATGAATAGATCTACCAATATAAAAAGTCACATGACACTTGGATGGGGGACCTGGAAACCACTTGCATATTTGTTTTGGGCATTCGGAATTCAGATGTGGCTAGTGCACTGCAAATAGCTATGATTGTTCATGTGCATGATCAATGAACACACTCACATCCTGTATTATCGCCCATTGCAGCACATGGCATTTCAGTTGTTTTGGTGTATGTCAGTCCTGACACATCACATTGACAGGTTTGGGGTTGTCCAAGTAGAGCTATACACTGTCTGATACGTTGTATGGGGCACCATTGTTCTTACCAAGATACAAACTGATGACGTTCTAGGACCTACAGACAAACCAGCTTTCCTACACACAGACTCGAGGTCAGATGTCAGCAATACCCTCACCATTCACCAGGTGGTCGTACTGTACAGGTAGGGCCCTCAAAGGGGTAAAACGCTGTCGCAATGTTGGGCCTGTCACATGTCGTGACCATACATGATTTCCCACTACTGTCCAACATATTCCTTAGCTCTATTGGCCACAATAAGCAAAATTTTGGACCCCTAAATTGATTAAATATTGCCTCATTGTAAAGCATTAGGAAAGTGCTAAGTTCCACCGTCGGTTGCCTACTGAACCCTAGGAAGGAGCAAATCGATGAAGACAGCGTTCGCACCGCAGAAGCAGGTCATAATACTGAATCATTTGCATAAATAACAAAAAAAGTTATCAGACAGTTTTTGAGAAAAATGCACCAAAGTGTCGAAAATGGCCGTTTTTGGCATAAAAATGGCCGCCGACCGCAGACGAATGATTCAACGGATAAGCCTTGTAAGGGGAAGGAAGATTGTGACCCATATAATGTTCACACCAAATTAGAAAAAAAGTTATCACGCGGTTTTTGAGATATCATTGTACACAGACGCCGCCGACGGACGCCACGCCACCACATAGAGTCATCGGCCCAGGCCGGTAACTCAAAAATAACTCAGATACAAGGGCTTCTTGAACTGCCATAAATATGTCCCTGAAATGCAGAGCAACGGGGCTGTAATGGTTTTGTGTGCGCCGCCGCCGTATCCACCGCCACAGCAAAAGGTCTTTCATGTTAATGTGATAACTTTTGAATGGCTGGACGGATTTGTCCCAAATCCGGTGTGTTTGGAGGGAAAACTTTCAAGTTGGCTACATTTTGTCTGGTCCATAACGTTTGAACAGGTGGACAGGTTGCCAAACAAATTCAGTGTGCTCATGCAGTAGGAACATGAACTCATTTTTTTATATTTTGTATTTAATATACAAGTTTATGAATGGGTGAATGGGTGGACAGGAGTGGTGGAAATGACGGGTGACAGGAAGCATCGCGTTTCAGAGATATACCTTTAGCAGTTGGAGATGACTGCATAGGCCTAGATTGTTTCTAGCTTCAAAATGCAGGTTTTAAACATATAGCAAATTCATCTGCAAATACTTACAATAGTATAACTAAATTTAGAGAAATTTCATGCAACTACTTGACAATTAAATTAAGTAGATACAATACAACATACTATTTTTTTCATTGTAAATTGATTTTTTGTGATTTAATTGTCAAAAAATTTTTGAAAATAATTGGTACATTTGTGAAACATATTTCTCACAGTACCAATGAATTGACTAGATTGCTTAGCATCAAGCAGCACTGAAAGGAAGAAAAGAAGAAAAAGAAGATGGAAAAGTTGACACTGAAAGAAAGGAAGAAAAAAATCTTTAATGGGGTCATATTTGTAGATTTACTATTATTCAACTTGTATGAAAGTTTTTCTGTTCTAAGTTCTCAGCTGTATTCTATAATAGAATCCATATAATATTTCAATGTGTCTGGGTTTGGAGTGTGTTAACAACATGTGATTGTAAGACCATTTGTGTTCCTGTGGAGCACTACTGGATTCTCTGTTGGAATCATATTTGCACACTCCAGGATCTAGACTCTTAGATTTATGACAAAAATGGTATCCTCAAATAATTTATGACAACTACAAAGACCACAGCTGTAAAAAAAAAAAAAAAAAACTGTAAAAAATAATTAAAAAAACAACCAAGACATTTTGGAATAAAAGGCCATAATTGTCATGTTTAATACCTGCTAATTACAACGACAATCCAAAGCTACAGTCAGCCACTCATTATCCAACAGGACCAATAAAAACATGTTATTTTCTGGATAAAGAAGGATGGAAAAAATCTGTTCCTGGGTAGAGTGACTCAGCCCATGTTTGATGAGAAGTGGAGCTCCCATGGAGTCTCCCAACCCAGAATCCTCTTTTGTCCACACAAAACAAGCTTGACTCAATTGTCTCAGTGGGAAATTAACAGGGTATCATGCATCACTCTCAACACAGCTTTCATGACAAGAATGAGTAAAGAACAAATAAACTGAACACTTTTCTGATGTTGGAAGAAACAAATCAGTTTGATACAATTATTTTAGCAGCAGGAACACTGCGGCGTGAACATTTTTCATCACTCAGAGCTGCTTGGACCTAAAGCAAAAAACTATATAACACTGGTATATAATACTACACATTTAAGTTTGTATTAAGATAAGGCAAGGGGTATTATCTTTGGTTTGGTGTGTTTGTGTATTACACTTTAGCAGCTAAAGTATTGATTATATTTTTACCAAATTTAGTTTGTGACCCAGCGATCCAGAATAAATCTCATTACATTTGGGGATGTCATTTTTTTTTTTACATATTTTTTTCCTACCATTTACTTATAATGGGCAACATTTCACAATTAATTTATGAACTGAATTTACTTCAAACTTAGCACATGTGCAGAAACAATTGATATACTGATATCATCACTTACACAGACGTGATGATATCAGCTGGACTAATGCCAAAATAAGCTACAATACATGTGGGGTGTGGGGTTTGTTGTGCCTGGCACCACTTGTTAGATAATGTATCAATATAACTATTACATTTATTATATAATTAGAGCTACATCTGTAATACCAATAGTAATACTCAAAAGTAAAACCCATAAAATGACTGTATAATGTTAATATTTGATTTCCCATACCTATGTAGGTACAGGAGGTGTTGAGTGCTCCAGATAAACTCCTCTGTGATGGTCTCATGTTTAGAATTCCTATTTAGATACAGGACTGTGAAGTTCAAGATATCTAAACCTGCTTAACTATCACCAGGGTCACAGGGGTCTGTGGCGGCTGAGGTCAAATGAGATAAAACTAAACTACTTTATGGTGAGAACACTATCCAAGCACTTTGTGAGCATTCCCTTCCTTCATCATACACATCAAGGAGATCACTAGGAATTCAAATTTTCATTGATAAAAATGCATCAAACCATTCATATTTGTGTTCATGTCAGTGAAAATGTAACGCTTTATGGACTTAATGGATTCAGTAAGTGCAGCTATTTCCAAATCTGCCTACTTTGCTGAGTGATTTGTGATGCAATCCAACATCTGATTGGAACAAAGTGCTTTGTGCTCACTCTTACATGCACCAACCCACTCATGTATCTGTGTGAACTTCAGGAAAAAATCATGTGGATTCAGACATAAAAAAATATGACAAACTCATTGTATTTGTTTTAGCAATTAAATCCCCATTTTTCAAACTGAAGGTCTCGTCTCATCGCTTGAACCCGCTTTATCCTCACTAGGGTTGCGGGAGTCTGTGGGGGTCTAATCCAGCTACAATGGGTGAAGGCGGGGTACACCCTGTATGAGTCTCCAGTTCATCTCAGGGCTGAACATATATAGACAAACAATCACTCTCACATTCACACCTATGGGTAATTTAGATTAACCAATGAACCTATCAGTGCATGTGTTTGGATGGTGGGAGGAAACTGGAGTACCTGGAGAAAACCTGAGCAGTGCAAGTGTTTTGTCATGCTCTCCCAAAGGGAATGGCTCATTTTAATCATGTCTAAACCAGCAAAAAATGTGCACTTGTTCTATTCCTGAAAAGATATGAATATGGTTTGTCTGTCCACGTCTACAGTAGTTGCCAAATGTGTTACCATTATTAGTGGCATAATGTTTTAATGACCCTACAATCAGTCATTATTCTGACCCATATTTCATTGTTACTGTTTTACTTATGTTCAATGATTTACTAAGCATCACTACTTCTTCAATGATTTACAAACCATAAAATGCATGTAGTTAATAATAGTCAGCAGTTCAGTAAATACCATAAAAGGAATATGATAGTGGATTTGATTGGCCTTTTAAGATTCTTTGCTACATCTTTTACAATTTTAAATATTTTTTTCCATTTTGTTGTAACATTGAAACAATGGTTTAATCCCTTGTCAAGCTGTTTAGTTCTTTAATAAATGCAGTCCATGCATATTTTTGGACACAAATTGTGGTGTCGTGTAATTCATCATAGTCATCCGCCCCCATGCATCAAGGCATGGTGGTGGCCCCGAGTTTGATCCCCCCCCCCCCCCCCCCCCCCCCCCACACACACACACACCACCACCACAATGTCACCATCAATAAAGCTATTAAAAGGCCAAAAATAAATCTTTAATTTAAAAAAAAATCAGCACTAATAGTATGCACTTAATGCACTTTTCTTTTCTTTTACAGGTATTAAAGACTATGGTGGAGAAAAAAATTTACAAAGGCCAAAGCAAAGGAGAAGGAGGATGTCCAGAAGTCCACAGCTGTAAGTCTGACTGCAGACATGTGGACTGCTTTGTCACAGATGCTGAAGCAAACATGAAAGCCTGTGCAAGGATCCTGCAGGTCAGACACAACACCTGTGTTTCCCATGCACTTAATTTAATAGTGTGCAATTCATTCAACGGTGTCCCCGGGCAGGCAGACCTGCGTGATAAATCTAAAAAGATTGTCACCTACTTTCACACCAGCACTTCAGCAAAAGAACACTTAAACTACCAAATACAGGACTCTATAGGCAGACCATAATACAAACTGTTAATAGAGGTAGAGACCAGGTGGAATAGCACTTTATTAATGTTACGTCTCTTTGAACAGCGTTAAACTGTAGGTGCTGCCCTGGCTCCACTTAACACTGACCTTCTGCCACTCACATCATCTGAAAATTATATGACTGAGGACATAATAAAAGTGTTGGCACCTTTTCAGCAGGCCACAGTCTGAGAAAAAAACGTGTGTCAGGGTCAAAGGTGATACCTCTAATGAAGATGCTCCACCATGCAGTATCTGAAGTATCAGATTTAAAAACTGACCCTGCAAAAGTGTTAGATGACAACCTCATCCTTTGCCTCAGAGAACACATGGCAAGTTTGGAGTCTGTCAGTGTCATGACACTGGCAACATTTCTGGACCCCACATTTTAAGACCTGGGGTTTCACAGCCTTCTGAAGGCAAATAAGGCAGTTAAACGCCTGAAAATGGAATGTGCTCATGAAATGCAACTCGATGCTCCTCAGGCATCTCAATCTGTGATCTCTGATGCTACTGAAGCAGTGGCTTCAACATCCAGCTCAGGTACATAAAGTGTTTATATGGTGATGTGTATATAAATGTGTGCTGATGTACTGACATGTACTCTTTTTGTAGGTGGTAGTAACCTGTGGAACCTGCTGGACACCACAGTAACTCAAAGGTGTGGGGCATCCAGTACAGAGGCTGAGGCTATTGTGGAAGTGCAGTGGTATCTGGCGGAACAAAACCTTCCAAGACAACAGGATCCACTACAATACTGGCATCATCACAAGAATATATATCCACATCTGTTTAAATTGGCTCTTCAGTTTTTGTTTATCCCTGCATCTTCAGTCCCATGTGAATGGATATTTTCAAAGGCAGGGGAAGTGGTTACAAAAAGAAGTAATCACCCGAGGCCCAACGCTGTAAAACAAATTTTATTCTTAAATAAAAATTAATGAAACACCTCCCCATCCCTGACCCAACTTCCCCAATGTCAATAATAACCCAGTCACACAAGCACTTCATGTATCATTCAATCATAAAAACAGCCACACACAAATAATTTAATACATCACAAGTTATATTTTGATATACCATTAAAGTAACTTTGCCACTATACCATGATCAGGATAGACTACAATTTTCACTTAGTTTTACAATAACTCAAATGATATTTGACCACCTCCCCTGGTGACCACCTCCCCACACAACGTCCAAGTCAAATTTGAGCCAAATCAATGTTTGTATGTCTGATCTACAGCCATTTTAGTAAGGCGATTTTGTAGGGGGTGCTATAGAGCAAAATCACAATTTCTATTGATAAACTGGTCTAGGACAGAGAGATACACGTCTGACTCAAATTTCAGCCCAATCCGTGTTCGTATGTCCGAACTACTGCCATTTTACTAACAGTGTATTTGGCAAATCTGTAGGGGGCGCTATAGTGCAAAATAACAATTTCATGTGACAAACAGGTGTAGACCCAGGAGACAGACACCAGAGTCATATTTCAGCCAAATCGGTGTTCGTATGTGCGAACTACAGCCATTTTAATAAAAGTACATTTCTAGGGGGCGCTATAGTACGAAATCAGAATGTCTTTAGCTAAATGGATGAAGACCTGGGAGATAAACGTCTGTGTCAAATTTCTGAGCTAAAGCAATATATGTAGTGGCAATTTTTCCCAAAATCTTTCCAAAATTTGTGATACCGTAGCACAAAAACGATGCAACTTTTCCAAATTCATTGGATAACTTTTGAAGTCCCACTTGTCGAGGTCGTGTTCCCCAATTTTGAGCACATTTGGCCCAACGGCCTAGGAGGAGATAGATAAATTCCAATGACAGCGAAAATGGTGACTCAAAAAAAAAAATTCAATTCAAGATGGCAGACTTCCTGTTGGTTTATGGGCGTGGCCATCATTAAGTTTTTTTGTTCTTCATCATATAACAAACACATGTACTGATTTTCATAGCTTTTACATTACTAGGGCATGATCTGGCCTAATACAAACTATTTCACCATTTCTAGGGGCAGCCATTGTTGTATAAGTACATTTCTAGGGGGCGCTATAATACAAAATCAGAATGTCTTTAGCTAAATGGATGTAGACCTGGATGATAGACGTCTGTGTCAAATTTCAGCCAAATCAGTGTTTGTATGTTTGAGCTGAAGCAATTTATATAGGGGTAATTTTTCCCGAAAACTTTGCGACAGCGTAGCACAAAAATGATGCAACTTTTCAAAATAAATTGGATAACTTTTGATGTTTCACTTGTCTAGATCGCGTTCACCAATTTTGAGCTCATTTGGCCCAACAGCCAAGGAGGAGATAGATAAATTCCAATGACAGCGAAAACAACGACTCAAAATTTTTTTAATTTCAATCCAAGATGGCGGACACGTATGACAAACACATGTACCGATGTCCATAGCTCTAACTTCACTAGCGCGTGATCTGGCCTAATACAAACTATTTCACCTTTTCTAGGGGACGCTGTAGACACATTTCTTTACTGACTTTTATGAAACCTGTAAATACTTGCAATTTTTCACATTTCCGGTGTGTGTGCAAAATTTGGTGAGTTTTCATGCATGTTCAGGGGGTCAAATTAGAGCTCAAAGGGCTGAATCAGAACAAACTGCAAGCAGTATCAATAGGCCTTGCGCCTGACGTGGTACGCGGTGAAGGCCTAAACAGATATACTGCCCTATATGCAACACACCAGTAGATGTCAGTATACTTAAATGAACTGTTCAACAGGACTTTATTTGATCAGACTTTTGGTGAAGCATCTGGCCAGAAATGCCAAATGCCAGGTGAAGAAGCATATATATATATATATATATATATATATATATATATATATATATATATATATATATATATATAAATTTGTTTACCTAGCAGTCACCAGACAATTTCCCTGTGACCTTCTGAGGGGCTTGCAACTCTGACTCCATGGGCTCACAGTGGGTGCAAGGGAGGATGGGACAGGGGCTGACACACACCACACACACCACACACACACACACACACACACACACACACACACACATTTGCATACTCATTTCCATATCTCATGAGGACCAAGTTTGTAATCAAGTAGATATTGGGTAGTTAGTGTTAACTTTTATCGTTTAGTTTTTTAATAAATCAAAAAAATAATAATTATAAAAATGTGATTTCATTAAATTAAAAACATTTATAAAAATAAATGAATAAATACAATAACAATAATAAAAAATAAACACTAAAAAATTCATAAAAATGAATGAACAAATACAAAAACAATAATTTTATAAAAAATAATACATACAAATCAATACTTTTTTACCTTTTAAATTAAACACATCTTCAAACCTTTGAAAAATACATGTTTCGCTTTGAACCTGTTTCCCTCATGTTTTATGAGGACTTCCAGAAAAAAAAAAACCAATGTGTTTATAGGGCCACATCATTTATATTTTACTAGTAGGGACCTTTATTTATATTTAACCCTCATGGGGAGCTGAATTTTGGTCCCCATAGTTTCAGAGGTCCCCCTGGTATGACTGTGTAAACATATCAATGTCCCCATAAAGATAGGAATATACACACACATACACACACACACATGCAAAGTAGGGTTTTTCAAAATAAAAGCCTTATTAAACATGCAAACAAATAGTACTAATAACTTTTCTTCATTTTATGACCAAATGTTTTGTACACTTTAAATTAATTAAAAGTGATTCTTTCTCTCTCTCTCTCTCTCTCTCTCTCTCTCTCTCTCTCTCTCTCTCTCTCTCTCTCTCTCTCTCTCTCTCTCTCTCACACACACACACACACACACACACACACACAGAGTAATGGGACGTGGAACCGGGCCAGAATGTGAGGTTCTGTCCAATGCTTCTGCAGCTTTAATTACCAGTGTGTCTACAGTACCCAGACTTATTCCTTTGCTTCCAGGCACCAGAACTTTGATGTTACGGAGTCTGGAAGGAAGTTAAGAACAAACTATAAATTCACAATTCAAGGCATTCTGTCAAACCTGAGAGGTCAGCAAGTTCAAGGCTTAAGTGCCTCAGTCCACCTGGATTTTGAGATCATATATGTCTAGCAGATGCGGCTGCTCTGAGACTATGAGGCAAGCTATGATTCCCTCAAAATTTAAGCAGGAAAATAATGTGGATAGTGCTAGTAGATGTATTGTCATGAAAGCCATTTCCCCCATGAATACCACATTTTGTAGTTTATATTTATCAGCCCTTTTGAAGTAATTTCTTGTAAAGCATGACAGTTCCAAAGGATTTCTCACATTTAAGCAGATGTTGTTCCACTTTCAAATCTTTTGAAGCAGGAAGGTGGGAGGGTTTGAAAATATTTAGTCAGTTACTGGACAAAATGTGTAACATTAGTTAGTTACTCAGCCATGTCATTTTTATTTATTGCATCAGTGTGGGTCTTGAAAAAAACCCTTGATGACTTGATGATGACTGATGACCTCAAATATTGAAACCTCCAAACACCAGATCTGTCTTTGAGGTAAAGTCTATCCTTAACAGGAATATGGTGAAAAGTAACTGAACTACTGAGATGTTGTCTAAATGACAGGCGGTTGGTGGGACTACTTTTTCTTCTGCCTGGGTAAGTGCGTCATGTGTCAGCACAGTTTTCAAAAGCAGGAGGTTCTGAACAAAAAAAAACAACTTAAGGAGAAAACAGTAAATATGTTAAAAACATAAACCTGTGAATGAGGAACAATAGTGCTAGTGTTAGATGATGTGTTATTAAAATGTTCCGTATTTTCAAGTTAAAATGTAACAATAATGAATTTTTTATTTTAATGTCTTCATAATTGTACTCATTTTCTTTTTTTTCCAGACTATTTTCACATATTTTGTACAATTATGTCCTCTGGTTTTTCTATTATCTATTTCTATTTTCTACCTCAATATGCTGAAGTTTAAAATAAACAAACAAACAAACAAATAAATAAATAAATAAATAAATAAATTACTCTGCCTTGTATTCTCAAGAAAGCTATGATTTGAAATCTTTTTTTTTTATTATTTAAAAGACATCCCTAACCCATTGGTGATACAAGCCTGAATTTTACAAGAGATCAGAAATGAAATCAGTGGTATTGAACATCACTCTTGAGGACCAATGAAATGACTAGACTCCTGCTTTTCATTCATGATTGGAGGACACAGGCACCAGGATTTTGTGCCAGGTAGTCCTCATATGTGGTTTTGGCCACGGATAGATCTTCATCATTTAGCAATGTGGTCTGTTGTATATATATACATACATACAGCTAATGTGCATCAGATGCCATGATCCATTTGAGTAAAGGTCAAAGGTCATGGTCACAGTAAACTAAAAGGTCAAAATCACATTATCGGTCATAACTCAAGAATGGAGAGTCACAGCACTTTCAGATTGGTACCAAATGATGCACAATTAAGATTTATACAATTCTCATAATTGATGTTATCACCTACGACCAATAGTTTTTGAGATCTCTGGAGGTAAAAAGTGACATGTGGCAAAATGAACTTCTATATAACACTGTTTGTGTGTGTCAAGCATAGACATATCACGCTATAACTTAATCAATACTGGATATATTATCATAATATTACATGCATTGATAGATATATAAATATAACAAGGTCAAAGTCACATTATTGGCTCTAGATCAAGAACAGGTTGTCATAGAAATTTGAGATTGGCACAAAATAGGGGTGAGATTAGGCATTCTCTGAATACTTGTGAGAATATGGAAAACAGGCTCAAACCCATAAATAGGGTTACAATTCACAAAAGCATTCATTAAAGCCCTCTGAGAGCGCAGACCTCCACCAAGGTAGAGCCCCCACAAAAATGAAATCAGTTCTTCCTGTTCACATTTCCAACATGTCCTGAAAATTTCATCAAAATTCGTCCCTAAGTTTTCGAGTTATCTTGAAAACAATCAAACAGACAAACAGATAAACGCCAGCAAAAACATAACCTCCTTGGCAGAGGTAAAAATCTGTTAAATACATTTTGATACCCTTTAAAATGATGCCTATGTAAAATAAATGTAAGAGGCGACATGTACCTGTGTTACAATTGCACTGCAGGGGAGAAGAAGAGTAAAGGTCAGAAGGATTAATGCCTGAAATAGCTGCTAAAAAATATAATAAAACACAGTGGGAAGATGTCACTGTTTCAGACTGAGCATGTGTAAAGGTTCTATTTCCTTACACTTCTTTTCTGCTTTTATGGAAAAATTTTCATACATCACCAAGGCTAGTAATAAAATGTGGATTTTGTTTTTCAAATCAGTCTGCTTTGCTATACAAATAAAACATAATGAAGAAGTTAGGTTTGGATCACATTATTGTCTTACGTCTCAAGAGTTTCTAATAAATATTTCATCATAAATGGAAGTGAAAGAGTATGAACAGTATTACAGTTTCCAGGCCTAGAACAATACAGAAAAAGAGCTATTTTATAAGACTTCTTAAAGAGTCTGATTTGCCAGATCCCCATATGATTTTCTCCATATTGCTGAAGGCCTTTGTAGATTTGATTTCACACAAACATGAATGAGATGTAAATCAACTATGAGAGGTTACCAAATGTAAAAACTCTATTTGGTAGTTGCATAATATTTGCGGGGGGAAAGAAAACAACAAGCAAGTGTTGTGCAGATGAGGGAAACTAATTGAAAATGACAATAATGATAACAAAGTATGCTTTCAGTTATTTTGATGAAATGTTAAACTGTATTAAGTGAAATGCAGTTATTTCTTTTGTTCAGATCAGTTGTGCCATAATGTATTCATACTTTTGAAGTATTGTCACTGAAACACAAATGTTATTATATAATCAGAATCAGTGATGTGCTTGAGTTTTTTTATGGATTTATTTTGAATATTGTAATGGACCAAACTGTCAAGCATGAGGACCCAGGCTTTCTTTCCAGAAAATTTTCTTTTTATTTAACAAAAGTCCAAAATCAAAAAGTTCTGGGCCCATAAAAGAGGTCAAAGAAACAGAACTCAACTCAGGCTATGGAACTGAACTGAACACAAAAACTGACCTTCCTAACAAGAGACACAGGGGAACATATATAATGGCCGATCAGACCATTAACACACACCAGGGGACAAACAAACACTAACGTTAACTAGAAATGAAATACAAATGTTAAACACTGCTCAATTCTTTAACTTAAATTATACTAATGAAATAATTAAACAATACAGAAAATTACTCATTTCAACTCATATTATAAACAATATCTTCAAACAAATGAAACCCCCCCCCCCTTCTGAGGCAGGCTTGTGGTACAGGCCAATTAGCCACTCCCTGTATAAAGGTCTCTCAGGCCCAGCAGAGCAACTTTTACTCTGCCTGAAGATGACCTCCTGGAAGTGGCACCAGCAACAGATCCTCTGCACTGGTAACTTAAAATAACAAATTAGAATTCAATTTAACAAGAACTGATTAATAACTGTACAAAGGTCACCTAACTGTGCACTAATGTAATAAATTAATATACTGTCCACCATCTTAAAATAAAGTTCAAATGAATGGAACAAATTAAACTGTGTGATGTGTTTTTAATATTAAATACAACTAAAGAAACATGTGAAGTGTCAGAGGGTTACCATCCTTAATGTGTGGCTGCAAGTGTGGCCATCACAATATGAATGTCAAAACCAAAAAAAAAAGTCAAATAAATAAATAAAAAAACAAATACAGAAGAAAGAAATATACAAAAACAAACACACACATAATACATAATACTTAGTTCAGTCAGGGACATACCATTTATATACATTTATAAATGTTGTTTACCATCATACAGTTAAGTAATATAACATTCTAAAAGCTTTTATAAAAGACGTACATGTTACAGTTTATGAAAGATTCAAGACACAAACTTCCTAAGCATGTGAGTAATCATGATTGTGACATTGGTAGGGACATAATTCGAGAGACAACAAATATAAATAAATGAATAACAACACGGCCAAAAGAATTAAAATAATGCCCCATTTTGTTTTTGCAACAACAACTAAGAGACATTTTAGGATTTTTTTTTTTATTATTCCTTAAGCCACAGTTCGTCTGGTTTTTATTGATCATCTATAACTGCATTATGTAGTTAATTCTAGTTATCGTAACAAGACCGACATTTACGTCTAGTTTCACGTGACTCATTTCTGTCACGTGATAAAGGTTCATTGATGACACTATAAGGCGCATTGTCAATGAATGGTTTATTTTTTTTAGGTTATATAAGGTACATAAGGCACACTGGATTATAAAGTGTATTAAGAGAAGTCATAGATAAAAAGTCTAAATCATTAGATAAAAAGTGAAAATTATGGGATAAACACTAAAAATTATGGGATAAAAAGTGAAAATTATGAAAAAAAAAAGTCTTAATCATTAGATAAAAAGTGAAAATTATTAGATAAACAGTGAAAATTATCAGATAAAAAGTCAAAATTCCCAGTCACTAAACACAACCAGAATGAATCCATATGTAAGGTGCATTGGGGGTTTTGGAGGAAATTAAAGTCTTTTCATCTTTTGTTTCCCAAATGTCATGTAATTTCCAATTAAAAAATTGGTATGGACATTTTAGAAACATCCAAATATTAATATGGACACGTCCACAGAGTCCATACGCAATTTTACAACCATGTTCTTAAGTAAAAGAGATCCAAACCGATAAGAAGAAAATGCTGTATGACCAACAGAGCAACTTTTTTATTCAAATATTAATTGGCGGATGCTGCCATCTGCTGGTCATTAATGTTCATTACATGTTGAATTGAAATTTCACTTATTGATGAACAGACACAGCAGCGTCTTCAACCTGGAGAAACAGCCCTTGCCTTATTCTTATGACTTGTGAGAAGGAGTTAAAAGAGGAGAAAGAACTGGAATTTAAAAAGTTGAGGCAGAGAAAAAGAGAAAGACACTGATGAAATAAAATCAGCTGGAGAGACTCAACATGGGGGTGGTCCAGTGGTTAGCACTCCTACCGCACAACAAGAAAGTCCTTTTTCGATTCTGTGTGGAGTTTGCATGTTCTCTCTGTGTCTGTGTGAACCCTCTCCTAGTTCTCTGCTTTCCTTCCACCATCCAAAGACAAGACTGATAAGTTAACTGGTTAATCT